>JAHREE010000430.1:2113498-2276212 GCA_033628505.1 Tringa tobata
CGTGCGCCTGGGCAGGGGGAAATGCGTGAAGAAAACGCGCGTTATCCCGCAGCATCGTTGGGCTGCATGGAGCCGGGTCAAGGGGCTCCTGCTTTGAAGTTCTAGTTGGCGCTCAGGATGGAGCTTTTTTGGCCTTCTGTGGGTCGCCGCTCTTGGCTTGTTCTCCGAGCAGCGGCAAGAGGACGGGTCACGACATAAAGTTAGCTTGGGCGAAGCAACGTCTGGCAGAAACTTTTTGAGAGTTGTATTGGGTTTTTTTTAATATAGGAAATGCCATAGATCTGAAATACATAGATCTGAGCAAGACGCAATGCCACGGGTAAAGGTTATTGATGGTCAAGAAAGGTTTACAGTTATCCCATGGCCAAGGAGGTGGCTGGGAAATAGCAAGTTATGATGGAAAAAAGTGAATTGGGCTGGCAAGACCGATACTGGTGGACTTCCTTAAGCTAGCATTGCCTTTCATTAACAACTTCAGAAGATAGAGTGCCAGCTGCATTTTTAGGTAGCACAAAGTTTGCAAGATCTACCAACACAAAATAGTTCAGAATATCCACCTTGAGTACGTGATCATCATGGTTATTCAATTAGAAATAGCACTAATAGCAGTGCTATAACCAGCAAGACCATGGATCTGTCTAGCTCAGAGCTTGTCTGACGATGCAGATGCTGAGGGAAGGAAGGTAAGGGAAGACATGCATGCATGTTACCGCCGAGTTTCTGGTAGAGGTACAATGGTACGTCATACATTTAGAGGTTAGCAATGTTTTTTTCTGTAAAATTCAGTTTTAACAATCACATAGCAATCATAGTGCTGCTGTACAAATAGCTGAGCCACATGAGATGCTCGCTGAGAAGACTCAGTTCAAGCTCTGCGTACAGAAAAGGGCTGATTTGGGGAACAGCTAAAGGGAAATTTCAGAGCATGGCATACTTTGACTGCTAAAATGAAGGCTGAAGGGGGACAGAGCTAGTGTTTGTAATTATGTTGGAGGGAAAGTATCAGAGAGGGCAAATAATTTTGGCTAAGCAACTTTTTGGCACAAGGATAAGTGTCCTTGAAGAGATCACAGTCATGTTCATATTAGAAGTCTAAGGAAAATGTCTTTATAAAAAAAAAAAGAGGGTGGTGTTGTAAAAGACAAACTACACATGTTAATGCTAGAAGATCCGTTGTACTGTTCGGTGCTATTCTTCCAATTTATGGAGACATTCAAACTTGTTTTCCTGCCTTTTGCAATTACAGTCTTCACTATAGAGCACTCTGAATTACTCTATTTATTTGCTGCTTCCTTAGGAAATAATGATTGAAATAGTTACTAAATTACATCACTAGGAAAAGAAGAATTCAAAGCAAGTTACTTCACGTGCAGTAGAACTAATAAATCCTGGCTGTCGGAACGTCTTCTGCTCTCCTTGTGCTTGCTCCCACTGTAATAATACCATTTCCCCACCGTCCTGGATAACCTGCCCTGTTTCGACCACAATGTACTTGATTCCCGTCGTCCATGCACTGCTGTAGCCCGCGGTCTGCTCTGCCCTTGGACCTGTGGCTTCTCCCCTGCTTTTACCTCCGTCCTTCCATGTCCACACTTAGCACATGACTGGCCTGTGCTGGTCCTGCGGACGGGTGAAAAGACAACATCTTGGCAGCGGGTCATCACCGGGTGCTTGCAGATTAGCTGAGCGGGTGCTGCCGAGGTGGCTGGCCGAGGTCTGAACCTGCCCTGACTTTCCTGTGGTGGGACATTGATGGCCGGAGAGACAGATGTTATCATTGCCTAAAGCCAGCACCTGTGGCCAAAGAGATTGAGAAAGGAAAGCCAAAAGGAGCAGACATCTGGTTGCCAGAAAACAGTACTTCAGGAAAATGCGCTCAAATTGTTGCTGCATCACTCCTGTAATATGATAACAAATTCTCTATAAACAGAGATGTGGGCTAAAGATCTTTTAAAGACAACACAGTGTTTATTTTTACAAATGCAAATAATTGTCATCTGTACCAAAAGATTATGTCTTACATTGTTTATAGAAGTGTCTGACATGCATTTCACATTCTGAATGTGAGTACCTAATGTATGGCCCACTGAGTAATTTAGATTCTAGATGCTTATCACTGCAGATTATACACAGGGTAGATAAGAGAAACTTACTTTTTGTTATAAGCCAGCAGTATGGGTGCAGCTGTCATCACTAATGCCCAGAAATTGGGATCAATTGTTGTCCAGAGGCAAATTTGGAACCTATTTAATTGGCTTGAGTAGGAGACTAGTTTTCCACCTCACAAAGATATCCTTTGGGACGTGAACATTGCCAGTTTGTAACATCCTGTCCAGATTTATGGGTCTACAGAAATACATTGAAATTTTCTTCTGGAGCTCAAGAGTGCTTTTTGAGAATGATTGAAGCCGTTGTATTTTTTGCTCTCTACTTCTTTCACAGAACAGTATGTGCAGTAGCCCTTTGTATGTGAAAGGAAATGTAAAAGGAAACTATAGCTCTATGAAAAAAAAACCAAACAGTGTCTTTCAGGGTAAGCAGTATATACATGTGCTGATCATGAGACCAACAATATGTAGTACTTGATGGAAAACAGCATAGTATAGATTGTTAAAATCAAACAGTCCCAAACTTACTGAGTTTTATATATCATTCCTCTGTGTCCTTGTTGTAGACTCAGTGCAAAGACCACAGGCAATAAAAGAAAACTTCAGGCAATTTGAGTGTTGTACTGATTCTACCTAGGTTTTGCCTTTCAATTTCCTTACTGGAAGCAAAGAAAAGACTGTATGTGTATTGTTCAGTGTCCTTACTGCACACTACAAGGATAAAACCTCAATGCTTTATCCTGTTCTTTCTTTGTTCTTGGTTTCTTAGTCCCGTTCTTTCATACCTATTTATATTTTATAGTAGTTTGATAGAGCTGTTAACTTCATCATAACAGCAATGAGAATATTATTATTCATAAAAATAGTAATCTACCAGGTTCGACCTTTTCCAAAAGGATCATAGGACAGCCTAGCAAAAACAGGATGACTGTTTGAACATTTATGATCATTATACAACCTTTACCTCTCTTTTCCTAACAGATTATTTGTATTATTAAAAATTATCTAAGCTGTAGTGAAATACGCTTTGGACAAGTGATACCTACAGCTTTAAAACAGCTAAAAAGGAACATCGGACAGATTCTGGTATAGCTGTAGCTATGTAAGAGTAGTTTTAAAATCTTTCCTTAGAACTACTGTATTGGCTGTCTTGTACTATCTCAGCTTGTCGGTAATGCCTGTTTCCCATTACTAACCTCTGTGTTTATTGTCAGGGTTCATTAAGATCTTTTGAAATAATATAATATCATTTCATCCTCTTTGCTTCTGAGTATAAATCTCTTATCGTTGGCTTTTTCAAATAAACACTGACACAAAAGGAATCCAGAACCTCAGGGCAGTAACTTTCTTCCTTTCTGTTTTAGAAAGCGTGACGTGCTCTATTGGGTTTTTTTTAATAATACACAGACATGGTATCATACAAACATACAAGCAGCTTAGCAAAGGAAATGAACTGATATGTGGCTATCAATTTTTTAAAATGAAATTGAATTTCATCAAGAAATGATGAAATGTGCGTCCTCCACACCATGGAGGACACACAAGCATGAAGCTTGTACAAAGAACACATAATTTTCAGTAAGTTAAAGGGTTATCCCAGAGAATTTTAACTTAACTAAAATTATTTATGAAATGTTATTGTCCTGAATTATTGCAATAGGATTTTACTTTTAGAAAAGTTTGGTCATGGAGACTCTAATAAATCCGTTCATCTAAGAAAGATGTAAATAAGTTGGCTGCATGAACTCAGGATATAATTAAAATTATTACTAATGTTCAAGTAACTATAAGCAATAGCTAAGACAAAGGTCAGTAGTTGATAAAAGTTAACTGGCCCGATCATCGTGACCTTTAAAGACTAGAATCATCATTGTCTTCTATTTCAGAAATTTCCTATTTTAGAAATGTCAGTGGAAGAAATATATATTCACCACATTCAAAGTCTTGAAGTCATAAAACTTGTATGTATGGGAGATACCAGAGGTACTCTTCAAGATTTTTTTGTCACTCTTACTGATGGAGGCAAGCATTGCCTCCACTTACCATGGAGGCAAGCCTCTGGGCATGAGAAATTAGGGTTTTTTCATTCAAGTGAAATTACAGTGCTCCAAAAAGGATGAATACTGATGGTGTCAGTTGTGATAGATTTCTGTTGCAGTGATCATTAAGTACTGAAAATCACCTAGCTATTTGATGACAGCCACAGGTTGAAGTTAGAGGTAAATATAACTTGTGCTGCACCTGAACTGCTGAACTAGGTGCTGACTCCTTCAGCCATCCAACTGCTTGGACTAAAATTTTAAAGTAGAGTTAAAGATTAAGGATTTGCCTTTTGTTAGTCTTTGGTTTTAGACAGTAGAACAGACCCTCGTATAAATTGGTTTGGTGCCCTTCTGTGCTAACACTGAATCTCACATACTGCTGTGCTTCTGTGTTTCGGTAAAAGTACTGAATTGTTGCTATTGCAGTCTATGCAACAAGCTCCCAGGCTGAAATTCTCATCCAGAGTCTTTTTTTCTGTCCTGCAGAAGGTGCAATCTAGTCACTTTGCATACGAAAACACTTCCCCTCTTTTGTCCCCTCTGACCCCAGAACGCTGCTGTGACACAGCTGATACCTACAGCGCAGCAGCTTTAAAAAAATCCCCAAGTTTGCCTACCAGTCCTCTGATCTCCCCCCACATTCATGTCTACGTTTCATCAAAATTCAAGCTGGGCAGGGCCCTTCTTGCACAGCCCGTGCACAAAGGGGTAACTGCCTGCTTAAGGCTGCAGCCACTCCTTTCTTTGCCATCTGTGTCCTTCAAATGCTTTTGTTCTCATCTGCATAAAAAAAATGCTCTGAATTACTGTAGAACAAATACTTGCGTCTAGCAAGTGGCATCTTAGACTAGTGAATCATGCTGTGTACTTTCAGGTCACTGATTTAAGCTAACACACCTTCAGTTTTATTTCAGTTGTCTAGGATTCAACAAAGGATCAGTTGCACTCGTAGATGCATGATTATTTAAGGAGTAGTAGTAACTCTCTCACTTCTGTCTGCCCATAATACACTTGAATTATCCTATGCCTAACTAGATTAAGCCGAAGCTGAAAAAGACAGTCTTCCAGAATATCTCCATACAAACAACTTTTCTGATATAATGTCTAAAGTAGCTTGCTACATTAAAAAAGCAGAGATAACCTGTCCTGCCACCTTTCTCCTCAGTCACAGTCACTGAACCGTGCTGCAGAAGACCCTTCCCTTCCCAGCTGTAGAGGGAACACCAGTGGCAAGTTTCAGAAGTGCCCCGAGGCACACTCAGGACATGCTCTCCTGGATGATGCATGCCTAGGGTAGGATAAGTAGAATTGAGGAAGTGTTTTAGTGCAGTCTGTGGCTACCTGTCTGATATCAGCAAAAGGTTGATCCATGTCCATCTTGAAAACTGCATATAGACTTCTGCCATCTGTCTTGATGTGGGCCTTCAGGGTGAGTAAGGTGTCTCCAGAGCACACAGAAATACTTCAGTAACTTGATGCAATGCAACTTTTTGTTATTTTGATGATGAGTACTGCTAACGGCAATTTTGTGTATGAATACTAGTATTTATCCCAGCACCTCACTATTGACAAACTGCACGAAGGGTCTAGCGAAGGCAGATCAAGGGTGGCAGATTTACTGCTGTATTTTTATTAAAGTAGCCCAAAGAGAACATAGATGAGGTTGGGTCCTTAAGCACAGATAGAGCCACTACCATAAAAAGCTTCCAAGCTAAGACAAAGGAGACAGTGGAGGACATCCTACCCAAACTTGGAACTAAAATAAAAAAGGCTGGACTAACATCTGTGGGTAGTCTGCACTTTGAATCAGGAATTAACCTTATTATTATTTTGTGTTGCTAACACGATCTTATCTTTCCTTTTTTGAAATATGTTCTCACTTCCCCATAGGATGTAAATATTTGCTTATTAATCCTCATACTTTCTTATTTTTCAGCCCCTCCGCATAACAGCAGCTTACCGCGCATCAGAAGTTTTATAAGCTTTGGCGAACATGTGGATGACCGTATACCTACTGAAGGTGATATTGAAGATGACTTGGAAGTTGGATCAGGAGCCACCAATCAGACTGGATCATTCCTACGTGAACAACAAACAGTGTCAGTGCAAACAGCAAGATACCTCACTAGTCCGTGGCTGACACGTTTTGTTCCTTCGGTTTACACCTTAGTGCTTGCGCTGAGTCTCCCTCTGAATGTTACAGCGATACTCGTGTTCCTGAAAAAAATGAAAATTGAAAAGCCAGCTGTAGTATACATGCTGAATTTGGCCTTTGCAGATGTCCTATTTGTAAGCATTCTTCCTTTTAAGATTGCTTATCACTTTTCTGGAAACAACTGGGTTTTTGGACCTGAAATGTGCCGTTTCGTCACTGCTGCCTTCTACTGTAACATGTACTGTTCAATAATGCTTATGACGAGCATTAGCTTCGATCGTTTCTTAGCAGTGGTGTATCCCATGCAGTCTCTTGGGTGGCGTACGTTAACACGTGCCTCGCTGACTTGTTGCATCATATGGCTTGTGGCACTAACTGGGGTTATACCTTTTCTCATCAGGGAGCAAACAATGGAAATACCCAGTTTAAATATAACTACTTGCCACGATGTGCTAAGAGAATCTGAACTTCACGGCTATTACCTCCACTTCTTCTCCATCTTCTCTTCTGTGTTTTTTGTAGTGCCATTTGTAATTTCTACTATCTGTTACGTGTGTATCATTCGATGTCTTAGTTCTTCTACCATTGTTGCAAAACAAAATAAGAAGACACGTGCCTTGCTCTTGTGTGTGGCTGTTTTTTCTGTTTTTGTTATTTGCTTTGGACCAACAAATGTCCTCCTCTTAGTTCATTATATCCATTTTTCTTACGACAACAGCTTAGAGTATCTCTACTTTGCGTATCTACTCTGTGTTTGTATCAGCAGCATTAACTGTTGCATTGATCCCTTTATTTACTACTATGCTTCTTCTCAGTATCAGAGACAACTTTTCAGTCTCTTCAATTGTAAAAAGACTTTCGATCCTAACAGTAGTAACAGCAGTGGCCAGTCAATGTCTACCGCTAGTAGAAGGGCTACATGCTCTACTAATGTGAATAACAGTGTCTACAGGAAATTACTAGCAATGCATTGAGATAGTGTGTCTTACACATGCTTAATTTTTGGAAAATTTCAGAGAAAAAAGACTGTATTATATCCAAGAAATACAAAACCTTAAACAAAGTTGTTGTATGATACATAGTTTTATGGATTCATTATAGTAATGCACATTTCAAATTATAAGTATGTATATGTATATATATAGCATATGTAAATAAGTTAATGTAGAGGGGAAAAGTAATTTCTTAATAATGTTGCTGAGTGTTTTTCAAATAAAATCCTTTTTTTCAGACAAATCCTTTGCATTGTTAGTTCAGTTTATTGCAGGGGTTTTATGAAATCCCATATTTGGATTTTGAACTGCATCAGGTTGATCAAATTCTTACTTATGGAACTACTCCACCTGTCCAGTGCTTCCTGAAGAAAATGAAAGTGTCTTTCCAGGTGGGTATTATTTTGCATCTTAGACACTACAGTGGTTTATTTTACATTCTTAGTTCTCAGCAGCTAAATAATTCTCCTTAGGTGTATGCTCCATTAGTGTATGCTAAGCATCTTGGTTAGGAATATGGTGTTTTTCACAATTGATTTCACAAAAAAATGTGAAATTTTATTTCATAATAAATCAATGTTGAATGGCTGTCCAGAAAATATACCATATATACGGAAAAAAAAATCATCTTGCTATGCAGTTTGCAAATGTGTGCTTTCGTGCACATGACTAAACATCTTGCACGTCTTTAGGACCTGGAAATATTCTTTGTCCCTCCTAAGTCTAGAAGTTTTTTTATATTTTACATTTATATTTATATTCCACATCTACTAAAATTTCTGTGGTGTAGAGCCCAATAGCTAACTCCATTCTGTGTAGCATGCTTTTACAAGGGATGCTGAAGCCAAATAACAGTAATTCAGTTTTAGAAAAAAGCATGTAGGTAATAGCACTGTGCAGGAAAATGGAAATCAAACTAAGTAGGATTTTGGTTAATGTAGGATTTGCCACAGGAGTCTGCCAAGAAGACAGCAACGGATAGAAGCTGTCTTCAGTACAAGTGATAAGAAACCTAATCTTTCTGCATAAAGTGTGACAGTGAAGAACTTATTTCTAACAATGATCTGTTACTGGTTTGGGTCTGTTCCTTAATGGACTTAAGCATAATGAAGTATTGCCAGGTTCTGTATAGATTTTTGTTCTCAAGTACTTGCCACTTTCTAGGTATATGAGCAGTAAAAATATATGTATATGTGGTTTGCAAGGCTAAAACCCCATAAGTACTTCCAAGACATAATGTTACATTCTCATTTTGTTTAATATCATATTAGGGGTGGTTTTGGTTTTCAACAAAATCCAAATGCATCTTAAAACTATCAGCATTTGCTTCTTGCTAGCAGAAAAAAATTACTTCTGTCCTTCCTGTTGTTACTGACTGGGGGGACCACTTTTTTGATTTATTACGTAGTTGGGATTTGTTTCAATGTCATGAAATTCTCTCTCCGTGACAGTGGTCTATTTTTGGGTAGCCATAAGAGACCAGAAGTCTGCTTCACAAGGGGCAGTGTCACATGCTAGGAGGGAAGGAAAAGTACGTGAGAAGCAGCTCGGCAATCACAGTGATTATTTACTTCTTTTTGCTCTGTGGTTGGGTCATTTCACTTGGAACCTCTGCGTGCTCAAGAACATTTGCAAATAAGCAGCTTCTTCCTACCTTGTAGGGCGAAAAAATGAGAGGGCTAAAAGCAACTGTTTATTCTCATGGCTAAGAGCATCAACAAAGATCCTGAATAAGAACGCCTAAAAAATATTTTGTACATGTTTGTAAACCTGTGCCACGCACACTGCTGAAGTTGGGTTTGCTGATGATTCTGGCTTGCACGCAAATGAAAAAAAAAAAAAAAAAAAAAAAGAAAACCAGGCAGCTACAACACAGAACCCTGAAATAAAGAGGACTCACAAAACTAAGTAGACTTCTTGACTTCTGGGTAACTAGCTAAAGTGCTGAAGTTGCATTTGGGAAGTATTTTTATGTTGCCTAAGCATGTTTGAAAACACAATGCTTGACAAGCTTGAGAAATGGGCCTATGTGAACCTCATGAGGTTCAACGAGGCCAAGTGCAGGGTCCTGCACCTGGGTCGGTGCAACCCCCAGTGTCAATACAGGCTGGGGGATGAAGGGATTGAGAGCAACCCTGCCAAGAAGGACTTCAGGTGGATGAAAAGCTGGACATGAGCCGACAATGTGCGTCTGCAGCCCAGAAAGCCAACCATGTCCTGGGCTGCATCAAAAGAAGCGTGGCCAGCAGGTTGAGAGAGAAGACTGCTCATCTTCTCCACTGTGGTGGGACCCCGCCTGGAATACTGCATCCAGCTTTGGGGCCCTGAGCACAGGAAAGACATGGACCTGTTGGAGTGGGTCCAAAGGAGGCCACAAAAATGGTCAAAGGGATGGAGCACCTCTGCTATGAGGAAAGGCTAAAAGAGTTGGGATTGTTCAGCCTGGAGAAGACTCCAGGAAGACCTTATTGTGGCTCTTCAATACTTAAAGGGGGCTTCTGAGAAAGATGGGGACAGATTTTTTTACTAGGGTCTGTAGCGATAGGACAAGGGGTAATGGCTTTAAACTAAAGGAGGGTAGATTCAGACTAGATGTAAGGAAGAAATCTTTTACAATGTGGGTGGTGAAACTCTGGCACAGGTTGCCCAGAGAGGTAGTAGATGCCCCATCCCTGGAAACATTAAGGTCAGGTTGAACAGAGCTCTGAGCAACCTGATCTTAGTTGAAGATGTCCCTGCTCATTGCAGGGGTGGGTTGGACTAGACCTTTAAGGGTCCCTTCCAACACAAACCATTCAATGATACATGCGTAAGCATCCTACTTTCATTGATCCTCTGCAAGTGCTTCTAGCAAGCTTCTTGCTAGCCTGCAAATGCATGTTTCTGCTACATATGGAGAGGTGATTAGCAAGCCAATTGCCACAAAGCATAACACTTGCTAAAACATACAGCAAATACCACCTTTTCATAGCAAATAAAGCATCAACAGTTATTCCTTCTTTTAAGATTCCACAGCTAGTGTTGCACCTCTGCTTTCTGTTTGTATCTCATTGACTGGATTGCAAAAATTAGCAAACTGCTAGGTGACTGGAGGAGTCTCATACCAAGGCAATGGCAGCTTAACTCTTACCAAACCTGGCATTTCTTTGCAACCGCTTGGTTGGAAGGTGCTGCATTTCTCAGTGTCTGGTTTTGCTGGAGTATTTGCTGGCAAGAAGAAGGGCAGGACCTGCTCAAGCAGCAGCAGCTTATAGAGGAAATCATAGGCATGAACAGCACTTGCAGAGCAGGTTGTAACTGCTGAGCATGGCCATGCAGCAAAGCGCAATGTGGCAGCCTTTTTGAGGAAACTGAACCAGAAAAGTGCTGATATGCTTAAGCTAACAGGAAAAGCTAACCACCTCTTCATGCTTGATGCACCTTTGCACTGCTAGCTGGGAAAGAAAATGAATGGCTTGTTTCAAGGGGAAGGGCGAGAAGTGAAAATGTGACCAAAAGAAATGAAACCCGTCAATGTTACATGCTGTTTCACCCATATCCTCTCCTCCTTATTCTTTCTTCGTTTTTTTTTTTCATAATGTCGGGGTTAAGCTGCATTACTTTCTGTATGAAGCAAGCTAGCAAACATGTGCCAAATAACATTTGGAGACAAGAAGGTGTCAGGCACTAAACATGCATTCAAAAGCTTGCTAATGTCCCAGATATGCCAGCTTCATGTTGTGGCAATATTGGCAGGAGCAACATTTTTAATCAGCATGGTTCCTATTGGCAGAACACCTCAAATAGTGGCTGTCATTTGTATAATTTATCTCACAGGGGAAGGTTTGCTTAATTTAGCATGGCAAGGATTTTGCAGGGATTGGCATGTTCACACTTAGAGGCATTTTATCAGTTAATGCCAAGCATGCAGCTGCCTTAAAACCTGCTCCCTGCTGCTTGACTGCAGAGTATGGTCCACTGACTGATAGCTCTGTTGCCCTATTTAGTTGAATCCTGGCCAAAAATGTGAGCATGACTGCAAAGTGTGTTCACTGATGCTTTGTGTCAACCAAATTGGATCAGGCCGCTGGATCTCTCCCTACCTGAGGTGGGATCCAGAAATGGAAAGAGAGTTTGAGCCGCGCAATAGATCACCAGCTGCAGCTTTGTACTAGAGCTCTCCAGGAGCTGGGGCTGGGGAGGGAAAGGGAAGGGCCTGGTGTGCTGGGTGCAAAATTTAAGTAACTTCCTGGGTAAAGCTCCTTTTTATTGATCATGTTGATCTTTTTTGATCTGATCACGGCTTGATCTTGCAGGATGCAGAGCAAATCAAAAAATGAACCTCTCGCATACTTAGAATTAATGACCCACGTAAGTGCTTTCTCATGACATTTGGCATTTTGCAAGTGCTATAGAAATGGTTTAGTGATAACCAGTCGAGCTGGAGAAGCTGAACAAATAGCATGCTATAATCCAAGCCAACACTAGAGAGCATTAAAAGAACTGTTTTAATTTGGCTTGCTGGGGAGGAGACCATTAGGAACGAGATCTGAACATCGCACTGAACTGCGAAGTACTGATTAGCCCTCTAAAGAAACATGTGGGCTTGGAAAAGTGAAAAAGTATTGGAATTGTAGTAGAAAAGTGGATGAGTTTATTTTAAACAGAACCTGTAAAAAGGTTCAGCAAATAGGAATGGGGAATAATTTTTCTTATCTTTGTGCTACCAGCCTTATAATAGCAATGCCTGTAGTACCACAAACAAGCCTCTCTCCTGAAAAGCAAGATTTGACATTTAAAGCATGGCATTAAGCTCAAATGCATTGCACACAGCTCAAGGTCAGAGCTGATAAAATCAACCTACAATTAAAATCTGGCTTGGTGTTCCCTCACCAAAATGAAAATAAGTCAAATTCATCTGCATTCCACAGGAAGCCTGGGAAAGTCACTGGCCTTGCCATTTTTTGATCAGTTCTGGGTTTTGTGTTAGGCATTTGGTGTCTTTGGGGCCTCTTTGTGATGCACCGTTACGTACTAGAAGCAGTAATCCTGTGAAGTTCTCACAAAATGTTTTTTTAATCCTCGTGGACAGGTCACCATGTGCCCAGGCAGCAGCAAAGATGGGCCTGGGTACAGGGCTCTCCCAAGCCATCCTCCCGCGGGGCTCACAGCCTGCTCACACTGGCTTGCCCTGTTCCTCCCTTTGACTCAGCTAGAGATGGCAGGCAGGACACTGCTGCTTCTCTCAGAAGCCTGAATACAGAAAAGGAAAAAGAATTGAATAGACTTTCAGAGTCAGATTATCTATAAATATTTTATCACTATTGTGTCCTTATCGTGTTGCTCTTTTCCAAGATATAGGTTTAAATAATTCAAATTTTTGGCCTATAAACAGGAAAGAGCAAGCACCATCAGCAACGTGGGAAGCAGATTAGGATCCTAAGACTCAACCTTTCAAAATCTCTGTTTCAGCCAGGCACCAAAGTCCATCTACTCAGTTTGTACTCCAGTGAGTGTGGACCTTCTCTTAGACTATGTACCTACTAGAAGGGGATACATTGGTACAGAAACCAGTGGTACCTCTGGTGGGAAATTATGCTGCCAAACACACAGTGTGGGAATCTACTGCCTTTCCTGCAGAACGCTTAACTGGAAGCAGGCATGCAGCTCTGGAGGCTGTGTTCTGTCACTAACACCTCCTACTATAATGTCCTGTTTACTGAAAACTCCTTAAACGCTCATCTTTTCTTGTCCAAGACAATATCCCACACGGTCCTCCTCACCAATAACACAGGCATCTACTTTCAAATCACATGGGTTTTACTGCCAAAACTAGTTAGTCTTTACTCATTACAACTTAACACACTGATTTAAATGTTTCTTTTCTGATATGGTTATTCCTGGAATTTTCCTCTTCTCTTTTCTCTTTTACAACGAGCAATTTTTTACTGATTATTAGAAACATTCATTGCTCATCAAAATTGTTGCAAACCCAAATAGAAGATGTGTTCTTGGCTGCATCAAACTCGTGGATTTGTAAAGTGACACCACTCACATGTGACATGCTTTCCAGGAACCATAAAAAGCAAGAAATTTGTTAAGTTCAAAAATCAGGTCAGCTAGCATAACCAGAATAATTGCATAGCCTGTCTGCGGATAAAGCTCTACAGCTGCCTAAAGCATGTAGTACTGAGAACTCAGTCCCAAGTGGGGAAGAACAAAGTGGGAGGGAGAAAACTTTGCTACACAAACATTTGTGTTGTTTTATCTGCCTGCTCAAGTGCTAATAAATCTTCCTCCTTCAGAATAATTCCAAGAATATTCTTCTTGCATGCTTTTCCTATAGATCACATGAGAATTAAACCTGTATATCAGTGCCACTTGTAAAAATTTCTTCCGATTAATTTTCACATCTTTTTTGTTTCCACCTTTGCTGACTCTAAGAGGTAAATGCAATTCTATCCAGCAAAGAATATAATACATCTAGTTAGTTGCCACAGCTTTAATGTCCAAGGAAATGAAAAATATGCTGAAGATTTTTGCTTTCTATCACCCAAACACAAGCTAGGGGTGACCATGAAAATGGTGCTCCTGCCACTGAATATTATATTTACAGCAGCTCTGAAATTTAGGTTAGATCTCTTACTTTGCTTTAACATTTTTTCCTATTTTCATTTGCATATTATCTTTAGTAAAAAATTTTGAAAGGAGAGACTTATTGCACTTCACTTGCTAGATGAAACATATTTGTAAATTTGCTGTGAACTATATGGACAGGCTTGTCTAAAGGTATATTATTTTCTGTTAGTCCAACTGAAACATAGTGGTGTGGAAAAAAAAAAAGACAGTGTTTTGGGTACTTTAAACCATTCTGGGTAGTCTTCCAGGTTTTTATTTTCTTATCTTAGTTTCTAAACTAAGATCAGTAGTGAAACAGACTGTACAAGTCCTGACATGTTCTGTTAAAGCAGTGAAAATATTTCCTAACTTGAAAATCAGTCATCAAGAGCTATTGCTATTTTGAGCAAAATATTTTATCTTTGCTTGATCACATTATCTCCTGTTTGTAGTCTTATGAAACAAGATAGGGCTTTTTTTCTTTCCTCACCCCCTCCTTCCGGACAGCACATAAAAACCAAACCGAGCAAAGAGCAGCACCAAGGAGAAGCCACTTCTCCATTCAGTGCTATTTTTTGACACTGTGGGTAAACTGAGGTTTGTAGAAGCATTGCCCAGAGGTGTGGGTTACAGTTTTCTTATGATACTCTTATGAAACTCTACGAAGATATTAACAGTGCCTTCTTTTAAACTTTTGTGTGGTATCCAGGTGTTTGAGGGAGAAAGGTACCTGTAGTGGCTGGGTAGTGATACTGGAATCTAAACAGGATTTTATATTTTCTTCAATTGTCATGATTTTCAAAACAATTAAAGAAAGGCCAGTCTATTCTTGCAAAACTAGTGAGATACTTCTCAGCAGAGCAGGCAGACAATTTGCAGCTACACTGAGAACTTCATGTACCCAGCCCAGCACTACCTCCCCAAGCTCAGGCTGGAGACAAGCAGCCCCCAGGTCCCTGGGGACAGCTGTGGGTGGCAGCAGGTGCCTTTGCAGCTGTGGTTCAGCTGTACCAGCCCTCACAGCCCTTCAGCTGCCTGCCTGCCCAACTCCCATTAGCACAGTCACACATCTAAACTGAGGAAGAGGAGGAGAAGGGCAGGCAGGATGAAGGCAGCCTCCACCTCCCTCCATCCCCACGGCCGAAGGTCTCTGCTGCAGCCTGAACTCTTGCATGCAGCAGCGTACCAGCTCTCGGGTGCAGAGCAAGCAAGCCTGTGCCTCACATTTTTCTGGGGCTCAGGAGCTTGCCCAGGCTCTGCCCCCAAGCACAGGGGCAGCCATGCCTGAGGGAGCTTGGGCCAGGCAGAGCCTGGGGTTCCTCTAGCGTATGCAGGGAAATGATTTTTTCTGCCTCCAATAATAGGAAGGTGCCAGCTTTGCTTGTGCCATAAACCAGAAACAGCTCTTGAGTTTTACAAGACTTCATTAAGATTTAGCCACCTCTGGTGAGAGGAAACAGGACTTGACTTCATGAGGCAGCAAATGAGCTTCTCCTGCCTAAAATCATGTGGGTTTGCCCATGTGAGTGACCCTGTATAGGCTAATTTCGGACTTTTCCTTTGACTGAGCAATAACCTCTCTTGCTCAGAATGGCAAAGAAAAAAGCCTAGCTGCCTCCAGCTTTCCTTCAGCATCTCACCTTCCTGCATGAGCAATGTACAAACAGCCAGGTTTACTCCTCTCTTAACAGGAATAACCAGCATCAGACCTTAAAATGGGGGAGGAGGAGGAAGGAACTACATGAGGAGGGTGGAACCATGGAGCTATGGCTGGCATCACCCTTGGCTTAGTGAACTGGAACAGCCTCTCTGCAATCTTACCAAATTCTGCTGATGTGCAAAGCACAGCCACTTTGGAGCATATGCAAGATGGGAAGCCATCCTGACAGCCCCGTGCCCTGCATGTACATGTGTACGTATACATGTTTATCTGTGTATTAGTCACTTACCAGAGTTTTATTTTAATCCATTGCTGTAACTGTGACAGCAACACTATCAAGCAGGCATTTCCTGTATTCCTTTCTCAAATACAGAAACCAGATGTTTTATGAGCTATAACCAGATGTGATCACTTTTTATAAGGACACTAATAAAGATATCCAGCCCCACAGACTAAAAAGGGGCTTCTCTAGCAAATCATGAGTTATATTCTGCAGCAATGAGACTGCACACAACAAAAGGGAGAGGTTTTTCAGGATGACCTTCCAATATAGTTCACTGGGAACAAATACCAAATTGAAAAACACCTGGAGCTCACTTTTATAAGCAAAGTTGAAATATCATGGGTGAAGGTCCTTGCAGGTGGACATGCTCCTTAAACCCATCAAACAAATGCTTTGGGACAAAAGCAGGGACAAACAGCATTGCTGTCCTTTGTATAAGAGTTTGCTTAGAGAGTTTTTTTTTACTCTTGCTTGTTGTATTGGACAAGAACTTACTATAATTGTAACATGTTTTAACTGGAGCATACTAATTGATTTGTGCTATGACCAGGGCAGCTTATTATCACAGCCCTGGATTTATAACCAACTTTCAGCACATAGCACATTTGCTGCTTATTCTAAGACCCTCCTGAGTGTTATGAGCAGTTCATCTGGAAAAGTACAAATGATGAAGCTGAATGTTTCTGTGGCAATTTGGTTCACTACACTAAACATTTTAATTGCAAAAAGATTAAAGTTATTAGCGAGAGAATAGCAGGGTTCTTGATCTCTGCTCACAGCTCTTCTTGTTGTGTAGTCAGAGTTCAATCCACAAAAGCTTTCTAGGCTTTGTTGCTGAGGTTTCTGTTGGAGTCACCACCAACACATTTGCACATATCTTGGTTTTGGTATCATGGCCTTGTGAATAGGGTGTAGCAGCCAGTTCTATCAAGTATAACTGTTTCTTTATTTGAAAGCAAGTTGTTACACCCTGCAATTTTAGTTAGATTCAGCACAACGCAGACTAGCATTGCCAAGTGTGTCATCAGTGCTCACTCTGTAATAACGACTGTAAAATTCACTGCCAGGTAGAAAGCATGACTTCATAACTCTCTAAACGCTAAGCTGTTTTGCAGATTACTTCCTTCAACATGTTATTCTTGCTGTACTTCTTGTCGCTGTATTATGACTCCACAAATAAGCAGGCCTGGGAAAAGCTGATAGTAGAGAAACATTGTCTACCAGTTCATAAAATAAATTTATCTTTTGATCTAAATAGAGGATACGGTGATCATTGATAACCATGAGATTGCCACCCTTTCACTAGCTTTCACTACTGCATTCAAGGGACTTTCCCTTCTTTTCTCCAGTCTTGGGCAGGACTGCAGAGCATCTTACCTGCTAAAGATCTGCTCAGTGTTTAACCATGTTTAAAGTACAGCTCTTGCAGGTTTCTCGGTACCACAAAGAGACTGTCCTCCTACTTAAATGCACAGGCCCTGGGAGGCCTCTCCCCAAGTTGAAGCCCACCTTAGTGCTCTGCACACATCTCAAAGTACCCCCAGAGTCAGCGTGAAGGGTAAAAAAAGCAACTGTGACTCTGCTGGTGGGAGAGGTTTAATTATTTAGCCTATTCCCACTGAAGTTTCTGGAAGATGCCTAAACTGAATAGGACAGCCCTTAGGGCGCCTGTCCAAAAGAGAACTCTGCCTGTCTTCGTCTATCACCACACACTGGTTATGGGAACTCCTATTCTCTCTCTTCTCTTTCACCATGCACTCAGGAGGCACACAGGAGCCCAGATTCACAATTCTGTCTGTACTTTATCACCTCGCCAAATATCGATGAAGTCATCAGTTCTAATAGTGTTGTTACCCAAACGACTTATAAAATAAGTGGCTTACTCAGACTATTGTGTAATAGTAGTTGTCCTAATGAGTCAGAAAAGCTATCACTCACATATATGGCAACATAACAAAGTTAATAGCCATGAAAACCTTTTCCTCTAATAAACCCTTAGTCACCCCAGCTCTATCTGCATTGATACCTGGTTCTGGACCCCAGCTGTTTCAGAAATGTCTAATTGCCTAGAAGACAATAAATGGATCCATAGCTAGATATGTTCGTTGAGACATGTCAGGAGATACTTAGTGCTGCTATAGCCAAGGGATAGGTTTAAATATTCCATTTCTGTAGTCTGTGCAGCACCAAGAAGCACACAGGAACAAAGTTAGGAGATAAACAGAGCTTGCAAAGACACTATCCTGGCGTCTCATGGCAATACACCCATCTCAGCAATCATGGAGTGTAGAATGTGCTAGAATCACTAAAAACAGGATAGAGGGAAGGCTTTTCAGGAAAGCATTTGTCTCTCAGCTTGCCAGAAGGCAGGATCAGCTTTCCCTACATCACTCCTCATTGATGCTTGTCTAACACATTTCCAGAAGCCTTCAGGGATGGAGACTCCACTCCTCAGGATCTGATTCTGTCCTGTTTATTTCCCATTCTTTTTTTGTGTGTTTTTTCTTTTTTCCAATTATCTTTTGTGTATTTAAAGATTTCTACTTGTCTTCTCATTTCTAGATTAAACAAATCCCATCATTTCACACTGTCTTTAACAGATTGTTCTTTAGATCATGCTTTCTCATTCCCTGGCCTCTCTGTTCTGTCCATACATTTCCTGAAACATGGTGCTGGCACCATACTCCAGCTGAGGCTTTGTAGATGCTGAATACTTTGATGTGGTTCATTTTACAGTTTGTGCTCTTCTTGCTACACCTAGTATGGTGTTTGTCTTTTTTTTTTTTTTTTTTTTTTTTTGCAACGGCATCTCATAGCTGACGGATAATCAGCTTTTGTTCCTCTGCATTCCACTCTGGAGATGATGCTAATTGGTACGTGGAAGCTCAGTGAGGGGAGTGAGGGGAGAACTGGTTCCGCATAGACGACCTTTTGATAAGCAGCTCTGTAGCCTAACCAAGTTTCTTATATACAAGGATCAATGTGGGAAATCTAGCTGTAGTAAGATCCAGACCCAAATCAACCACATATTCCACAGATTTTCTTAATTCATCTGCCTTAAAAGAAAGCCAATAGACAGAAGTTTGTAACGACCTTCATGTGTGTTCAGGGTATGGATGCATAAACTGGCATGCTTTTCCTTTTTTTTGTTCTGTATGTATCATAATCAGGCTTCTGTTTCCCAGCCAAATTGAAAAATCTCTCCTTTTTATAAAAAAATCCACCCTGTTCTCATCATAACTGGTCACATAATGAAATGAGATCCACTTAACTCCACAAAATATTTCATCAGAATTGTTACCATTTTGTATATCGGAATTTCATAATGCGAAGTTTTTCTGAATTATGTGAAAGTTAGTGTTTTTATTCTGTGAAGCACTTTGAGATAGCTGTCTCCCAATTTAAGCACAATAAAGTATCTTCTTCAACCCTTATGAAAGCAATTAATAGCTACTTAATCCATAAGTCTTGGTTCCTTAGAGGGCAACCCCAGTAAAGGATCAAGTGTGACATCATCCCTTGAAAGTTAGAGAAAAAGGTCCCATTAGCCACATTCTCAATCCCTATTTAAAGCATAGTTACGATTAATTCAGAATACATGAACTGCAGATGATAGAAAAGATCTATTAACATATACCAGAACCTAACATCTGTTATGACAAAAAAAGTGAAATGATAAACCGTTCTGAGGAATAACACTAACTACTAACAATAACTACTAACTACTGTTCTTTTAAATTTAACAATTTACAAACATAACTAAAAGATTCATTTAGGTTGGAAAAGACCCTTAAGATCATTGAATCCAGCCATTAACCTAATACTGCCAAGTCCACCACTAAACCATGTCCCTAAGCACCACACCTACACATCTTTTAAGTACCTCCAGGGATGGTGACTCAACAACTTCCCCGGACAGCCTGTCCCAATTCTTGACAACCCTTTTGATGAAGATATTTTTCCTTATACCTGATCTAAACCTCCCCTGGTGTAACCTGAGGCCATTTCTTCTCATCCTCACTTGCTACCTAGGAGAAGAGACCAACACTCACCTCTCTACTACCTTTCAGGTAGTTGTAGAGAGTGATAAGGTGTCCCCTCAGCCTCCTTTTCTCCAGGCTGAAGAACCCCAGTTCTCTCAGCCACTCCTCATAAGACTTGTGCTCTAGACCCTTCACCAGCTTCATTGTTTTTCTTGGGACACACTCCAGCACCTCAATGTCTTTCTTGTAGTGAGGGGCCCAAAACTAAACACATTATTCAAGGTGCAGCCTCACCAGTGCCAAGTACAGTGGGATAATCAGTTCCCTAGTCCAGCTGGTATCACTATTTCTGATTGTATCACTGTTTTTGTTACAAACCAGGATGCTGTTGGCCTTCTCGGTCCCCTGGGCACCTTGCTGGTTCATATTCAGCCTGCTGTCAAAAAACAGCCCCAGGTCCTTTTCTGCCAGGCAGCTCCAGCCACTCTTCCCCAAGCCTGTAGCGCTGCCTGGGGTTGTTTTAACCCAAGTGCGGGACCCAACACTTGGCCTTGTTGAATCTCATACAATTGGCCTTGGCCCATTGATCCAGCCTGTCCAGATCCCTCTGTAGCATCATCCTACCCTCAAGCAGATCAACACTCCCACCCAATGGGGTCTCACCTGCAAACCTACTGAGCATGTACTCAGTCTCCTTGTCCAGATCATTGATAAAGATATTAAACAGAACTGGCCCAAATACCGAACACCACTTGGGAGAAGCCACGAACTCGATTTAACTCCATTCACCACTCCAGCAATTTGGGCCCAGCCATCCAGCCAGTTTTTTACCCAGCAAAATGTACACCTTTGAAGACATGAGCAGCCAGAAAATGCTATGGGAAATGGTGTCAAAGGTTTTACAAAAGTCCAGGTATACAACATCCACAGCCTTTCCCTCATCCACTAAGCAGGTCACCTTGTGGATCAGGAGATCAGGAAGCTGGACCTGCCTCTCATACACCCATGCTGACTGGGCCCAATCACCTGGTTGTCCTGCATGTACTGTGTGATGGCACTCAAGATGATCTGCTCCATAACCTTCCTCAGCAGTGAGGTAAGACAGACAGGCCTGTAGCTCCCTGAATCCTCCTTCTGGCCCTTCTTGTATATGGGTATCACATTTTCTAACTTCCAGTCAACTAGGACCTCTCCAGTTTGCCAAGACTGCTGATAGATGATGGAAAGTGGTTTGGTCTTCTCTCAGGTCCCTCAGTACCTTTGGGTTGATCCCATTCAGCCCCATAGACTTGTGTGTGTCTAAGTGGTGTAGCAGGTCCCTAACCATTTCACTTTGGACAACGGGGCTTCATTCTGCTCCTCATCTCTGTCTTCCCAGGGGGCCAGGGACTCAGAGAACAACTGGTCTTACTATTAAAAAACAAGGCAAAGGTGACATTAAGTACCTCAGCCTTTTCCTCATCCTTCATCACTATGTTTCCTCCCACATCCAATATAGGATGGTGACCCTCCTTAGCCGTCCTTTTAGTGTGAATGTATTTATAGAAACATTTTTTATTGCCTTTTAATGCAGTAGGAAAATGCAGTGGGCTTTGGTCCTTCTAATTTGGCCCTTCTAATTTTCTCCACAGCCTTATAGCATCTTTGTAGGCCTCTTGAGTTGCCTTCCCCTCTTCTAAAGGTCATAAACTCTTTTTTTTTCTCCTGAGTTCCAGGAAAATCTTTCTGTTCAGCCCAAGCCAGTTTTCTTCTCTGCCAACCAGTCTTCTGCCATATACTGTTTAGTCCTATTTGACTGCTGAAAATCATCAGAAGACATATCTAGTGTACTCAGGCACAGGCTTACTGGGTGAACTGAGAGACCTCAGTTCCTGTCTTTTAACACAGTGGGGAAGGGATCCTGT
Organism: Tringa tobata; assembly: GCA_033628505.1. NCBI lineage: Eukaryota > Metazoa > Chordata > Aves > Charadriiformes > Scolopacidae > Tringa > Tringa tobata. Next base: position 2,135,223 of record JAHREE010000430.1, read on the forward strand.
ATCCTGCTGAAGGGAAGACACGGCATACTGTTATCTGACTCATTTTACAGTAACAGGAATACTCACACATGGGTGGGGAACAGAAAGCAGAAAGGAGAAAGGTACATGCAGCGATGCCTATCCCAGTCGCCTTCCGTGCACTTGTTCCGTGCACAGCTCATTGCTGGTATCGGCACGTGCTGGCATTGCTCCAGGCTACCTCCTCATTTCTTCACTCCAGGCTGCGTTTTTCCTTATAAGTGAGCTGAATGTATATTTCGATAGCACCTAGAAACACCAAACAAAAACAGCACACCTACTGAGTAAGCCACTCTGCAATCCTTGCCCTGAAGAGCTGATAATTACCATCCAGGAGGCTTTATTGTAAGGATTATAATAATTACTGGCTTTTTCTTAAAGTTTTAATGCTGAACTTAGTTACATGAGAATCCAGCTTTAGTCTAAAACAAAAAAGTCCTGGCTTTCCCAGAAGAAATCCTTTAAAAATGCAACTTATGTATCTTCTAATGGCTTAAGCTACAGACAATAAATGAAAAACTGGTGCTTATTCCTTGCAAAGTAATATGAACCTGGGTGGGGACTATCAAAACCTTCTTTTAACTCTTGACTACAGACACTCTGTTACCACTGCCTAGTTTTCAACAGTCGTTATTTTTTTGCTAGTTGCCTGGTATGTGGTAGTGTTCTGTGAACTAAAGAGAGACGTTTAAAAAAGGGAAAATATATAGTAATTAAAAAGCCATAAATTATCAAGCTCAAATGAAAGGCAAGCACTATTTCACACCTCCACAATCAAGCGCTCTAAGAAAGGCTGGTCATGTGTGTGGATGTTGTATTTGCCATTACGTTACGAAGTCAATGATGAAATAGGGAAACTCATTCCTCTTGGGGATGAACCTGAAAATTCTGTGAAGTTTTAGCGCATCTTAATTGTTCACTTCATTGCTGAAGGCACTGAGAATGTGGAAAGCAATGCATAAATAGTCCCTTTGTGGTTTTATTTGACATTTTTCAAGATCTTGTGGTGCTAGGTCGCAGCCTGCCAGGTCACTGTTAATAAATAAGATGTGAGATGCCATTGTGCCAATGAACACCTAAGTACTTTAAGTGAAATGGAATAATTTCACTATGAGAAAACGAAAGTGTCCACGCACTACAGTATCTTATAATGGGAGGTAGGAGCTCTGACTTAGGATAAGGAGATATATGAGCTGAAATCGCCTTTACACATTACAGAATAACAAAATGATGTGGGGTTGGAAGGGACCTCTGGAGGTTACCTAAGCCAACTCCCCTGCCAAAGCAGGTCAACCTAGAGCAGGTTGCACAGGAATGTGTCCAGGTCAGTTCTGAATGTCTCCGGAGACGGAGACTCCACCATCTCTCTGGGCAGTCTGTTCCAGTGCTCTGCCACCCTCAAAGTAAAGAAGTTCCTCCTCATGTTTAGATGGAACTTATGTTCAAGCTTGTGCCTGTTACCTCTTCTGCCAAGGGGCACCATTCATTGACCCTAGATCTTCACAATCTTTAAGGTAATGGGTAAAAAAGGAGCACTGTTCCTCTTCATTGTCTTTCTCTGTAGATTTTCTTTTGGGGAGAAGAAGGTTGAGAGCAAGAAACAACTTTGTTTTCCCACATCCAGTGGCAAAGCAGAAACAGGATTTTCTGGATTAGACACATGATGTCTCGGAGGTATGGGGAAGGCTGCACCCTTCCCCTCAGCATTTTCCACCTGAGCCCTTAGGCACCAAGGCCCCTAGCTTGGTCCCTGGAGGAATCGAACTCCAATGCACAGGTGCTTTTCCTTCTAATTTTTTTTGGTAGTCAGGCTGTTTACTCTGGTGTTAGGCTCTCGCAGAGCAGAAACAGCAGGACACGTTGTCCCCCGGCTCCACTCACATGAATCATCTTGACCTCTTTTCCTCAAGAGGATACAGATAACTCCTAATAAGGCCAAAGGAAGCTGTTTTTCCCCAGCAGGGACAGCCTGTGCCTGAAGTTCACCCAGAGGTTACCAGCACTCTAGTCCAAGCTCGCTGGGGCTGCCTCCTGCTGCTCTGCACAGCCTGGGAGGCTGGCAGGAACAAGGCTACACTCTTTGCAGGAAGCCAGATACCACAAGTTTTAGCTCTTTGGAACACACAGGCTCTTCACCCTGAGCCACCTAATTGCTTCGCATAAATCCTTCAAGTCTTCATACAATACTTCATAGTGGTGTCCTATGACCTCTACTGAGCATTTAATTACATATTTTAAATGTAATTTCTCTATATAAATAGAGGTAACTTAATCATATTTCAATTATTTTTTGTGTGTATGCCACAGCACATGTGCTATAAAAAAAAGGAGAAAAGGAAAGGTAATACAGTAATGACTCCATCCTAGAAAAACCAGATCAACCAGCTTCTCTGCCAAAGCATAAACAAACCTAAACACATTGAGAGAATAAAATCCAGCATTTATTTTGTTTCAAATCCCTGTTACTGCAGTAGAGAAAATTAGGTAGAAAAGCTTTGCACTTCATTTTGCAGAAAATGCACAGCAATAAGGCAAGTGTTGAAGCTGTCATCATCAAGTGAAATGTTGAATTAAATATGGGAATTAACCTTTGCAACCCTAGGAATATAGCTTTCACTGAGCAAACATTTGTGGAACACTTAGACTTTCTTAATTCTCACACCCACACTCCTAGTTAATTTGCCATCAAACCCAGAAATGATAGCTAATACACTGAGTACCTGTAACCACCACACAGAATTTTAACGCAACTAAAATGCATGCTCTTGTACTTCAGCCCTTTCATATTGTTCTGCAAAAAGACATTCTGTGGCTGCTAGAACACTATACAGAGGTAAGATTACATTGTTTAATTGCCAAATTATTAACCATAGTGTAAAAGGATTTACTTGGATTTAGCAAAGGAAGCTGGTGGGTGTGAGTTCATGACGAAGCCTGTGGAAGCTTCCCCCAGTTGCAGGGCCGTCTGGTGGGAGATATCCTACCTCACCCTGCCAGAGCAAAACTTGGTTGGGAGGGAGGGAGGGAGGGAGGGAGGGAGAGAAAGGGCAAAAGAGCTCCTCACTCAGCAAGAGCCAGAATCGTGAGCTTAGTTGCCTTAAGCACAGCAGGAAGAGGGCCCCAGGAGCAGCTGTGCCTGAAGAAGCCAAGCCTGGGCTTACAGTGAACACCAAGCCAGGATCTCATTAGCAGCAGGGATCCAAAGCCTCCATAAGAGACCCTGGGTGCTGCCAAGGGTGCTGTTCCCACCACCAGGGAGCTGGGAACAACTGGCCAGCACAAAAAGAGGACTATCCCACACAAGAAGGAGATGAAGGACTGGCTTTTACTGAGCATTGTTGTGCTGGTGGTTTGGTGTGAAGCATCTCACTGCAAAGAGCAGTCACCTGGCCACCAAAAGGTTGAAAATTGCCTGGGACTGGTACAATCCAGCATAACTGGAATAAGCACAACCGTCAGAAGAAAGTATTTCACTCCTCCTGAAGAATTTAACTGCTTGCTCCTCATGTTAAGGGCTGATTAATAATCCAAGTCCTGCTTCCACCTTGTGCTTCCCCCAAACACAGTGAACGGCTTTAGGCATAAGGGGAGTTTCCTGACTTTCTGCCTTGCAGCAATAGTCCCACATCTGCAGGGGGCTCCTGTACTGCTGTGCTCTGCTCAGGAGACCGGGGTAGGTCTGTTGAGGTACAGTATTGTGTGAAATCTCTTCTGCTTGCCACCCCCAAAGGAAGCCTGGGCAAGAGCAGGGACAATGTGCCGTTCAGAGGTTGCAGTGAAATTCCTACATGGCCCTGCAGCAAGGCAGAGGGAAGCACCTTTTTCTGCTGTTCTCATCCTCCCACAGGTTTTCACTTTTACCTCTTCAGCGGTGAAAGCGCCTGCTGCGTGCGTGCAGCAAATAACTTGCAAATCCTAACAGCTCTGTTCACTTCTAAATGCGCATTGACTAAACATATTCATGGTCAGCATCTAGATCATAGGAGACTGTTATGTACCTGGAGTTTAAAGGTTTGGCAAATTTCAGCTAACTAGAAGAAAAAATATTCTTCTAACTGTGAATAATAACTATGACTATGTTGTTCATTAAACATAAAAAGAAATTAAACAGTCAAATTGCAAGTTAAATAATTTATTTTACAAAAATACAACTCCCTCCTCAGAAATGATAGAATAATAAATTTATCTTTGGTCATAATGCTAGCTTTTTTTCATAGTATGGTGGTCCTTGATTTTGGGCCAAATAACAGCATTGGATCTGATAAAGTGTTCACGGCTTTCCCCTAATTGTGCAGATAGTAGGAGGTGGGCTGAGACGCTGGGAGGGGACAAGACTGGATGCTGCCACACTGAATAAACACTGCGAGAACAGACAGGATGGCTGTGTGGGAAGCCTGTGACTCAGCACAGCTGCACGGATCTCCTCCTCACGTCCTTTCTTAGCATGGGGAGTTTCCAAATAATTTTCGGGAGTCCTGACCATACTTTTTCCATTAAACTCATTTCTTTGTGTACACTGGGCTCTGCTTCTAGACAGACCACAATCCTGCTGATAAAATTATTACAGAAGTGGTTCCAGTCTGTGTGTTTTTTAACAAATAATCCCTAAGTAAGACAAAAGCAGTCCCCTTTCACCTCAGTGACAATGATGTCAGGAATTCCCAAAAAAACAATTTGCAAACCACTTGAACTATAGTAAAACAGCTTTTATTAGAGCTAGAGAGAGGGGTGATATTGAAACTGTAAAAAGGCCATATATTCTCAAAGCCAGAGACATCCCTTCCATGTTAGACCTGGGAGATAAACAGTTTCTAGAACAGATGTCTTTTTTACTTCAGCTTTTCTAATTGCCCTGTCCCCAAGCCATAACTAACAGTACCTGTTCTCAAACCAGTAGTAAGGTATATCACAAAGTAGCATGGACAAACCTGCCCTATCCTTCCTCAGATAAGTTATGATGCAGGGTGCTCTGCAAAGGCAGGTTATGGTCCTCGATTTGTGAGCTTTACTGCAGTCCACTGCTGCAGGATTTGGCTGGGCTCACCCAGCTGAGCCCAAAGGTCCTGCCAACACATGACACAGCTGTTGTCCCTGGAAAGCAAAGAGCTGCTCCAGGAGTCCTCTCCATCAGCAAACTGTATCTCTTTTAGGCACCCAGGAGAAAACACAGAAAATCACTGAAAGACATCAGAATGGAAACTAAATGGCATTCATAATGCCACATGATCGTCAGAAAAATTATAAATTTTCATATCTGATTTAGATTACTGATAAATTAAGAACATATGGATATAGCACGGATGAGACTCCAGAACAGATCACAGATATCAGCAGATCTGTTAAACAGTTAGGTTAAATGCTCATTCTCAGAATTTAATAAACACATGATTCTGCTGAAATTACCACAGTTAGTCAGGAAATGTAGTCAAAATGCTGTATTTTGTACTTGCAATCTACAGAGCAATTTAGCATAAGCTTCCGCAGAGTGCAGAATAAAAAAGTGGAGATAGACTGATATTGCACAAACCTTAGATTAAGTTCACTTTCCATTTAGGAAAATTACACTGCAACTCAACAAATTCTATTTTCTTATCTATTAAAGCAGCCATGACTTCTATTGTTTATTACTAGTATCATTTCTCAAGGAAGAAAAAAATATAAATTTGATTAAGCAATCACAAAATCACAGAGACAAATACTATTTAGAGTAAGAAGGTTTTCAGGTCTAGGAATTTTATTCTCAAGTCCTCCTTTACTTTACAATGCTAGAATTGTTCATATAATTTTTACATCAGTAGGCACTGTTGTGAATGAACGTCACGTCTATCTGTTCAACTGAAAACCAAAACCTTCTGTGAAGCTCTCAGAATTAATTTCCAATTTGTTTTTTGCAGATTTCATTAGGAATCTAAAAAGACGCTCTGATTAGACAGATCCCAGCACTAGCAAGTCCTTAATGGTGCAGGAACTCATTGTTGCCTTTAAGTACCTTTTTGGATGCTGACTCTTGGCCATTCAGTCACAACTGAGAATGGCATTAGTGCTTGAGCAAATCCTAAGTTCCTCAGAAGCCATCAGCAATTTTCAGCCAGAGTTCATCCATTCCTACAGCTGTCCCAGGCCCTATCTATCCCAAGCCCCTCTCTCTAGAGGCAAAAACATGATGGATATCAGGAGACCTTGCTGTTGCCTGAGTCATGATTGCCCAGTAATGATGAGCATGACCCAAAGATCTGAACTCTTCCTACCTAGAATCAGATAAAACAGGGTCTAGATAGCATTTCAGTAGCATTTGGTTTTGAACAGAGGTACAAGAGTGTAAAACTACTAAGCTTGACTCACAACATAGAACACCAAGTCAAATCTTACTGTATTCAGATCCCAAACAACAGTAAGACCACTGAAGTCAGTGGAATAAAGGACTGGCTTTTTATTCTGCTACAAACATTGTTGTGGAGTCACTAATACCTGGGCTGGAAGAGTTATCCAAGGCATCACCTACTTCTCCTTCCAGGAGGTACACACCTACATCATTTCTGTTTGTCTAAACTGCTTTAAAACTGCTAGTGATGGATGTCCTACAGATTGCCTAGAAAGTGAGAGCTCAATAAAACTAGTTCTAATTGTCAGAACTTTTTCCTAATATCTAACTTTTCTAATATTTCAGCCTATTCAGTGAACATGGAAAATACGGTGCAGCCTTGGACATACTTTAAGTATGTCATCATGTCTCTTCACAATCTTCTGTAGACCAAACAAATTTAATAGCCCCAAATATTCTCCAGATCCTTCCAATTGTTCACATGTTCTCTGGACTTTGTCCCGTTTTCTTTAAGGAAGACATGACTGAGTTAAAAATATCCTCCAACAAATAAATTACTGGTACTGAATGAAGGAAGGACTTTTTCACATACATTACAGACAACAACCCCCTTCGCTGCAAGACAATACTGTTGACTCCCATTGCATTTGTAATTAACTGTAGTGATTCAGATTACCTTAAAAGGAACTGTTATTTTATACACTCCACCCTATAGTCCTTCCAGTGTAGATGCACAAACACTAGACAAGAATTGTAATAGACCCTTACTGAAAATAACTTTCGATTCCCTTTAAAATAGTTTTACAAATCAGTACATACAAATAGTAGTTCAACTGAAATGGAAGGAAAATAAGGAAAAAGAAATCCCTCCTAAATTTTGTCAATGTATTCCAATACTCACCTAATTAGCCTCCAGAAAGAAAACTTGTTTACCTCTTCTCTCTGGGTAGGATTAACATTTCACTGTACTCATCAGACTTTGCAACATTTCCTGGCATCAGAAAGGTTTTGTTGTAAAATTTAATTTAAATAATTCTGTTTAATTTAAATAATTCCGTTAAACTATATTACTAAAAGAAATACAGGGAGCAGAAATTATCTGAGAAATGTTAGGGGTTTTTAAGATGTTTCAGAATGCTTTCAATATTTTCAGTTTTCACTTTTAATGGTTACCTGATAAAGGCCTGATGCTAAAAGTAATTTGGCATTTGGATAGTCACATAGTGTCAATACAAACTGAGTTATCTCTGTGATAAGCCATCAATAAACTTCCTATGTGAGACAGACCAACAGGATTCTGAAAGAGAAACGTGGAAAACACTTATCCAGTTCATCAAAACTAATACTGTGGTTAATTTTCCACCACAACCTTCCCTGCTATTTTTCTACTGCAAATAGATTGCATATCTAAGTATACAGCTCTTTAATAATCTCGTTGCCATTGCTGTAATGCTGACTTTATTTTAAACTCCATGTGTTGATGCAAGCTCCCATTAATCACTGTCTGCTTGCAGGTGATTTGCTCTGGAGACTAGTTGGCTATTGCAAGGGACACAGCAACACCCACTCTAACAAACATGTCAACACATAACAATGTTTCATTTTGTCGAACTATTACATATTTTTATCCTCGCTTAATGATCCATTGTTTCATTTCCTCAGCGCAGGTAACAGAATAGCACTACACACATCATCAGACAGATACAAACTCAGGCAAAACTAGTGGTTGCACTATTGAGTCACAAGCGACCTGCACATCCCCTTTCTCTGCATTCCTATCTATGCAGAAAGAGCACTTTCCCAGTTGACAACAGCAGCAGGATAAGAAGTCAGTACTAGCTATATGGTGGTATCTTGAGTATATCTACACATGTAAGTAGAGGTTTAAGTACTAGACTGTTTATTCACAAGCACATTCCGTGCAGTGCACCACTGAAAGATTGGATATGATGTCATAACTAAACCCCTTTCAAAATGCATATTCACGAGCATGCTAAATTAGGATTGCACAAGCAGCACAAATTACAGTATTTCCTAATTTTCAATAGCTTGATTTTGGCACCTTAATATGTTTGGTTTGCTTTTTGGTTTTTTTGTGGTTTTGGTTTTTTGGGTTTTTGGGAGGTTTTTTTGTTGTTTTCTTTTTTTTTGTTTTGTTTTTAATGTAGCTGTAGTCAACACTTGAAGACAGACCTACCACAGGTTAAGCAACTGTCAACAGAAGTGCAGAAGCACTGCTTTGTGTTCTGCTTAGACAAAGCCGTTTTGTTAAATTTGCATGTCCTCTATTACTGCAAGGTCATGGTGAACTGCAGTCACAGCTGTACTTCCATGTCTGCATTAAGGCAGGTTTGGGCCATCTATGTTTCTACCCCCCAGGCACTGGGCATACCTAACATTTTGTTCTAGACCTTTTGCCACTTCTCTTTGTCGTGCCTCCAGCCCAAGCCCTAGATCTCCTCGCTTTTGAGAAAACTGAAAATATAGGAAGAGTTAAAGGCCGAACATCAGGAACAAACACAGAACACTACTGACAGAAGGTCAGAAAAATCAGGGTAACACCCAGTAACAATTAAGGAACCACCTTAAACAACCCATACTATCTCCCCTCAACACAGTGGTCTCAAAATGCCATAAATTAATATGCTACCCATACTGACACCCCAAGCAGTAACAACACAATAGCACGTCAATACAACATGCTCATAAAGCACAAATTTTCCATGACTAGAATTTCCAAAAACTGCAGGAATCTTGGGGTAGATGGGGTAAGAGAGGGAAAGGACATGGCTTCCTGAATACAGAGTGAAATAAAATGGATCTTTGCCTCTGGAGAAACAGAACGATAGACAGCTGCTGCCCGGAACCCCTCTTGTTTCCTAGAGCCCCTCCTGGACACACATAAAGCAACAAGCACTTTTATGACTACTACTATGTAGCACCTAACGAGTCTGCCAGCAAGGTCAATGAAAACAGAGTAGGAAATACAGTGACTTGTTCAAAGGATCAGGAAAACAAGTGAGAGAGACTGCTTAAGGCGGCACAGGGGCTTTTATGAACGAGAAACACAAGAAGGAAGGATAGAGGGCTTCAATGTGTTGAAATGAATTATCAAAAAGGCTTATTATACCTAGAGATCCGGCCTCACACTGTGGAAGCAGAGCCCTGCAGCAACTTAGTACCGACGTATTCTCCTGTGTTCCAAGATGCCAGGTAGCTACCCTGAGGACAGGCTAAGACATCGAAAGACTACACGTCAGCTTCTTCTGATTCAAAAACTAAATTAGTTTTTAAAATTAAATTATTCACATTGTTTCATTTGAAGCAAATGTCACCCTCCCTCCTTGAATCTTGGCACTAACTTCATTGTTCAAAGGATATTTCAAGTGCTTGTACCATCCCCAAAAGACATGTTGATTTTTAAAGTTAGGAGATTTTTATTTCCTCTCCCTTCCCAAACCAAGCTCTTCTTGCACCTTGAAAATAATAATAATAATAAAAAAAAATCATATATTGGTGTAAGACATATGGCACAAACAGCCATCCCTTACCTTCTCCCCAAACAGACACGTGGTATGATTACAATAAGCCACACACTGAAAACATACCTGCCATCTGAATTCAGAAATTCCCAGGGAGACACTAAGCACACAAAACAAGCTCTCTATACAGAAAATGCTCCCACCCATTTATCCTAGCAAAAAACTGCACAAGTTCTGACAAGTGCCTTGCAATGAAACCACATCCATGTGGTTTCTCATTTAATAAACGGGCACCCAAGTGTCTTTGACAGCCACACATCTTCATGATTACATCACATTATTGCGCTGTTAAAAAAAAATGAATCAAGACCGAAGGGGTATACCCTGGAAGGTGCCCTTTGGAGCCCCTGTGCTAAACTGTGTTAATACCAGCACACCTGTCAGCTACTCAAAGTGCAAGGGAGAGCACGTTTCCAATGATGCCCTTTGCCCAAAGGTGCACGAGGCTTTCCTGATAATGTGCAGCAGATGAATATTGCTAGAGCAGGGATTTGTGAGCTGATGCTCACTTACCTTTTTATCAGTTTTGACTATGCTTTGTTAATCAATAACATGCACATTTGAAGCTCCCTTTAAGCCACTATATAAAGGTGCAAATAATTCTCTCAACTCATTATAATGCAATATAGCAACATATACATACATATATATGTATTTGTAGCAGAAAAAAACGTACAGCAGAAACCCCAAGAAACTACCAACTTGTAATGGTGTATTGAGGTTTAATAAGCATCTATAGTCATGTACCTTTTCTTCCTGTGACATTTGTATTTATTGCAATTATTTTCCAATGATAAACAAGTGTGAACAGCAACCTAATTCTTTGTGTGTTTTTACAAACTGTTAAAATTTATTTCCAAATTATTTGGCAAATGGCACGCTAGAACTGTAAATAGGTTTGACGAATCAGTTTCTTCAATAAAGGCAACTAAAAATTGTGAAGGCTTGACATAGCTCTGTGCAGAGTTCCCAGTGATTTCAACAGGGGAAAGACCATTTCTAGTTTCTATTAGATACTTTTTAAAGTCATGAAGCAGAACTCATATGTAGACTATAAATGGGAATCTTCCTAACAAATATTATCCCTGCTGAAGATGTTAGCTACGAGCACCAACCTTTCAATAAAAGTAAACCGAACAAAACCAGAACAGAAGCCTTGTTAGCAAGACACAGATGGAGCACCAGGAACCACTGCTTACAAGTGCCAAAGACCATTACAGAATCATAAAGTGGTTTGTTAATCAACAACTTGCACCTTTAGGGATCTTGAGTCAGACTGCTCAAAGCCCCATCCAACCTGGCCTTGAACACTTCCAGCACCCACAACTTCTCCAGGCAACTTGTTCCAGTGTTTCACCACCCTCACAGGAAAGAATTTCTTCCTTATATGTTATCTAAATCCACACTCATTAAATGTAAAAAGGTTACCCCTTGCCCTGTCACTACAGACCCTTGTAAAAACTCTTTCCCCATCTTTCTCATAAGCCCTATTTAAGTATTGAAAGGCAGTAGTAAGGTCTCTCTTATAAGGCAGGTTGACAGATTTCTCCAGGAATAAAGTTGCCTGACACTCCCTCTTATAATCTCCATTTTTGAGAGATTGAACTGCTTATAAAATATTGAAGTGAGATGATCTTCCCATCAACTGCATGTTTCTGACCTGTTTCCCTGTGAAGACCTAGCCAAATTATAAACTTCTGTTAACATTTTTTCCTTACACTCAACAAAGGCTAAATCCAGAGCCGCATTTCCAGAAGACGCACCTGCAGTGACACTTGCTTCTATGCACAGCCACAGAACTTCTCCACTTGCTTCTACACAGAGCCACACAGTTGCAGCCCTGGCCTGTCGTGGGACAGCCTAGAGCAGATTTTTAGTGACAGCCATGAATCTTTTTCCCTTACGTTCTCAGTCCCTTCCACTGCTGCTGGATCCAAGCAAAAGCGGGAAGGAGCTGTGTGCTTTGAAAGTAAAGGGGACAAAAAGACAGACTGGATGGAGTAAATCAAGAGAAAACAAACTGAGAACTGGAACTAGGTACTGGCAGGAGAGTACTGACTACAGCAGAACTGGATGAGAGAAGGACTGACCACTCCTTAGTACTAGAGTTTTGAGAGGGAAAACACTGAATAGACCAGTATCCAGCACATTAGGTACATGCCTGTTTGAAAGGAAGATTAGATAAAAAGCCAGATGAGAAGACTACAACTCACCGGACAAGGTGATTAGGAGCAGGAGATTCAAGTACCCATGAAGCGGCTTGTAATAGTAAAGTAAACAAAATAGCACTGCAAGTGAGACCGAAAGAAGCAGAGAGAGAGTCTGGAGGGATGGGCTGTGACTCCCAGTGCTTAACAAGGAGGCTGAGGCTACGAGGAGAAATCTGTAAACAGTCTTAGCTGGGTGGAAGGCAAACAGGAACCGTGCTTTGAATATGGAGTAACTTATAACAAAGACTCAAAAAAGAGAGGCCCTTGATGTCTACTCAGACACCCAAAACTTCCAAGTGCATTTACCTGTATGTCTCTGTACCCCATTTTCCATCTGTAAAACAGGAACAGCGTAGACCTCCTCAATCCACATAAATGGAAAACACTCTGGGCACTGCATTGCGCTTAATTTTGTCCCTGAAATCCCTGTTTCCAAAACCAAAAGGAAGCTGGTGTTCTCCAAGTTTAAGCGAGGCTGACTAGTGAAGTGAAAACACCCCTTTCTTACCCCGGGTCGCGCCAGTACAGCATCACAGATGCATTTGGGTTAAGCAGCCATTACACATTTTCCTGCCTCTCTGTCATACGACCACATAACGAAGAAGAGTAAGAAGCCTGGAGCACACAAAGCTACGTGTTAAGAACCAGGAGTAAACGCTGTCCCAGGAAACAACCCCCCCCAGCCCGCTTCCTTGCCAGCTTGCCCCCAGCCTCTAGGTCCCAGCCCCAGCCTGCTCCGCTCCAGCAGCCGCTTGGCATCAGGGGTGGCCTTCCTTACACACGCGGCCTCTCAAACACTACACGCGGCCTTTACTCAGCTCCGGCCCGGTAACAGGCCACCTGCCGCGGGCAAAGGCCGCCCCCGCCATGCGGCCGGGCCCCCACCGGCGGGCTGAGGGCCGGGAGACGGCCGGCGGGTCAGCTTGAGAGAGAAGGAGGGAGGAGTGGCAGGGCCCGCGGCACCTGCTCAGGCCCAGGAGCCGGGAGCCAAGGCGAGGCGCCAGACCAACCGCCCCCTCGAGAGATAAGGGAGGTAACGCCCCCGCCATTTTGAGGTGGGCGCAGCGGACCTGCCGGCGAGGCCATTTCGCGGGCCGCCCCACAGCCCTTCGGCCGCGGGGCGGGAGGGGGGACGGGGGATGTGGCCTGGCTCAGCTCCGCCCGCCGCCAGGCTGGTACTGGGCTCGTCCGCGCCCTCCGCCCCCTCCTAGCTCAGGTATCAGGTGAAACCGGTCAGGCGTGCGGGAGAGGCGGCGGTGACCCGAGCGCGGCGGGAGGATGGCTGGGCGCCGCGGGCTGTGCCTGCTGCTGCTGCTGCTGCTCTGTGCGCTGCTACGAGCCGCCGCTCCCGAAGGTGAGAGGAGACAACGCGGGCTGCCGTCGACGGGTGCTAGAGCCGCCGGCTGGACCGGGACCAGCCGCGGTCTCCCAGAGCTCCGCGCCGGGTTGTCACGGCGGCCCCGGGCTGCGAGCGGCGGCTCCTGAGGCGGGGTGCGGGGTGGGGGGCACGGCCGAGCCGAAGAGCAGTGGTGCGGGGAGCTGTGGTGTGGGGAGCCCGGAACGGACCGGCCGAGGCTGCCGCGGAGCTGAACTTTCCGGGTTTGGGGAAAGTCGATCCGGTGTCTGCGCGGCTGCCGGCACCCGCGGGGAGGGCGCTGCCCGCCGGCCTCCCCGCCAGGTAAAGGGGAAAGGAGCTCGACGGGCGGAGAGCGCGGCGGGGCTACCGGCACGCTGCGGGACCGCGGGGAGGGCGGCGGGACCGCGGGGCCTCCCCGGCACCCGTGGTCTGCCCGCGTCCCTGGGGCACCCGGTCTGGTTCTCGGCCAGCAACCTGCCTGTATATAAACATGAAAAAAAACCCCTTCAAGACCGTGTTCTCCCTATCCCCTCCCCCCCAACTCTGAAAAGTTAGAGTAAAAAAAAAAAAAAAAAAAAAACAACCCTAATTACTCTCTTTGTTAGTTTATATTATTGCTTATTAAACGTTAAGTGCTGTCTAGGGAAAAGAAAACCCACTTATTCATATTAATATTTCACTGCCCTAAGGTTGGTGTTTCACTACCTTTTATAGCAAACACCATTGCCATGTCTACGCACGCCTTTGGGCTTACTTGCATAATAAAAGTATATGCCTAAAGATTGTGTAAATATTGAAGCAAAGCACACGGCAGGTCCTATTTTCTCAACAAATAGATACGGGATGGGTGCAAAGTTTCTTGTTCAGAGCAGACTTTCTGGTATTTGCCTGCCTCTTAATACCCTAGTTATCTGACCTGGGAGATGGTGTGGGGGAATTTGGAGCTGTCCTGGGGATGGGGGAAGCAGTCTGCTTAAAAGTTTTAGCTGGGTGCTGGATTTTCTGGAGTGGGCAGGTGAAATGAGCTGGAACTGTGCATCAGCTGGAACTGAGCATCTCAACCAACGCCAATGCACTATAGGCCAGGGGACGTGATTGTGGCTCTTTTCATTCAGGATAATGCCACTATGGGGTTGTGGTGAATCTGAGCTGCAGATCCAAAAACCAGGGTAATCTTAGTCTTAGTCCTGTGTGGGTATTACTATCATGACCTAAACTAGTTAATTTGGATACTTTGTGCTGCTGTTACTTTTGTGTCTGCAGGGTAGGCATAATCTTCTTTTGGTATGTACTGGGTTATATCTTCTGGATAAATGGCAAAGGTGTTGAAACAGTCTTTTGTTGTGGGAGAAGAGTACGTTTTTCTCCATGATGCCAAGGAAGCTTATCCCGTGGGCAGATTAGTAAATCAACTGCATTCTCAGTGTGTGAGTCAGGCTGGGTGAAACTCGGCTTGGAAAAGAACTCAATTGTTATGGAAAACTCCAAGCACAGAAAGAGTAAGAAAAGGGTGTAGAAAATGCACATACCTAACAAAGGATTGGTTTCTTGGTGAGGGAGTGTTAACTGCAAAAAAGAAACAGACACTGAATTGTCTCCCTATATGGGTGCCAGTTGGACTAAGAAAAGCTGCCCAGTACCTGCAGTCAGAATTTTTGAGGCTGAAGCTACTTTAAAGTCAGCAAAAAAAGCAAGACTTGATCTCTGAAATCACTTGACTGCGTCTTCAAAAATATAATGAAACTAACCTTTCTCTCTATTCTTTCACTGTTGTAATACTAAGTCCTGTCTGTGGGTCGCATGGCAGTCAACCCACTTTATTGTAGCTCTTGTGTGTTGCATTAACACTTCAGGGCTTTTTGGTGAGGATTTTTTATTTTTATGTTTCAACCCAACCTATGAACATCAATTGCAAATCATTGCTTTCTGTCTGACCACAAAACATTAAGAGCAAAGTGCTAGTATTTGCTCTACCAATTTTCTACAATAATTTAAAACCTTACAATGCAATACAAATAGTATGAGTGCATTTTTGTAATATCAACTCCTTACTGATGGACAGCTGCTTAACATAGCGCTGTACACTGTGCTTTATTATGGTATTCTGAGAACTGCTGTCAGCTTGTAATAAAGGGTCTGATTCCAAGCATCTCTGGGAGCTGTCTCAGCTAAGCTATAAGTCTACTTCTAATTATGGCTTCTAATATTCACTGATCAGGTTAAGCACCTTGGATTTCTGTATTATGCGAGCAAACTTTGCAATCTTTAACAGTATTGCTGACATAATCACGTGGCTTGAAGATCTGAGGGCAGAATTTGTATAAATCTGCCCTGTTGTAATTTTATCATATATAGACAAAAATGGCTGTTTGGCATTTGAATTAATTTTTTTTAGGATTGTTATTTTGTTGGTATAAGTTAAACTTCAGTCTTCATGCAGTCTACTGCAAAAATTTGTCCATGTGCTGGCAAAAAGTTTTCTTATACCTTAGTTTTCCAGTGAAGCCCCCAGCGTGCCTGGGGCTTGTTAAATCCTTGTTAAGTGGAGCTAGGGTAACTTGATTCAAAACTCTAAAGAACATCAATATACGCTCTATTTCTGTCCACCTCTTCAGGAGGTCACATAGTCTAGACATGACGCTAATGCTGTACATACGACTTGCAGTAATAACTTGAAAGGAACAGCTATCCAAAGTTGTGCTACTTTTGAGAATCCTATACTGGAAACTATGTATAGTTGTGTATTTCCATATTTCTTGTGTGAGAATTCTTATACCTTAAAATGTGAGATGTAAACATTTTTCATTCTGGAACTGTACCAAAACTATTATTTATAGAATAACAAAGGGGCTATCCTTCAACATGGTTCAGGGCTTGTTGTACACAAACTTGCTTGCTCAAGAAGACTACATTATACTCCAGTTGGGATTTTCTGTGGCTAAAATAATCCGCAAATATTGATAGAAATTGAGATAAGGTAAAAACATTTGCCCACAGACAGTCAGGTTCCATGTCTGTACAGTTTAGCTTGGTGGATGTCAGACTTTTTGGAACAGGGAGTTCATGGACAGCATCTGCTTGTGCAGTTTAACCTGTTAGTAGGAGAGGATTGTGTTGGGTCTGGAGGGTGTCTTGGGGGGTTCTGGATTGAGCCATCTGGAGGCTGTCATACAAGACAGAGCAGCCAGGAGCGGCTGGCTAGTTCGTATGGCTTGTAAGTCCCTGTGGCTTTAGAAGAGGCAGAGCCAAACTTAAAGCGATAGCTGTCTGGTGTACGAAGCAACCACAGCTGCCAGCTTTACCATCTGGCGCTTTAAGTAGAAACTGCAGAGGTTGTCCAGGCATCTTGGCTGGGAATTGGAAGGAGATTCCAGATGACTAGCCCAGTTGCATCTTCATGCACAAAGTTGGTCTGGTCCAGCTTCAGTTCGGATACAGTGTAACACACGTCTTTCTTTCCCTAGAGATCAATTTGTACTAGCTTTCGGCATAACAATCTGACAGTTTCAGTTCTAGCTCATCTGAGGACAGCATGCTCTTTTTTTACTGCATACCTCATTCCCAGGCCACCTAAAACTGAGGGAACGTCTACTGCAGCTGTGTTAGCCTGCTACAAAGTTTTATGAGTCCCAGCACTTGGGTAATCTGGCACTGCCATATGAAAGCATAATGGTGCCCTGGAGTACTTGACTCAGTTTCTGTTGTAACTGTTCAGATGGTAGGAGCACATGACAGCCATTTTAACAAGATATTTTTAATATCGTTGGTGATGTGGGAAGGCGTTTTGGTTGCTGATAGAATCCTTGAATGGGGATATATATAGGTTGCCTTTGAATAATAAAACAAAAGGAAGAAAAATTGTTGTGTTTGAAAAGCAGTCCTAATTTTTGTTGGGCCTCTGATGAGGCCCTTTATAATTCTGCAGAGTAAATCATGATGTGTAGTTTATTTTTAAAAAGGACAAAAGGTCTGTACTTCAGTAACAACAACTTTATTTTTTTATTATTTTATTTTACTTTTTAGAGAGTAGTGGAAGCAGCAATTCAAAAGGAAGAAGTTTTGCTGGCCGAAAAGTTCCAAATACAGCTAATACCACTGAAGATTTATATGAAGTGGATGAATTTGCAGCCAAAGCCCTTACAGGAAAGCTGACTACAGTTTTTCTTCCCATTATCTATATCATTGTCTTTATCATTGGTTTGCCAAGCAATGCCATGGCCCTCTGGGTCTTTTTTTTCCGAACAAAGAAGAAACATCCAGCTGTGATTTATATGGTTAACTTGGCACTGGCAGACCTTCTTTTTGTTGTCTGGTTCCCGCTGAAGATTGCGTACCATGTAAATGGCAATAACTGGCTATTTGGTGAAGGTCTATGCAAAATCCTTGTTGGATTTTTTTATGGAAATATGTACTGTTCCATTCTCTTTATGACATGTCTCAGTGTGCAGCGATATTGGGTTGTAGTGAACCCCATAGTGAATTCAAGAAAGAAATCTGAAATTGCCTTTGGCATCTCCCTTGCTATCTGGATACTGATTTTGTTGGGCACCATTCCATTGTATCTTGTTAATCAGACAGCATACATCCCAAATCTTAACATTACTACCTGCCATGATGTGTTGCCTGAAAATGTGTTGCCTCATGACATGTTCAATTATTTCCTCTCACTTGCAATTGGACTTTTCTTAATCCCAGCACTCATTACTGCTGTCGCTTACATACTAATGATTAAGACTCTGAATGCTTCCATCTCTGATGTAAGCACTGGGAAGAAACGAAAAAGAGCAATCAAACTCATTATCGTTGTCCTGTCTATGTATCTCATCTGTTTTACACCTAGCAATGTGCTGCTTGTTGTGCACTATTTGCTCCTCAAAACCTACAACCAGAGCTATCTGTATTTGTCGTACATAATTGCATTGTGTCTTTCTACTTTGAACAGTTGTATTGATCCATTTATCTATTACTATATTTCAAAAGACTTCAGAGACAACCTTAAAAATGCTCTTCTTTGCCGAAGTGTGCGAACTACGCGGAGGATGCAAGTGTCTCTCTCATCAAGCAGGTATCCCAGAAAATCAAATTCTTATTCTTCAAACTCAAATGGGACCACCAAATCAACCTACTGAGTTTAATCCTAGAAGAAAAGTGAACTTTTATAACTACCACTGAAGGGGATATATAGTGACTTATTTTGTACAAAGCAGTCTGAAAAAACGTCTTTGCTTTTTAGTTACGTTGAAGCCTGGATTTCAGAACTGGCAGCTGCTTACTCTGTATAGAAGTTGCAGGCAGATAAATCTTCCCAGTAGACTGGAAAAAAATCATGACATTTCTGATGCTCTGCAAAAATGCTGCTGACTTGGAAGTGAGTTGTGGTTGAAGACATTTGTGTTCAATATCAAAGTTGTTGAAAAGCAAAATGTCAACGGAATGTTGTGTAGTGTTGCTAGTATATTTAATTAACAGAGAAATCTGTTTTGTTTGGCTTTAACTGTAATGTACTGAACAGTTGAACAGATTGTGTATGTAGGACTTTGCTCTGTGTACCTGCTTAGGCTGAACATTATTTGAAACCATAGAGAAAAGGAAAGGAGAATCCATTTCACCATCTTGGTGTGGGTCTGGCAAAGTGACTGCTTATTATATTTAGTATAATGTAGTTTTATATTGTTTTCCAAGCTTTCATGTTATAAATACTAACATGGCACAAGCCCGTAAGGTTATCCTGTTGAGTTGACAAGCTGAACTTGTTATCAGCTAGCACTGAGATAAAATATTAGTTGACATTATACACTGTTACTTAACGCTTGCCTGTACGTGATCTTAAATGAGGCTATTTAACAAAGTTTTGATTAATAGCTATTTGATTTTTATATAATGTGCTTTGTATTTTTTAAGATACCTAAATAAGATTTTGTTTTTAATAACAAATTTGAGTTGGGTGCTTTCTTTTATGCTTTTACATGCTCTTCAAAGTGCTGAGTGTTTCAACTTACCTAATTTCAGGTAACAAACATTCTGAATAGTGAATTAGAAGTCTGACAAGTGTAGCGGTAATGTCGGAATGGGTTAAGTAAAATCTACCTAATGATGCATTTTATTATAGCGAAACTGGTCCCTTATTAGCAGATAACTAAAAGCAAACAGTTCAGAACTGAAATATAAACAAACACATTAACAAGATAGCAAACTTCAGCCCCAGTGGATTTCTAAAATATCTTAAATCCTCATTCATCACCCGGAATGGTGACTTTGTGGTGACTCGGGAATATGGAATCACATGTACTTTTCATCTGAAAATGTTGTTTGTAGGGTTTAAATGCATTTTTTCAAATCTTGCAGTCCTGATAAGTTTGAGCGAGTAGTACATTGAACTCACAGCTAGGTGACCTATCTGAGATTTAGGCATAGTCAGGTCCCTACAAACATAAGCAAATGGAAAAGCCCTCAGTCCAAAAAGTACTCTGAGACAGCTAGTATATAGATAGGAAATATTTACCATTTCAAATATGGAGAGCAAGGAAGGGGGTAGACTAAACTCTAGCAAAAATTTGAGCACTCTTGTACGGCTCAAAGGCCGTAAGTGTTTATATAATAAATTATTT
This sequence comes from Tringa tobata, assembly GCA_033628505.1. Classification (NCBI taxonomy): domain Eukaryota; kingdom Metazoa; phylum Chordata; class Aves; order Charadriiformes; family Scolopacidae; genus Tringa; species Tringa tobata. Next base: position 2,155,280 of record JAHREE010000430.1, read on the forward strand.
TTCCTGTGTGCTAGTCTGTTCCTTCCTTTGTATTGTTCTTTGCTTTCTACATTCTCCTTGGTGACAAGGTTTTTTCCCCATACATAATAAAGATTAAGAGGTTTGTTCAATGAATTAGACCTCTCATCTCAAGGATTAATTAAGAGCTAGCTCTGCTTTTATCTGCTGCAGTCTTGTCTACTAACTCTTAGCATGTGCTTAACGTGGAAGTAGGATGTTGTGTGGCAGTATCTCAGAGATCCAAGCTAAAATAGCAACTTATATTAAGTGATGTCTCATTGAGAAGCAGAGTTTACAGCTCTTTAGATGACATGGAACACAAATGCTTCTCAAGCATAGACAGTTTGCTCTTCCTGTTTCCTGGCGAAAATGCAGGGAAATAGTTGCTTTTTTATTACTGAACTGAAAATGTAGTGCAGCATCCTTACTGGAAAATAACTGTACATGTGAGGCTATAGTTCTCTGAAAGGATTTGGAAAGAAGAGGGTTGCGCCTTCTTCACAAACTGCCATCTGAACTCTTCCCTTAGCCTGTGTGTGATAAACAGAATATGAGAATGTCCTTTGCCTAGTGTGCTTCCTGCTCTGAATAACATGAAGGAAGGGCATCCAGTTCATGCAATTACAGCACTACTTGTGTTCTGCCATGAGTCCAAGGGTTGTGTGTTGTAAAGATGATGAACTGTTTGTGTTCATCTATATAATACCACAAAGATATCATTCGTGATTCATGGATCACTGTTAAATTGCTGAAAAAAATATATGCTTAATACAGCCAGTCTTTTGGGGGACAAGATTAATCTCTTGTTCTTGTTTAATCAGAAGTACAACAAATAATGCTTGTAACTGTACTCTTGCTCTTTGCTCTTCCTTTCCTCTCAAGGATGGGATCAGAGTTGGGGACTGTCAAACAATCAACCAGACCACTCCGCTGCAGCTCATGCAAAGGGGAGCACTGATCCCCTTGACCACTTCACCCTTCTAGCTGCCTTCATCCATGGATTGACAAAGCGGGTTGCAAGGAATAATCTTTCATCTCTTACCTGCAGCAGCAGCAGAGGTCTGACAATGGTATATGTAGGAGAGTTAGATGTTAGTGGAGTGTTGTTGAAAACTTTGAGAAAAAGTTTGACTTAAGAGAATGATTTATTTTGGAAGGATGTTGTGTGTGACACACATGTGACATACTATGTGTGACAAACTTTGGAGAATACTATTTGCGGAGCCCACAGACATCTAGGTGAAGCTTATTCCTTCAAACTATGCTCACTGGGAGCTAAAAGGATCTTTTAAGTCTAGGGTTTTTTTTTTTATAATTGAGACTACTCACATCCTTTTTGCTTTTCCTTTGTTGTTTTAGTGAGGCCATCTGGGGTAGTGTCTTTAGCTGGGGTTAGGGAGGGTCATCTTTCTCTGCATCTAGCTGTTCTGTGATTATGAGGGGAAGAGAACTGGTACTGAGAATTTAATCAAGCGTCCAGATGCTTTTATGATCTGTATCTTAATGCTGCAAGTGTGTCTTTCTTTGCTGCAGACCAAGTGCAATGATGATTAAACGAATCTGCAGGTGAAGAGGAGGAACATTTATAAGAATTGTTTAGCTTTGTTCTTTCATTTATTTTTGAAACAAGGACAAATTGTAGGAAATTTTTCCCGTCTGTAGCCACATTGCCAACCCTCATCCTGAATTGAGTATGAATTATTTTTCTCCAATTAACAGAGCAGGTAGACCACGCTGGTTGTTCAACAGATGTGCATCAATTCCTTGTAATGGCAGCTGTGTGCCTGTGCACCCAGGTAGCGATGGGGCAAGAACATGTAGCCCAGGAGTAATTTATGTGCTCAGCATCAAGGTTTCACAAACAGATCAAGCCCGTGCTGCAGCAGAGAGAGGTAGGCTAGTCTTTGCCCTACCCTGACTGCTGTTCCCCCCTACTGTCACAAGCACGTGTGATCTTGGGGTGGATTAGATCAAGCCTGGGTTAAAGTTAAACCAGAGGGAGGGAGGGAAATAAGTTTATTTTTCACCTGGAAGGGCATTTTGCCCGTTTGCTGGATGAGCTCATGGCTTAGCACATGGGAGAGGGTCAGACAGTCTTTCACCACCGACACCAGCTTGCACTGTGCAACTACAAGGTAAGTTGAAGCATGGGAGCTGTGAAGCCTCTGACTAACCTCCTAAGCAGCAGCGAGCAAGCCTCCACCCATGACCATAGGAATGGCACTGCTCACTCAAACTGAGGGTCCATCCAGCTCAGCCAGGGTCATCTTCTCACCCATGCCTTTGGAGGTCAACAAGACAGCAAAGTGTCAAGGGGCTTGTCAGAAAACAGTAGGACTGCTACACAAGGTACCTGACCAACACACCAGATGCACATAAGTTGTGGCCAGGGAAGTTTCTGAATGCTGTGCTATGGGACTGTTGAAATGTGAAAAGAATTAAAAAAGGAGCTAGGGGAGCTAAGCTCATGGAGGAAAGCTGCTGTTGAGAAGGATTAATCTGTAACTCAAAGAACATGTGTAATGCCAACAACAAAAAGTTATAGGCAGGTACCCAGGGAGGAGTAAAAACAGTGCAGGCACGTATGGTATCCCTCACAGTACTCTTCCAACATGCAGCTATTTTCAGCATGAGAATTTCCTTTCCAATCTGATTTGGCTGGCCTAATTAGTAACACATGTTGGGCATTTCACTGTGAAAATCAGCCTCATTTTATTTGATTTGAACCAGGATCCACTATCCTCATTTGGTGGCCCCTGGTTCTTAGCAAAGAAGAGTGTGAATGAGTCCCTAACTGTCTTGTTCATCCACTTGCAATTTTGTAGGCCAGTATCATATTCCCTCTCGGTTCCTTTCCAGGTTGGAGTCTTTGGTCCTTCCAGTACAGCCACTCTTCAACATGGGATAATCCTTTTTCCTTTCTCTTGAGACCTTCCCATTCCCATACACTGTCACCAAGGTACACACAGTATTCAAGCCATGGATGGTACAATTATGATTTCTGTCTTGCTCCCTGATACTTTCCCTATAGCCCCTAACTTTCTATTTTATTTATTTTTTTTCCTGCTCTTGAGCATTGAGTTGATGTTTTCCTGCAGCTGCTTGTAATTACATTTCTCTCCCAAGTGATTACAGTCATTTTGCAAGCCATAGTTGTGTGTGTCAACTGGAATGTTTTTCCCTCGTTCACCTCACTTCACAATTACTTATACTCGTTTATATTCATCCACCAATTCATTGCTCAGTCAGTCTTACAAGGTTCTTCTGCAATTCTTTGCAGCTTGTCTAAGTCCTCACTGTCTTGGCCAACTTTGTGTTATCAGCAAACTTTAGTTCCTCACTGCTCAACCCTCTTCTGACCATTTATGAATACACAGAACAGTACAGATCTGGCACCACACTGGCTCCCAGTATTCAAGTATAATTTTGGCAAGAGGTAACAAACTTCTGTTATTAATTCAGCTATTTTATCACTGAGTTTCCTCAGAACTCCTCAATGAATACCATCTGGGCCCACCAATTTTAGCATTCATTTTGTCTGACTAACTGTGGTGTGATGGCTGAAGACGTGTGGCACATGTCTGGACGTGTGGCTGTCCTGGGAATGCAGCAGCATACTGCCCACCTACCTTAACAGCCCTTTGGGACCCGAGTTTCATTATAGGTGTGTTTGATCTTGATTTAACATCAATGTTAAGTTCAGCATGAACAGTAGTCATGGTTATTTTGATTCAAAACCAGCCAGGACAGTATGTGTTACCTACATTTTTTCCGAGGAGCGATAACCTTCTATAGGCTTGCAGATAGACATTGTCCAGGCACTGTCTGCTGGCAGGACCAGTACAACAGGATGACTACATAGTCAGCCCTCTGTCATTTAGGCCAAAGGAGGTGGAGATGCTTCAGATAATGGAAAAAAAAAGTAGCAATTGTGAAGTATGCATTGAGTACTGTGCAGAGACACCGTGACAACTCCCTTGGATCCATCAGGACTCACTGATTCAGTGCTAGCTTGTGTGACCTGGGCTTCACAGTCATTGAAGTGTATCTGCAACCAGCTTCCTTGATGGTTTGGATGGCTCTTTGGTGGCCAAGGAAAGGGGGAAACATGTATCTGTCTGTGTGCACAGGGAGGTAGGTAGGTTCATAGCTACACTGGAGTTTGTAAACCACCTGGGATTACTTTTGTGGTGAAAACATCAGAACAGAGCCAGCTCCAGGGTACCAAGGTCTACCTGGGATTGTCTCTGACGATAATCTGTCAGAGCCAAGCTCCAGTGCCTACACTTCAATATAGAAGCTGCATTCCCAATTGCAAAGATAATTAAAATGTATCCACTCCCATCTATATGGGTACCCTGCTTCACTGTCACACATGCTGCCAGCTGTTGAATGCTGTGTGCCACCTGTGCCAGCTTAATGCTCATCTGGGTGTTGCTTTTTACCACAGAGTGGAGTGCCCACGGGAGAGAACCGGTGCACTATCTGATCCCCAGAGCTATGTTAGCAAGAGGTCTAATGTAGCTCTAACCCAGAGATGGCACCTTTGCTGGTAAAACTTGTCCTGTCTTGTCTTCGTGGGATTATTATGCTGGTTGTAAAGCACACTTCTGCTGCTTTATGTTAAAGTTATGTCTTTAAGGTATGTCTGCATATGTAATCCATGTGCTCATCACATGGATTAAGCCTTGTTCCTTTGCCTCTTTTAAATGTGTTAATAATATACATGAATGAGCATTAATGACCACTTGTGTAATGAAGCAAGCCAACAAAGTGTGGGAGGGAAAGAAAAGCCTATATTTGACCAGTCTACATTTGGGAGTTAAGACAAATGCCCCAATAACCACTCTCAGCTCTATCAGTTGGTCACCTCCAGGTATTGCAGCCCCTATGATGCGTCAGTTAATGCAGACAGCTCTGTGGAAATAGCAGACAAGAGGCATGTTACCTGTATTTTATGGCAGTTCTAAAAATCGACGTGTAGTAATTCTTAAGGTTGACAGGATTTTAATTGCCAAACCTTGCATGCATCAAGTGACAAGTGCTCTTGCTGACAACGAGCCTGAGCTGGCACGTGAGTGTATGTCTATTGCATTTAAAAGCTACGTGTGGTTCAGCAACTGCACTCTGGCTTTGTGCCTCCCATTCAAGAAGCAAACTGCTGGGACCTGAGTGTTCAGCATGTTTGAGACTGAACCTTTAGTGCAGTTTATTTGATTTCTGCCCCCCATTATAGTGCTTGGCAGCTCTCAGCTGCTGGGAGGAAGTGATGCATGGACGTGATGCAGTGGGGAACGCCATCAGCATTTATGCTTTCTCTGCATTGGGTCTGAAGTCAAGACGGTATGTACCCCTGGTGCTGTGATTTAGCAGCTGGGTTTATGCTTCCCCTGCATGAATGTCTGCAATGGGGACTGCTCTGTGTCATAATCCTGTGAACTGTGGGATGCAGGGAGGCAGAGCCCGTTTGCATGGGACCTGTGTCTGTATTTCTGAGCACATGGAAAAATGGGGTAAATTAAGATGGGAAAACAAAGGATACGCTGCTTCTTTGGAGAGGCTGACCCACTGAGTAAGAGGCAATGGAGGAAATAATTAACTAGTAGAACATAAATTAAAAAAATAAGATGCAGTGGGTAGAGGGAGTTTCCTGAAAGTTCTGAAGAGTCTTCTGTGTCATGCATTTACAAAAGCCAGTGGTATATGAAGAAAAGACTAGACGCAACCGATGAGTCAAAACAGCAGTGTTGGCCGTGGAGAGAACACCATGCTCTGGTGCTCACTGGATTTAGCGGGCAGTGACTCAGGGGTAGTTCATACTTCCAGTTTGACACATCTTGACCCCTTGACATTTCACCCTCAAATCCCAGTCAGGCAAACCCGTCTGGCTTTCCGTGAGCGGATGAACTGTGCAATGGGGTTCACAGTGTAAAAATATCGAGGGCCAGCCCTTAGCACTTATTCAGGACAAGTTGGAGGCAAGTGGCACTGTATCACATTCAAATGAAGTTGCCTGCTTTTGGTCAAAATCACTAATTTCTCTCCATTATCTTCAGGGCTACAACTAGAAATGCTGGAGGTGGCTGTGTCGTGGTGTTGCTATTTGTGAGCTGGGGTGGAGGGTGCTGTTGCTGCGAAGAGTGATTTGATGGTAAAATGCAATGCTGAAAGGAAATTATAGAACTGCTGTGTCGTAATTTATGAAGACGGTGTTGTGTGTATTAGGCTGATTGCCTGGAAGCTCCCCATGTCACTACGTGTGGTTAAATTGGTAGAGTAGTGAATACTACAATAGTAGCCAGTAAAACAATCCTCAGTAAATGTGTGAGTCGCTGCCAGACCCTGGGCGAGTAGCTGAGATCAAGGAGCCTTGCATGAGTTTTTGGTTAGCAGAGCCAATGAGGAAGTGGACAAAGGAGCTCTCTAAAGGTGATGGCTGGTAAAATGTTCATCAGGGGGCTGTGTGGTCTGCTGGTAAAATGTTCATCAGGGGGCTGTGTGGTCTGCTGTCTCTAAAGAGTGTAGATGGCTTTGTTCAGGTTTGCTGCTGAAGGATGCAGAACTGTCTCCGGCATTGACAAAACTCAGCCCAGGGTGAGCTCTGCAGAGTTAAAATCTGCAGCAGGAGTCAAGAAGGCTAGAGAAGGAGAGATGGCAGGAAAGAGGGGAGAGAGTCCTACTACTGCTACCTTCACATGGTAACTGTGTTACGGCAGGGCATGGGCAGCTGGATAGGGAAAATCCTGGTTCTAGGATATGGGACAGCACAGAGTGGAGATACCTCTGGCAGAAGTGGGGAAATGGCAGTGCCTGACTCTGCTGCTAAGGCCACAGCTTCCACTGCCTATACCTCAAATCAAGATAGGGATTTTGGTAAGAGAGGTGTCAGCAGCCCTGCTGTTTAAAGATAATTTTGTCTTCCATGTGTGGTTTAAGTTTAAAAAATGTTTGTTACAAATACCAATCTTCGAGTCACTGCTTGTCGCAGGCACCCAAAGACACCGAACCAGACCTGCCAGACATGATGAGGAAGAGCAAGGTCACCACAGGGCACTATGGCCCGAGGACCATTCAGGGGGCTTGTCCACTTAGTGGGGTCACTGCGGTGTGCACATGGCACGTATCCTACGCCAGCTAACGCGCAGTTTTCCTTAACATGAACTCATGTTGCCTGTGCCCTGGGTAGTTCATTCCCTCGTCAAAGGACAGACAGCTTCTCACAGTTAGTTTGCACTTGGGAGGGGAGTGAAGACACACATCTTTGCTTTGGTATCTAAGCATCCTTTATGGATAAATTTGCAGAAGGTAGTTCATCACGTCTAACCTAGCAGCCTCCTTCCTCCCAGAGCATCCACTTCTCCACCATTACATGAGGAGCCAAAGTTGTTGCCTTAAGTCAGAGACGCAAGCATCACCTTGGCTTTTGATGTTTCCATGGGGTAAAGAACTGACCTTGAATTCATGTCCTTACTTTTGCATATTAACCTTCTAGCTTCGTGAGACTTGGAGTATGGGGAAATGGTACCATCTCAGCAGACAAAGGTCACAGAGTGTGACGTGGGAACGTGGCTCCTCAGCAAGGCAGCAGAGGTACATGTCATGTACCAACAAAGCTGTCTGCCCAAGCTAAGGGAGATGGGTGATATTCAGGAATGGCTAAGAACTCTATTCATCAGCTGGAGAAAGAATTTTACCTATAGAATCACATTTTGTTTCATTTTCTCAAAAACTGCAGAACCGATACTGTGATTAAAGGCTCCCTCTTCTGTTTCTAGCTGCTATTGCACATTTTCTTTAACAAATACACAAATGTGAAAGACTTAATCCAGGTTTCCCTATGCTGTGCAAATAGTTTTGTAATTCACCAGTTCAAAACATACATATATGTCTGATGTTAGAGAAGAAGAAGGACTTAGCAGATCATATTGAATATCCCTGCTAAGCTTGGGATGAGGGAAGCAGATTGCTGAGGAGAGATAACAGGGCTCCTGGAGAGTATCTTTTGAAACAGGATATTCTCATGGTATCGTCCAGTCTTCCTCATTTTTCTAGGATCTAAACCACTGTTAAAATGAAGTCTTCCAAGCATAAACTTATCTGAACAAGAAGAGGTGTTGTCGTTTATCTCCTGTAATCCTCAGGTTTCTGAAATAGCATTACATGCAGAAGTTTATTGTCAACGATAGCTAATTTCTTCCATTACTTCCACAGTGTCCATGTGAAGTTTGCCAGCATGGAAATGTTCCTTCACCTGCAAATGTCTGGCTGTAACTTAATGCATGTTTATCGTGGCCATTGTAGCTACAAATACGTGCTGGTGAGGATGGCGACTCAAGCTGCTTCTCAAGAGTGGACTCAAGTAAGAAATAAATACATTTCTTAAGTATGGCATGAATCTTCTCCACCCTTTGAGCAAAGGCAGAGTCCCATTTGTACTGATTTTTACCAGCCTTTCATCTTCCTTAGTGAGGAATTGTAATACTTTTGCAAGATGCTGCAAGTGCACTTCTGTTTGGTATCAAAGGCAGGACTGAGGCTGGGATGCAGTTCTTGAGCTGCAACCCATCATGCCAGGTGAGTCAGGAACAGCTGAAAGTGCGGGACCTGTCCCATCAGTGGGGCTGTATCATTAGAGGAGATGGTGAGAGCATTTGCCATTCATTTTACCACAAACTTCTCTTGACAGTGAACTGAAGAATGAAGAGTGGGGAATGCCTGGACTCAGTCCGCTGACAAAAAAAAAATAAAAATCTAGATGCTTTGTTGTATAATCACGTAGGAACTTTCCATGGGTCAGCAACATCTGTAATTTTGGTTCTTGGGAAGTAATTGTTCACTTGCTCTGAGTGGCATAATTTTACTTAGATAACCCTTAGAATAACAGACACCGATGCCTGTTATACATGTTTCAGTGGCCACTAGAAGACACAACATGCAAGTAATTAATAAAGGTACCATAATTAGAGGGCTGTACAGTTAAGGCAGCGATCGCTACTGATATGATGCTGGTTTCTGCCATTCTTCTGTCACAGTATGACTTCAAAGAGTAGGAAAGGAGAGCAGCAGGAAAGGATGGCGATACCATGCTTTGGGTGGCAGTGCAAAAAATCACCCCCAAAAAAGGTAGAAAATACTTGCAGAGGAAGTGTAAGCTTTTTGGCACATTATATCCGTCACTGGCATTCTCCTTTTCATAGTTCAGGATCTTTGGCCAAATATCTGAAAAGCAAATAACAGAAACTCATATAGTTCTGACTATGAAGGAAATTTTTTTCACAGAGATATGTGCCTCTTAGAAGGTACAGTATAAATGTTATTAAACTCTTAGGGATAAAGAATATAGAAAGCTCACTGAAATTAGAGAGTTTGAATGTGACCTGTGCATCATTTTGTGGCTATAAACAGTGTTATGCAGCTCTTTGAAGTACAGAGAAGACGCGCTGATCAAAGGTGGAATATTGTTCAGCATGGCAAGGAGGAGATGAAAAGGAAGCTCTGTGAATGTAACGTCAGCTCTTTCAAGGCTTTGTTATAGGGGTACTTGGAAAATGGGGTAAGAGCAATAAAACATTACTCATCCTTTTAGAAGACAACAGAGCAGTAAATTTCTAAGGGGAATTGTGCACAATCGCTGCGTTCCACAGCAGACATGATGACTATTTTTAGTGGCACATAGGCGAAGTAGATAATTGCTTTGTGGGATTCCTATCTGTCAAAACTTTTACTCATCCATTTTAACTCACTTTGGTGATTTTATTCCAGTTTATTTCCAAATTTTGATAATATATTTTAACTGTGATGTGCATTGATTAATAGTTCTTCAGTCGCTTGTGTGTACTTCTCTTCCAACATCTTATCTAATGTCTTTATTTTTATGCACTAGAGGTGTTTGCTGAAACCAGTCCCATTCAGGCTATTTTTGTGCATCTAACATAGTGGAATTGAAAGTGAGATAACTGATCAGACACCAAAAAATAGACTTGGCGTAGCAAGGTCATGGGAAATGATGCACAACCTCATAAGAGAACCTCATGCTGCAGAGTGAGACCCAATGAGGTCTGCTGGAACTGAGGGAGTCCCTTCAAGCAAACACAGGGGCTGAAAGGCTGCACAAGTGCTGTGCTTGGGAGGTACAGTAACTAGGATAAAAGCAGCAAGGAGAAGTGAAACAGAAGCATCAGAATAACACTCCGTGGCACATGCTGGCAAAGGCTGGAGAATGGGTTTTGCCATTGTCCAGGGACACATGAGTGCAAGTGTGCCCTCTGTCACTATGCTAGGCTTTCATCTAGCCTGTCAGCATCTGACATGCCAGGTGACATGGGACTGTGGTATGAGACAGGGAAGTGTGTGACTGGGGTGTGAGCCAGGTGACCAACATGAAGCCTATGGAGCCGTTGTGTTCGTTGATGCAAAGGAACACCACCACTGGCCAGCAGCTTGGATGAGGTTCCTGCCAGGGGTGGTGGAGACAGGAGCTCCTACTACTGGCTGTAAAGTTGAGGGACGGAAGCACCACAGCAAGGTGGTATACCTTGCTGATACACTTGAGTGTATCTGCTCAGTGCAGTGTATTCTCAGTTTCTCCTCCAAACGAAGAGAAAACATGCAGGCCCAAATTCTAAGTAAACTCTAAAGTGTGAAGAGGAAATTACGCCTGTTGGCTTTTTCTGTTCCTCCCACTGTCTCAGCTGTTCCTGGTTTGCACCTAATTTCTTGTCTTTTAAAGACAATTAAACCAATTTACCTGAACAGCATTTGCCTCTGGCTCTTAATTTTCATCAGCTTTAACATTCAGGCTGGCTCCTGCTGAGCCATGCCTTGCTCCTATAGTGTTGGTCCAGCTCTATTGCTAAGGGACTCCTTTAGTCCAGTAGATTTGTGTTACGACTCCTCTTTGCTTTTCCCCAGTGTACTGTGTTTAGTCATGCTCCTACTCTTCTGGTTTTTAGGCTGGTTTCTACATCTTTACCCAATATGGACAACAGATTTGATGTTTAGCAGCTCTCTGGATGCTGTCTGGCAACTCTCCACTTGCATTGTACCTGCCGGGTTTCTGTGCTGTGGTCCTTAGGCAGATTTCAGCCAGTGGCTCCCATTGTTCATCCACCTCAAGTTCCTCTAGAGCTGCAGAGTGGATACCATCCAGCCCTGGCTTGTTGTGTCTTGTTTTGAGGATCTACCCTACAACACCATCTACCTACACTTCAATCTGAGACAAATCCTTCAGCATGACCCTTGCTCCATCTTGTGGGAACCTCCCCAAGCTCCTCATAGTGAAAACACATGCAAAATATTTATTTAGGTTTTCTGCTATGGCCTTATCTTCTCTAAGCACTCCCTGACCATTTACTGGCCCTCAATGCCCTCTTCAGGCTTCTTGATCCCATTGCATTTGGACAAGAATCCATGGCTATTTGCAGATTGCTCCTGTAACAGCTCTGGACGAGATCACATTACTTGAGTCTTTCCTTCCATTTACCCTCCAAACAATGGCACTGGCCTTAAGTGCTTCTGAACTTTCTTTTTCCCATGGTAGGTAGCATGTTTATGTTGCATTATTAAGGGGTATCAGCTGAATATACAGCCTGAATTCACAAAGTGTGTGCCTAGTTCCCATTATTTTAACAGTAACCTGCGTTAAGCACTTAAATTCTCTGCAGAGTTTATAGCTGTAGCAAACAAGCTGTGGGCAACTGGTATTTCTTCTCTCTGTAATTTTTAATGATATTACTTCTTATTTGCTTGTTGTTAATGCAGACCCTTATGCAGAGCTTGTGTTAGTAATCCAGTGGTGAAACATCCACGTATGTCCTGGAGCAGTCAGATTGGAGTCTGCCTCCCTCAGACCATGCAGCTTTGGCAGTCATTGCTAGCATGTGATCTGGAAGCAGCAGTTCTTCAGCAGGACACTAAGGGGCAGCCCTAGACCAAAAGAAGTTCTCCTCATTTTTTTATATGCATACAAACTAAGAGGAAACTTTATTTGCCTCATTTTTCTGTATTGATTTAACATCAACAGCGCCCAAGAATATTGAATCAATTCGGGCTGGAGTGGGTTTTTGTTGTTGCATCTTTTGGTAGGTATTTATTTCAGTATCAGTGATAAGGAAGGTGAGTTTATTTGCCATTTATCTCAAGATGGGCCCACTTGAGCACATAGCTCACAGATAGACCAGAGAGGATGGAAAAGACAATGCAGTGAGGTCTGCATTTTGAGCCTTGGTGGCCACCTGTGCCTCAGGGCATGGCCAAGTGTGCATACAAGCATGCAGTTGTATGAGCCAGGGGCCTTTGCTGCTCGGAGATGCTCCTTGCCACCAGAGAGCTAGTCACACCAGTCCTAGGAAACCCATTCCCAAAGCACTAGCTGCTGTGTGGATAGCTGCAGACTAGGAAGGAGGAACTGAGGCAGGAGTCACTCAACAGCTCATCCAGAGAAAAACTGTGGATGGTTTTCCTACCACTACAACCTGGTAGGTGACTTGGCCACCGTCTGTGATGCAGGATCATCCCCTGCAAGAGGGGTCCCAATAGCTATGAAGCATAACCTGAACCTAGCTGCAAAAACCTTGTGGAAGGAACTGGAAGTTGAAGTGAATTAGAACAAAGGCTGATGCATGTTGATACAAGTTCGAATTAGGAAGAAACATGAGTCGGTCAGAAACAGCATGTCTCAAAAGGGTGGATTTGCCTTATCGATTGGTGGATTTAGCACAAAGGAAATTACTGTCTTGGCTTTGTTCAAAAAATGATGTGTTGCCAAATACTGTAATGTGAGCTACCAAAGCCAGCTGGGTCTGGGTGCATGTTCTCTGGTTACTGCAGGGACGGAGAGCTGCTCTGTAAAAGGACCCCCTGACGCTACTGAGGCAGAGCTGGCTCCAACTCTATGTCTACACCAGGGTATTTTACACTATTTTGGTATCCTTCCTCGGTGTGGATAGACTGCATTATAGTAAACATGGTTTGGCTGATATACAGCTGGATAAATACATCTGCTTCAGAGGCTTATGAGGAAGAAAGGATTGTATAGCCAGAATATCACTTCAAAATTCCAATTTAGGGTTAGTGAAGGTTTTCTAGGCTATTTTCCAGATAACAATACATTCCTATACAACCTGATCTTGTCTTCACAGAATAGTAATGGGTGGTTGCTCACAGATGGAGGAAATGGTGGCTGATTTTCTGGGAGGAGAAGAAGGGAGCAGTAGGTAGTAAACCAAGTCAGTGCATCAAGTACATACAATGCTCCAATTTCTGTTCTAAACAAGTATCACAAGAGAAATGACCACCGTGGGAACAAGCAGAGTTCAACGATCTGGGCATTTCAATGAAAAAGTCATTTACATATTTGGAAACGAATAGTACAATCTTGTCCAAAACAGGACTTACCAGAGAATGAGATCAGGATACAGTTAAGTTGGGCAGCCCTTGAAGTGTAACCCATTAAAAAGATGCCTACAGAGTAAACCACTGAATTTAGGTGGTAAAAGCTATTAGCAAGAGCTTTAATAGCTCTTTGCTGTTCTGCTCTCTGTGGGATCACAGCAGTTAAAATAGTCTTGAAGATATGAACCAGAACCTGTGGGGAAGGGAGACATGCCTGATGTAAAGGGATATAAATCAATCAACCATCCAGATATGGAAATAGAACATAAATGGAAATGCTAGAAATCCTAGAAAATGTGAAAGTGTTCGTTATAACTTAACAAGAAATACTATTTCAAATGTAAGTGTCTTAGAACTTCTTTAGTCTGTATTAATGAGATCTTTAGTCTAATCTAGGCTCTAACCTAATGCAAGCTTTTCAGTGCAAATATATCTGTCCTTCTGGGCCTTGCAGTGCCCCCTATTGCTTCTCATCACACACCTTTTGCCACTTTAGGGGTACAACATTGATTCAAAACACGTGCATCCCAAGAACAGTGTGAGTTTGGGAAAAATAAATAATGACAGGATGTGGGTGGGAGGCTGACTTGCCTTTCCCAGCGCAATAATTATTTGTGAGAAAATATTCCCCACGTGCATTCTGGCAAATGTTGAAAACCAGATGCCCTAAGTATGAGATCCTCCCACTTAAGCTGAGCAGTATTTTACTGTGGCTTAGACTGTCACTTTATAGGCTGCTCTGGCTTAAAGGCATCCTGTGTTATGTTGTTTCAAGAAGAGACCAGGGAAAAATCCTGGTAAAGGAGCCAAAGTTTCTCCTTCCCAGCTGTGGAGGAAGGAGGCTGCTGACCTATGTCAAGGGCTGACTGCTTTCACACAGGGCAGAACTGTGCTCAGCTTTTTGAGGAGCAGAGCCCAGCGATAAGATTTTCTTCCTGTGATCTGACTGCTTCATCTCCATGTAGGAGGGGAGAAGCAGTCCCATAGAGCTTCCCAGCTAAATGTACCTCTACATTACCCCAACTAAAATTAAAAAAAGCAGTCATAGCTGATTGGGTCCTTTCTCAGATTTACAGGGCAAGGAACAACTTCGGCCTCTCTCAGCAGCCTCTGGTTAAATGAGATGGCTGACTCATTCTGTAAGCCTAGTAGCTATTACTGCTAGAGCGAAGGTGGTAGAATTTGGCCCTATGGAGTATTTGTACCATGCCAGGTGAAAAATCTGTCATTCTGCTCCTGACAACCATTGACTTTGCAGTGCACACTTTAATATTGAAATGCTCATTAGGAGAAGGGCACAGATGGAGCAGTCTGCAAGAGGCAAGCATGTAACCTGAAGGGGACACTAGAATATGGAACTAGATTGGTTGAGTCAAGGGACAGTCTGCTTTCAAGTTTATTTTTCAGTTTGAGTGAGGAGCCAAGACTATTTGAAGGGAATTTATAAAGTCAACAAAGTAAAACTTTTTGTGGTGGTAGTAAGCGGTGCAAAAAGGGCCAATGGCCATGATTGCAGTTTGGGATGCTCAGATTGGAAATTAGGGTAAACATTTTCTCCAGGGAGGTAGTGCAGCACTAGAACAAGGACTTGTGAAATCTCCGTCCTTGGAAGTTTTCAAGATTTAACTACACAAAGACAAGCCTGACCTGATCTGGCATCGGTGATCATCCCACTTTGAGCAGGAGGTGGCACTAGGCGCCTCCAGTAGTGCCTCCCCACCAACACTGCCATGATTTGGCAGGTTATGACAAAGTTTGGTCATGAATGAGGGAGGCACCAATCTTCACCATGTCTACAGTCATGTTACAGTCCTACTCCCTCTGCCAACCACATGTCTGGTGCTGCTCCTGTGTTTAGCCTGGTGGAAAGCAGAGTGCAGGGAGGACTGATGGGGAAATGGTGGTTGCTGACATGGAGTTGGGTCTTGCCCTGATACAGAAGTGCTCACAGGCTGCACTGACTTTAGTTGTCTTCAGTACCTATTAGATATCATACAAAACCAGATTGTGCTGGAGTTTTAGAGGAAGGCTTAAAAACAGTTGATTGATAATCAAATTTTGAGTAGCCTCTGGGACCTCCACTCACAGGAGTTAGGAGGCCACTGGCAAGTTCTCACTAGCCAAAGCAGAAAGGGATGGACATAGCAAATTGAATAGACCTCTTACCAAAAAGTTCAGTACAGCCATTCCCTGTGTACATGTAATCCATTCACATGGAATAGAGTGTTTCTTACGCAAATAGCTGCTGTAAAAATAGCTATTGAAAAAGACTGCATGGATTATATCACTGTATAAATTATTGAGCTGATGTTCCTGGTGATGATAGAGGAAACCCTTCTTTCTTCTGTCCTGAGGATGGCAGCTCTGAAAGTTTATACCTGCTTCCTGGATGTTGTACCTCCTGTAGACTCTGCTTAGATAATCAATTTGCAATATTAATCAGCCAGAACAACAGAAGGATTTTATACTTACGTATTGACTCAGCCATGGGATTACTTTTCTGGTTGTGGCTGAAACTGTCTTTGAATAAATGGCAAAAATAAGACTTCAGTGTTTTGATGTTTGTCTGGTTAATATTTCTGAGCAACAGTTATAAGCATTGCAGGCAAGATGTAGCCCTGTGTCATTGTCGCTACGTAAGAGACTCCGTGCTTTTTCTTAGCATCTGAAAAGACACAGAGAATTCCCAGGATGTGGTTAGGAGAACTGTGCTGTGCCTGATATCACCCGTGTTCTTTTCTCATTTGCTGCATATAGTCCAGTTAGATCCCCGTGCTTGCTGGAGCACAGGGACCTCCCTCTGTACAAAACCAGGCACCCATTAGCTACCCCCAAATGTAGAAGAGGTATGGAGAGCAGCTCTCCTCCCCAACTCTCCTCTACTTCCAGGAGGGATTAGCTTCCTCTTGCTGTATATCAACATTTCCAGGCTGGTTTACACCTGAACTGTTTCTAAAATTTACCTGAGCATCAGGTCCCCACATCCCTGGTGGGCACTGACGACCATGGTGGTGGGAGAGGAAGGCATCCATCCTGCACACAATATTGTGCGTGTCCACAGGGACCTCTAACCAGAAGAGGCTGCATGCTGTTTTGGAAACAGCATTTTACACACAGTCACCTCCCACACCACTGGGATCCAGCATTTCTGTGTGTCCCCTCCCTGCCTCCCCCTTCTCCCAGAGGCACAGCCAAGACCCCTCAGGTTGTGCAGACTTGTCACAGCGGCACAGATGGGAGAAGCATTGTGTCTGGAGGCAAAGGAGGCAGGCAGAGGTGCGGGTGAGATCTACTGTGGCACTCAAAATTACAGTGTCTGGAGGCTTTCAGAGGTAAAAACAATCCCCAT
Source organism: Tringa tobata (assembly GCA_033628505.1). Taxonomy (NCBI): domain Eukaryota; kingdom Metazoa; phylum Chordata; class Aves; order Charadriiformes; family Scolopacidae; genus Tringa; species Tringa tobata. The sequence continues at coordinate 2,172,021 of JAHREE010000430.1, forward strand.
CTCATTATCTTCCCCCCTTGGCTGGAAAAAAGAGAGAAAGAGCTGCAGCTGTGTGCCCTTGTGGTGTTTATCTACCCAGTTGTGTTTGCTGGACATGCATGTGCAGCAGGTGGAAGTCTTTAACAATGAAAAGCAAACCCAAAGCAATCAGTTTTCCATTTCATGTGGCTGTCATGAAAACTGTAGCTGTTTGCCATTTTGGATGGTAAATAGGCCCTACCATGGTGAAGCTGCTGTTTCTTGCATCCCCAAGCCATCACCTGTGGAGCTGGCAAGTCCCTGGGGGTGAGGCAGGGGAAGTTTTACTGGGGAAGGTCACCTACTAAAAGAGAGAGGCTGCACTGCAATTGTTGTGCAGAACTGATAAAAATGAAGCCAAGCCTGTTGGTCAGTGCACGGTGTAATTTCAGGCACACCTTCCTCTCAAAATGGTTTCCTTGTGTGCTCCTGAGGACACATGGACTACCGCAAGAATTTCATTGAGCAAGAGCAAACATTTTAGGCTTATGGAGACATCTGACGGTAGAGATAGATGTCTCAAAGGATTTGTGGAAAGTCACCTACAAGCCTACCCCTAGGTACCAAGGTATCTTTGAACACTGGCTGCCAGTGGCAAGGCATGTAGACTCTCAGCTGTAAAAGTGCAGAGAGACAGATTAGAAAGAGTTCTTTTGAAAGTGGGGGAAAGTTTTTTTATGCGGACTTGGTGATTGTTAGCATTTTCTAATTTTCACCTTCAGGCCCCCTGATGGGCATATTTGTAAAAGGTCAGATGATAAAAAATATCTCATATGTTCCACACACAGTCCTCTGCTCTGCCTAGTGAATATTTCAGTGAGCCATTTACAGCAAGTGGCTTTTATTGAACGGAGTAGGCAAATGCAGAGGGAAACAGAAGCCCCGTCATCCTTGTGAAAATTATACGTCTGTCTCTATTTGTGTAATCCACCCTCTCAGCCTGATAAACAAGAGCCTGTGCATGAGGTTTGAAAGGAAGGTGACCATCACCTCCTGTGATCTGGGTATTTTCTTGCATACACCTCAGCTACCCTGTAAAGCAGGTAAGTCTTAGCCTTTGCATGATGATACTGTTCAGGATTCCAGTTTTACCTTGAATTTCATTCTGGCTTTTTAATCTCTCTCCTGAGGCTTCATCAACATGTTTCCCTTTCATCTGATATCTATTTTTGGTTATTTTTTGAGTCAACTACTCAGCAACTTAATTGCATTTCCATCTTTCTTCTTGGTGGTGCTTCCCTCTGTATCTTCTTACTCCGTGCTCAATGAAGCAAACCCTCAGGGGTGCCTAGCTCACATTTGTTTATTCCAGGTAATTTACAAGAAAAAAAGGTCAGCCCAAGCTAACAAGACTGAACAAATTGAAAGCTGGTGCTTCTGTCCTTATTACTGGTGACTTTAACCACTTAGGAAACTGGTGTGGAGCCTTCTGTATAAACGCAGATGCACTTTGGCTGCTGTTGCTTGTTGTTCTCATTTTCTTGAGAAAATTTTTGAATGAACAGGTAGGAGGGTATGCCTTCATTTTCCCTGACTTTTCAGCTATGCATACGAGAGATTTCCTTTTACAGTAGCTTTGCAAAATGGATGCACAGTAGATCACTTTCTTAAACAAAGGTCTTCCTTTCTCTTTAGGCTTTGGAAGTAATTGCTAGTGAGTACAGGACAATGTTTTATAACAATCTAGCCTTGCTCACACACAGCTTACAGGATGGGTCAACTGAAAGTCCATTTTTTCAGTACTGGTAACAATTTCTTTCTTCAGCTAGCTCTCCATCCCTTCCCTGACATCAGTCTTTGGTTTGGCTCCTGTGCAATGTCATTGACTGGATCTTTGCCCCACAGCTCTCCCGCTCACAGCTATGTCCACACCACTGGAGGACGCGATGGACACCTTGATCAGGATTTTCCATCACTACTCTGGCAAAGAGGGAGACAGATACAAGCTCAGTAAAGGAGAACTCAAGGAGCTCCTCACCAGCGAGCTCACTGACTTCCTCTCAGTAAGATATAGTTCCTGAACTTCTTGTTGCTGTTTCATGGGTGGGATAAGCAGCTATCCGAGTGTTCAGGAATAGCATCTCCTTCTGCAAGATACGTCCTGCCACAGCTTCTCAGATGACAGTTGTTTTTGTGGAGCTGGACAGAAGGAGATGAGATCAAATGCCCCATTTGAGAAGTGTGTTTTCAGAGGGTGGTCCAGCCATGTCCTGCCACGTGCCACCAGCAACAGAGCCAGCTACTTGTGCTCTGCTTACTCCTCTGCACTTCTGAGCAGGAGGGCAAGAGCAGCCCAGAAACAGTAGGAAAATCGATGCTAAATCGGGCTTAAATCCATTTTTGTTTGTTTGTTTGTTCATTTTTAATAGTAGGGCATAGATAAGTCCTTCGAAGAATTAAATCCAGCAACCAGTTCTCATAAGACAACAAAGCAGCTTGTGCACAATGGCCACAGACACAGTACAGATGCTCAAGTGCTCTGTAGAGAGATGCTAAGAAAATCCTTTCCGTGATAAGCTGCTGATGTGACTATCTCTTCACACGTTTATTGTGTTCTGCATTACACAGCATGCATGCTTTTTATGGAACAATGACCAGATTCATAGCTGTTTTTCTATATCCTCTTAATTGTAAAAATTGTTGTGGACCCCGTCACCACCAGCAGGTTTCTTATTACATGGTATCCATTTCTTTGCATTTTCTTTTATTCCTGGTTATTGATTTATTATTATGAGATTCACGGTTCTTACTTCCACTGAATAGGTTGTGTTGTTTGCTAAGTAAAGATCTTCTCAATGTGATGAATGGATGTGTAACGACCACTTATGAATATCCTGTTAAAAATCTACATACTGTTTGAACACAGAGATATGCACATTATAGATCCATCTTGTCAAAAGAAACCAGTGCTCGGCAGCTCCTAAAATCTGCTCGATTAATTTCAGTGCCTACTTAGGACCTGTATTTCTTTTAAGAATTGCATTGTCTTCAATTTCTATTGCTGTGCACTTTGGAGTCTCCAGACCTATGTTTTTAATGCTGTGGCTAGTGGCATACTACTATTCAGGTGTATATTTCATGCAACATTTTATTTGATAGCACCAAGGCTTGTCACATAACAGTGGGTTGCACCACCAGGTATGCCAGAATTACATATTCAAGATGTGCACAACTAAGTCACTTTTCTTTCTCTTTAGGGCCAAAAGGACCCCCTTCTGGTTGATAAGATTATGAAAGATCTGGACTCCAATAAAGACAATGAAGTGGATTTCAATGAATTTGTCATTCTGGTTGCTGCTTTGACTGTAGCATGTAATGATTACTTTGAAGAACAGCTAAAGAAAGAGGGATTTTAAAAATACTCAATACAATCAATCTCCTGGCCACAAATGCGAGCAATGAACATGTAGCTAGGTAGATCTCATCAGCATTTAGTGAATGCAAACCATTGTGCTTCCAACTCTTACTGCTGTAAGACACTTGTGGACCAGATCAGCAGCTGGTGTAAGCTGGACCAAAGCCAGTTTACACTACTTCAGATCTGGCTTTTAATATTTTCAGTCCTTGCACTGTGTGCATCTGTAACATGCATTCATCAGTTGCCTAGGTCAAGGGCTTGGGCTGACAGATCGTTTGGCAGGAGTTGAGTTTCTTAAATGTCAGTGGCAAGTAAAAGGCACAGGAATGTTACTTATATCCTCTCTGAATTGGAAAATCTGGAATAAGATGTAAAACTTGCAATTTGGTTTTCAGTCATTCTATAACAACCGCATTTTTGCAGCTCAAAAAGAGCAGCTTGTTTTTTTGCTCAGCTCTGCTTATTCTAGAGCCCTTTTTAGCTGCTGCTCCCCACGCTCTCGTATTTCAGTTGTGGTCACAGCTGTCTCCTGCCGCCTGAGCAGACGGCACTGCTTGCCATTGTAGCGGGTTCATTTCCCCCACCTCCCCAGCTTCAATTTTGTTGTGTTGGCATTACTGCATCCCAGTAGTCCACCTCTTCATTCAGCATAAATGAATTTATTCATATGATAAATTATTCAAATACATAGAAGATTTAGTCAGCAAACTGCTCTAAGGGCTGATGGAAGGACTGGGTCTTCGGGGGAAATGTAAATGCCTTTTGCTTTCAGTATTCTGGCATCCTTAAGAGGAGGGCTTTTAGAGGACCACTTGTGGGGGATTTAATGACAGGATCCCAGGGTACAGCTTTGTAATGTGAGTCATCTTATGGAACAATTATTTCATCTCACACTGATCCAACCCACTATGTGGAAGCAGTGCAAAAGGGGCAGTGGGACCTCATGGCCAGGTGTGGAGAGAGTAGGACAATTCTTTTCAATGTTAACCTGCTCTTGGGTTGAATTAAGAGTACTTCTACACTCCTCTTGGAATTAAGCACACTTCCAAAGCCCTGTGAATCCTCAGTGGCAGGGTCTCTTGTATGAAGAGTTCTCTTTGTTCCTTGTAATTTTGTTGGTAACTTCAAACTATAATAAAAGGCGCCTGAAATAAATGAAGATTTTATGTTTGCGTAAGAGGTTAATAAACAAACATCCCTCAATGAAGATATACTCTGCTAGGCAACATTTGAAGAATGCATTTCACTTGTCTCTCCTCACCAGACCACTGGAAATCATTTTGTAAAGACTATAATCTTTGTATAAAATCATGCATCATTAAGAAGATGTAATTTATTAGAAGGAGGGAATTCTGTAGGGTCTAATAAATATAACAAGGGCCAGACATCATCCTAAGAAAGGAGCCACCACCAAATGATGGTATCCCAGAAAAAGGAGACTTTGAGGTGGTGGCAGAGCCACAATGTGCTGCCTCTTTAACTCAGTAACAGAAGTTACATAGGATTCACAGATCTAGGGGAACACAGCAAAAAGTATCAAAGTTGAACTTATAACAATTGCACAACTTTTTGCCCCCTGCAATGTCATGCACTTCAATATCATTGCAGTTGTTGGACCAGGATGGCAGGAGTACCAACCAGAAAAAGTAAGACTGCCTTTACGGTTCCCCATAGGTCCTGCAGACTGTTGCTAGTCTCTAAGCCTTTCCGAGACAAGAGCAGCTTAAAGCTTCAACCCCAAGTTAAAAGGAGTAAAATTGTCCCAGTAAGAACCAGTTTCTTCATTATGACTTTTGAGCAAGAGGCTTTTTGGAAACAAGCTCCAGAAAGTTCATAAACCCTCTGCTCATCCCTGATGAACCCCTGGATGCACAGCAGCCTGTGTGCCAGGCAGAATTATGCTAAGTCACAGCTGGTGGCAGCAACATGCCCCAGGGTCAGGCAGCAAGAGATGCTGCTGTGATGGAGAGGGTCAGTGGAGCCATCTCATCAGCTGAATTTACTAGGAACCAAGTGCAGCCTAATTCCCCCGCGGAAGGGGCTTGCTTGCACATGAGCTATGGGTGAATCAGAGGAGAATGACTCAAATGATCTTTATTCCAACAAAAAGTTTTATAAAACCTCATAAATCACCCTTTTTGGCTTGTCTGGTTAGCTTTTTCTTGTTGCCATTTTAACTGCAAGGACAACTGTTCACCTCTATCAGCTTTAAAGAACAAACCTTTTTGCACAGAGACTGGAAACCAAGCAGAAAAGGAAGAAAATGCTCCAAAGCACATTCATATATGTGAAAACACAAAACATTGGCACAATTTGGGGTCCTGGCATAAGGAACTTGCTCTTAGGCTAACCATGGACTGACCCACTGCACGAATGGGTCATTCCTCTGCCATTCCTCTCCCACAGGAGACACTTAGTGCTGAATTAGTAGACACCACTTCCAAGGAAAATACCTGAAGATCACCTGGAAGTTTTGAATTGCCTTAGAAAAAGCTGTGAGCAATCCGCTTTTCTGTAAGCAGTCCTCAGGAAGGAAAACTACACTGAAGCCACTTACACTGGCTCTACAAGGTGGTGCTTGCAAGCCAACATCACTACAGCCACTTTGGCCTGCGAATGTGAACATTTTGGTTTTAGCTTCTCTCAGACGTGAAAAATGTCTCCTTCAAACATGCAGGCAGTATTTTTTTTCACATTGTTTTTCACACTTTTCCTGCTGACTTTGAGTTTGCTTGTAGTTCATGAATCTAGGAAGCACTTTGAAATTTTACATGCAGAGGAAGCTTGCTGTGTGGCTTTCTCCAAAGTCCCTCAGCTTTAGGAAAGATGTCTAATTACAGGCACCTTTTTCACTTGTGTTACCAGACTGTCTGAAAAATTGATAGAAAACTGAACACCACATTGTGGCCTAATATTTTCAAATTATATTAAAGACCAATAAAAATATAGCAATGCCAGACAAAATCTTTTCTAGCTATTGTGAAATTCTTTTGCCTGACATCTAAAAAGCAGATTTTCAGAAGACAGATGATATTATCTTGAAAGCCTCAGCCTCTGCCGTTTCCTTTTATTTCAGTTCAAAGGAGTGTTGAAGTGCTAGTGCAACTGGGTACACAAAGCTTGATGCACTATTGGTAAATAAATTTATAACCTCTTCAGATTCAGTATCCAAACACAAAGGGCTGCGTATGGCACCACTGTGATGACAAATGGGTTGCAACAGAGCGGCCAGGTCCCCTAGGAAGGCACCACCTTTTTCACTCTACAGCAGTGTAGACAGTGTCAAGTGCAATGAGATAATCATCAGCCTACAACATCAGTTCCTTCTGGTAAAGATGAGAAACAAAGTTGCCTGGGGTTGTGGGAAGGGAGAGGGAAGTGACTCTAGGAGACCCCAATAGAACAGGTGATGTTTCCAGAAATGTCATTAATTGCTTTCCACCAAGTGCTACTCAAGAAAGAATTGAAAGTTATTGCCGGTGATGATTTCATGTTTATGGATATGAATCTGGTGCTGCACTTGTATGGAGTACCATACAGGGAGTCCCAGTGTTAACCTGCAATTGCTAGTAAAGGAAATCCAGCACCTCCAAAGCCTGTCACAACTGCTGGGTGGGTGCAAAGCAGCACATGCAGCACGTGTGACACAGCCCAGAGCTGCTCAGGGCAGCACAACAGTACAGCAGTTTGACGTGCCTGCCTGTTTGGTCTGGGAAATCTGGACAGGCCTGGCTTTCAAATCTCAGAGGTTATTAGTGCATTTACTTTTCACCCGTGGCGTCATGACACACAGGCTGGCAAACTCCCTGCGCTGTCTGTCCACACGGTGCCTGCTCTCTTTAGGCATGCACACTTTTCCCTTAGCAAAGCAGGTATTTCCTCCTGGGCCATTGGTTCCTGGATCTCCCTCCAGCTCAATGATCTCTGCCGTGGGTGCATGGTCACAACAATGCGGTGGGTGCTCACAGGGTGCGTGGGATGGACGGCGTCGTCTCATAACCCAGGGCAGTATCTCAGCGAAGCCCAGCTTCACGATACCCCAAGCAGCCAGGGAATTAACACTGTGGTACAAACAGGCCACAACAGGCCACCAACTTCTGTGGTACAAACAGAAGAAGTAGAAGGGTTTTCCTATAGCAATGCAGGTACACCCCAGGTCACTCAGCCATCCAAGGGAGAGCCCCTTTCCAGGCTCCATGCTGCAGGACAAAGCAGAGCGTGACCAGCAGGGAAACTCTTAGGGACAGACCAGACCCCACCGGCAACACACAGAAAATATTCAGCTCCTTTCCAATTTCAGCCCCGAAGAAGATTGCATAAGGGGTCAAACACAAAACTTGCCTCTGAAATCAGATTCATCTATGTAAAGGTTTTTGACTGGCAGGAAGATTTGTTAGGCTGTGATGTGACGTCATGTGCATGTCTAATAAGGGTATTGATTGACAGGCCAACAATTATTAGATGTGTCTTTAGGGATAATTAAGTTTGTTGAATGGCACTGAGTTATTTGAAGAAAAAAGGGGTCACATTTTCAATTTTGTCTTTCTTCTGCAGCGTGATATGGATGAGAGGTAATGTTTCATTTATAATCTGGTAATCTGTTTTCTAAGCTAGCTCCATCCACACACTTTCCTCTGAGCTGGGCTATGGTGTGTTACAGGCCCTGGGCAGTTATCAGAGAGAGTACATGAATGAACATGATACATTAAAAAAAAAAAAAAAAAACAAAAAAAACCCACAACATAAATCCCCTAAACTTGCACATTTTAAATACCAGCTCTCAGCCACCTACAATCAGTTGTGTATGAAGGGCAACTCCCAAGGAAGAGAACTGCAGCTGCATCCACTTATTCTGCCCTCACAAGTAGGTTCTCAGCTGATGTAAAACGACAGAGCATATTGCACTTAGTGGCATAATTTCGCAACAGCTGAGGACATGTGCTCGAGACTTTAAATTAGCCTTCAATGGAAAGCTATGTTTCTGTTAGCCAGTTGGCTAAATAAGGACATGTCTGTAAAACTGCAAATGTTGCAACAAGGCAGCTAAGAGGAAGACAGGAGGAGTGGTTGTTCAGAGCAGAGGTATTTGGGGGGAAATTAGTGGAAAATGCTTCTGTGATACATCTGCTTTAAATTCTAGGCTGTTTTCTCAGGTCCTCGTTGACTTCATGAGTTGCAGAGCAAATTGTCAAGCTGTAGATCTGAAATACTTCTCTGTGTAGTCTGCCTTAAAACCCCACGTATTGCTCTGACTCTACATTCCCAGCACTTGCATGAACCGAGAAAAGCACTGTGCGGAAACACAGAATAAAGCTGCAGCAGGAAAAAAACACCTGTGATTAGAACACGTTGCAAAGAGCAGAAAAGCAACTGAACCACCCAGAGCATTAGTTAAAGTTGTGTTTTGAGAACTGAAAAGTGGCAAGAAGTTGAGAATGCTGCAAAAAGATGCAGATTCCCCAACTCCGGCTGAAGACGTCGAGTGGCAACAGCATTCAGCCCTTGGCTGAGGAAAGGGTGACTGGATGAGATGCAGCGTTGGAGACCCCCGTCCCGTCAAACCATTAATGCTCTGGCTAGGTGAAACCAAAACTCTTCTTGCCCTTGAACTGTCTTTAGACTTCATGAGGTTGAAACATGCTGACCAGCTGATCTCAAAGTCCTTCCATGTTTATGATTTTTACATTGACGCAAAATATTTCAGTACTTTCACCTAAAAGTGTTTGGAATCTAACTGATCAGTGTTTGGCCCTACAGCGCGTATGATACTAAGGATAAGTGGTAAGGCATCACATGCATGTGAAAAATAAAGGACTAAGTGGCAGGAGCAGTTGAAAGGATAAATATACTGTTACACTGGGTATGCTGGCATCTCTTATCTGACTCATATTGACTAGTTGAATTGTGTAACGCTCCACAGTATTTCTGAAATGGGCCCATTACTGTGATGCCTAACACTACCAGAGACAATTGTGTTGAATCACAGTTTTTTCCTGGATGAGAAAGACTCAATCAAGGAGATAGTCACTTCAGCTGAGAAATACTTGTCCTTGGATGGGAAAAATATCTTAAAATATCACTTATCAAAGTGGTGCTTTGTCAAAGGTAAAGTTTATTCTTCACAGTGACCCAGGTCTAATGAATTTTGGAATGTGACGTGCAAATACCAAGATTTCTCGACACATCTGAAAATTATATTCTGTACAATAAAGTGACCTCAGCATTGAAAATAAAGTGAAAATAAAGTTCTGGTAACCCAGAGTTGAACAGAAAATCTGGAGGAGGAGGAACAGGAGCTGTTGCTTGGGACAGGGTCACTGGGAGAAGGCTGCAGCATCATGTCCTCCACAGATCCAGCACAGGGCCTGACCTGGGCCAAGAGTGGCATTCCTGGAAGCAGAGACCAACTGCAATAACTGTTTCATGTTTTGGAAAGGAGACTGTTCTGCCACAAGTGCACTGGGACTGATCAGAGAAGCCGTTGCAGCAAGCAAGGGCAAACATGACCCACTTTGGTCCATAGACATTGACCAATGGATGCATCTACCAAGGTCCCTTGCCTGGGAGCCACGCAGACACCTGTATGTGGCTCTGGTGTTGAGGTACTCCTGCACCAGCCCTCAAGAGGGGAAGTACCATTGGGGGATCCACAGAGGAGGCAGACCCAGGCTAAAATTAAACAGCTCCATGAATGTCCACCAGAGCAATGGAATGCTTCTTCACCAGCCGCTCCTTCCCACATCTCCTCTCTCCTTCCTGGGAGAAAACTTTTCTCTGCTCCCACTTCTTGGCCCTGACTGCTTTGTGTAGATGCTGGGTTGAGTCACAGGCAGAGCTGGTAGTGATAACCGCCCTCAGGGTAATCTCAGTGTCTGAATATAATGTTTGCTTGATTATTTGTAACCCGCTAAACTGCGAGCTTCACAGTCCTTGCCCTTATTCAGCGCCATAAATAGTGTTAATGCAACACTTATCATCAAACCTGCATGATGCTGATAGGCTTTCAGCTCATAAATCACATGCGTTTTTCATTTCTTTAAACCACTCAACATGACAAATCACACATCTCTTGTGTAAAACTGCCCAGAGTTAACAAGCTATGCTTACTTCACCTTATGGAAAGTTCAGGTCTATTTAAAGCCAATTTAGACACACACAAAGAAGTAATAGAAGTGTCGTTACAGAGAGATGTATGGCAAGGCTCAGAGCTGGGGCAGTTGGGTAGCATCAGAAGTCAGTGACAGAGATGCCCACTGACTGCAGGGGGAGGAATCCTGGGCTCAGGTTTGGATCATGGACTGCTGGGAAACCTGACTGACTCTGAAGCCAGCATGAGAGTAAAGGAACGAAGCACAAAATGTGATATCAGGACTGATGTTCCTGCAGCTGGGAATACTGTTCGTCAGCTGTCATTGCAACTCTGATTGGTTTCCTGTAAAAGGAACATATTAAACCATTGACACAGCCAGTTTAGTCACTTTAGTCATGTTGAATTCTACCTTTCCTATTGTATGTCCCTAGCCTAACTGCTTAAACTGTGCTTCCAGTAGTTAGCTGGTACATTCTGTAGAATGGGCGGCTACCCATCAATAAGTGCCATGGCAACAATTAAACTCATTTCTCGTATATCACAATCAGTCCCCAAATGTAGTCAGCACAGCCACAGCTATGGTCCCAAGCAATCTGGCAGTTGCAGTTTGAGTCCTCCAGACAATGGGGGCTTTGGAGATGTTAATAAGCTCCACATTTATTTTTCTTGATCTGCTCTGTGGGTTGGCTCCTGGCTGCGTCCTGGGCAGGGCAGTGATCCGTTGCAATGGGATGCAGTGGTGGGTGTGTGTGCTGGATACACAGGGTGATTTGGCAGCAGGTATCTTGGTAATTAATTTGCCCTTATCAGCAGTGATAACATGAAGCATCGTGTAAATTCTCAGTGGATTGACGTGAAGTATTCAGTAATGGATTTAGTTACCCTAAAGTTTTCTGGGGTGACTTATGGGATGAAGGAACAGGACCAGAAGCAGGAGCTCCATACATGTTTGGCTCTAGCTTCTCAATCTCTCTCACAGTTTTTGAAGCAAAGTGTTGTGTGAGTCTGTGTTGAGGATATGGTTTCCTAATAACTGCCAAGTCTGAGATTTGCTATACAGCTTCCCCTTTGCTTCCTTTTGTGTGGTATTATTTCAGAGCAATAACTGATGGCTAGCATGCAGTTTAGCAAGGATGGGTCCAAAAATTTAGCCCTCACCATTTGTGACGCTTCAGAGCCACTAGATTTCTCTCTCGTCTTAATCTGGGCTACCTGATCTCACTATTCAGGAATAATACAGTGAAGGATTTGCAACCAGTTGAATGGTATATGTTTATAATAAAATACAAGAACAGTTCCTTACTCTGCAAAGACACAGACATTGGTGTGAGACCTGCAGCCACACAACAAAAAACCGGGACTGGCTAGTACTACGTCTCCCAGACACTGTAGGGGAAACAAAAAGCTATTCCCCTGAATTAATTCTGAGTTACAGGGGGGCATGTGTGTAAGGGAAGTAAATGTAGCTCAGCACAATGTTTAGCAGCCGACACAATCGGAAGTTTAGAGTCAAGCCAGACATCTCGCGCTGTACATCACCCGCACTGCATCTCTTCAGCCGGTGCTGAGCAGCTGTGAGAAATCAGCCTCAACAGCCCAGGATGCTGAGTGCCCGAGGCAGGAGAAATCCTCTCGGCTCGAGCAGTTGGTGGTGTAGCCCTGCGGACTGGCTGCTGCTCCTATCAGTTCAGGAAACCAGCGGGCACAGACAGGCAGCGGGGCCCCCGCGGGACGTGCCGCAGCCAGGCTGCTCCCTGTGGGGCTGCTCCCTGTGGCGAGCAGTCGGAGCCTGCGTGGGGTTGTGTCTATGCAGGAAAATTAATTCTTGTTTAAGGTCCCGGTGCTAGAGGGAATTTAGGTCTGCTCTGTCTGCTTGTGCCAGCAGTCAGGCTGCGGCTGAAGAGGAAGGGGCTCTGGAGGGGAAGAAGCAGTGGATTTAAAATATGGCCTGAATCAGAAGATTGCAGTTTTGAACAAGTAGCTGATAGGAAGTCCAAGACCCTCAAGGTTCACCCCTTTATCTGGACACAGGGTGAGACGTGCTACAGGTGAAATTTCCTCATTGAGTGGGGGAAATAGGGGCCGCAGCCTGCAGTATGTTTGTGGGGCAGCGAGTGCTGAAGTAAAATGATCTTTTACAGGAATTAAAGCATGGCAAGGTGCTGTTTTAGTGAGCTGGGGACTCAAGGGACTGTTTGGGAGACCAGAAAGGTTTGATAACACCTGGCCCCTCTTTGCATCAGGGAGGGATCCCTAAGCAGTGTCTGTAGCTCAAGTACTGCTCACTTGAGCTAAATCTCACAACCAAGAGCATCATCCACAGTCTTCCTGTACCGACTATCTTTGACAAGAAACTGCATTTACCACCTGTATTATAGTACAGAGCATCAGTGGTAAGAAAATGCGGTTTGTTTCACTACTCTTTATTCAGCTGCATTGTCTCCACCTCTCACCTCAGCTGGGATCTCTTCTGTGCTATAATATCTGACAAGACACCTACAAGCTCTGAGTGCGAGGCAGAGGGTTTCCACCATGGAGCAGGTGGATCCTCCCAAGCACATAGCTGAGTGGCATAAAAAACCCACCCACAAGCACTGTTTTAACAACCCAAGGCTCTGCAAATGCTGGGGTGCTCCAGCAATAGCCCCCTGAGCCGTAGCAGAGTGGGGTGGGTGGTACCCTGCACGCTGCCTGACCTGTCACCAACATGATGGCATCCCATCACTTCTGCCAGGGAAGGGGGCTGCTCCCAGGGCCAATTGGAGTTGTTAGCAGAGTCAAGGTGTCATAGCATGAGAGCTACCGGATTGTCTAGTCCCTGGCAGGGTCAGACTGGGAATGCATTTTACTGTGTTATATAATTTGATACTAATGGAAAAAATTGTCCTACAAAGTGTTAATGTGACTCAAACCCATGAAAGAAAAATTACACCCTCCTCATTTGCCCAAGGGTTTATATCACATTGAAAGTGCTTTTCCCTTCTGAAATGCTGCAGGGATGTTTCGAACCCTGTTTAAACTGATGATTTTTTCTTTGCTTTGTTAATCGCAATCACAAACAAAAGCAACGCCCGGAGTGGGCAAAGGGAGGTCCAGAGGTGAAGGGGACCTGTAACACCCTGTGAGGTCCCCCATCCTGTCTCACCCTATGGCAGGTGGGATGTGTGGCTGAGAGATAAGCTCCCTCTTTCTCCCAGGACTGGTCTCCTTTGAGGGTCTGTCTGCCCAGGCTCCACCTGAGCCAGGTGTGGAGGCACTGCAGGGCAGAGCCCCTGCCAGCAGCAGCAGCTGCACCTCTCTTCGGGTGGCTCTCTATCCCCATCCCAAACACTTGCCTTCCACAGGCATTAGAGCTGCTCCAAGGGAAGCACAGAAGAGTTGGAGGACTGAGGGCAGCCCTGTGTTTGAGGATACAGGGAATTACCCCAGGCACTATGAAGATTTGTGATGAGGCTGGATGGGATGTCATTGTGCTTCATCGGCTCCTGCTGAGCCCAGAGCTGAAATGCAGAGTGGAAAATGACGCAGAGTAGATGACAGGTTGCCTTAGTGCCCCTGTTAAAACCAAGTTCCACATCCACAGCAAGGAGCGTCTGGGTTTAGCTTTTGCACTGTTATACAGAATATTTGTAATGCTCCAGGAAAACTCCTATAGGTGTTACATACGAAATGAAAAGTTGCCATAGGTTCCATGTGAGTAAAAAATTGCAACAGATGTGGAGGTGGCTCCTGTCCTCCGTCCTACCACCTTATTGGTTGGAGAAGGACAGTTCCTACACCTCAACTGCTGGGATGTCCTCTAGCCCCTGGGGCTACCTGCTTGTCTGGGCACCTCCACCAGTGAATGCTATGCTAGCCCAGACCTCAGCTATTCATAGGCAAGAGTTTAAAATATATTAACATTGCTGTTGGTATGTTTTATTCTGGGTAGACCACCTCACAACTGGTTTAATAGACAATTATATTGATTTAGCTGCAGCATCACTTGTCCTTCACTCATTTTTGGAGCTGAATTTAACCAAGTCTTCAGTAAGTGGTCAAATTTTCACACAATCAAACACTCTCTCCTTTACTGAATATATTCAAGGACACCACATCTGAAGTCTAGGCTGGGGGCTGGGAGGGAAAACTGGGACACCCCAGCCAGAATTGGGTCTGGGTTCTGCAAAGTGCCTTGAAGATGGAGAGTGGAGGGGTCGTGCTGTAATTCTAACTTTCTTAATCTCTTCAGAAAGTGAAAATGTGATAAGAAAAGTGAATGAGGCTGGGCTCCCATGAAACCCTTCCTGATCCCACAGGATCCCGGTGGTCTCCAGGGCACCTCTCACCACCCTGATTAAGCTCTAATGCAAGTTGGGTCTAAATCCTTCCGTTCTCACAGATTCACAGAATGATATGGGTATGGAAGGGACCTCTGGAGATCATCTAGTCCAACCCCCTTGCCAAAGTAGGTCCACCTAGAGCAGATTGCACAGGAACATGTCCAGGCTGGTTTTGAATGTCTCCAGAGAAAGAGACTCCACCACCTCCCTAGGCAGCCTCCCTTTTCTTTCCAACAAAGCATCTGGAACTCCCAAACAAAACTTGTAATTCCCAAAGTCCCAAAGAACTTCAATGGATTTCAGATTCTGAACTCTCTTGGATAATCCTCTGATAATCCTTGCCTAAAATCATGCTATTTAAACAATTCAAGGCAAGTACATGATTTCGAGTATTGTGTCCAGTTTTAGGACCCTTACCACAAAAAAGACATTGAGGTGCTGGAGCGGGTCCAGAGAAGGGCAACGAAGCTGGTGAGGGGTCTGGAGAGTAAGTCTTATGAGGAGAGGCTGAGGGAGCTGGGGTTGTTCAGCCTGGAGAAAAGGAGGCTGAGGGGAGACCTTATTGCTCTCTAAAACTATCTGGAAGGAGGTTGTAGAGAGGCAGGGATTGATCTCTTCTCCCAAGTCACAGGTGACATGAAGAGGCAATGGCCTCAAGTTGCACCAGATTGGGTATTAGGAAAAATTTTTACACTGAAAGGGTTATTAAGCATTGGAATGGGCTGCCCAGGGAAGTGGTTGAGGCACCATCCCTGGAGGTATTCAAAAGAAGGGTTGAGATAGTGCTTAGAAACATGGTTTAGTGATGTGTTTTTTTGGTTTTGTAAGAGTTAGGTTGATGGTTGGACTAGATGATTTTAAAGGTCTCTTCCAACCTAGACATGTCTATGATTCTATGATTCTATGAATTAATTCAGTCTTGGTTCCTGCAGTAATAACTGATCTGTTCTCTGAAGCAGTTTTAACAACTTTGAATATAACTTGATGTCAAACTTCAAAAATTATATTTTCCATTTCCTTAATATTTTTTATGCTTTTGAAACCCACATAGATATGGAAAAGTCACAGAAGTGCTGTGCGGATATGGAAAAATATTATAGTTTACATTAAAGTAAACAATAAGAATAAGAATTAAAGCAAAATAAGGTCAGAGCCACAGGTGTATAGACAGAAAAAGGTTTTTTTATTTGTTGTTCAACCAACACGTTGGGTTAAAGATCAAGTAAATGTTTCTGTCCACAACTCCTAACAATGAAATCAGAAGAAGCAAACTTAAAGCCCTGCAAGTCTGGATTACGTTATTTCTAAGTTTTCCTGAATCAAAGTGACGATTTGACAGGGAAGCATAGAGCAGAAGGAGACATTAGCAAGAAACCTGAGATGGGGAAAAGGTAGTTATTGTCTGCAGAGTATTGATGGTTCATCCCGGGTCAGGGAAAAGCAGTAACGTACACTAAAACTAGTATCTCTGCTGAGTTCCTGATTTTTAGTACTCTGTAGAGTTATGAGTTTTCATTCCAAGGTTTATCTTTTGAAGGCCTTTCTCAGGTTTCCCTTGAGAATCAGGGCTAGAGAAGTATCAGTTGTTCTGGGGGGAATATGCCCTTGGGAATCCTGAGTTTTCACAACTTCTGTACAAAAGCTGTGTTCTGGCAGGGAAAATTGTCCGATTTTGCCTGTGTGCTTGGTGCAGAGCCCTTGTGACACAGCTGCAGGCGCAAGATCTGGAAGCCCATGGGTCCCCCAGTCCTGGGGTGATGGTGGCACCAGGCTGCAAGCCTGGCTGGGGTGCATGGGGAGTCATCCAGGTCTGGCTGGTGGGGAGCACCTGGCATGGGGGCAACAGAGAGCTGCCTGTCACAGAGCAACAGGAGGGAGGCAGGGAGCCCTGCAGGTCTGAAATGCTCTGGGACTGGAAAGCAGGAGAAGAGGAGGGAGGGATGCTCCTTGTTCCTCTTTTTGGAATAACTGGAAATAAATACACCACATGAGTGCCCTGGCTGCACGGGACAGGCTTTCTCCCCAGATCTCGTCAGCTCTGCTGGACAGAAAAGTAGAAAAGACATCTGCCAGAGAGGGGAGTTCAACCAGCTTGAAAATTTGTGGCTGTGATTTGGACCCTCGTCATGCCCACGTACTGTGTCACTGCAAGAGGAATTCAGTTACCATGGGTTACCCTATCAGTACGGGGACCAAGTGCCTCCCCTCCCAACAGCTCTATAAAAAGAGTCTCTCCAAGATATCCCAGTGGCTCCTGCCTACCAGCGCAGACCAGGAGAAGCTTGGCCACAGGGAGAGAGGGAGGGCTGCCAGAGGAGGTGCCAGCATGCCATCCGCTTTCCAGTTTCAATGCCACTTCATTCTCATCTTCCTGGCAGCCTCCAAGGGGGAAACCAGATACCTAGAGGTGAGCAATGGGGCTGACAACTAAAGCACCTCACTCTGCTTTTAGCTGCTCTCTTCTAACTTGTTCTCTCGGCTTTTAAACGTTGTGCTTTTTTCCTCTCTCCCCTCCCATTCCCGCTCCTCCCGCATTAAACCTACACCTGGGTAACATTAATGCAACGGTCACGTCCCGTCCTTTTGCTGAGGATTTAAGAGACTCACTGAGCTGCTGGGCTCACCTCTGAGGTGCCAGGTTTGTTCCCGTCTACTGCAGGTTG
This sequence comes from Tringa tobata, assembly GCA_033628505.1. Classification (NCBI taxonomy): domain Eukaryota; kingdom Metazoa; phylum Chordata; class Aves; order Charadriiformes; family Scolopacidae; genus Tringa; species Tringa tobata. Next base: position 2,189,472 of record JAHREE010000430.1, read on the forward strand.
GCAGCTTTCTGACTGAGCTCTTCCACAGCTGCTCTGTTTCTGGAGGAGGGATTTAAACTGCGGGTGCCTGTTCTTGAGAGGTGCAGGGAGGGGACTGCATCTGACTTTGCCCCAGCCTCTTCTTGCCTTCTTTCCTTCACCAGGTGAGGGATGCTGGCGAAGATGAGCCTTTCCTGCTCCTCAGCGAAGATCTGAAGAGAGAGCTGTCTGCAGGGCAGATCTACCGGCGGTCGCTCCGTGAGTTTCTTTGGTGCTCTGGTTGGGACCATTGGTGGGTGGGAGAGTCCTGGGGGGAGCCCGGGGCTCAGGAAGGGGAAAGGGACTCTCTGGGAGTGAGAGAGCTGCAGACGCTTTTTGAAAGAGAGAGGAAAAGAGGGACAAAACGTTAAAATCTCAGAAAAACAGTGCTTGAGGAAGAAGGATTGAAATAGTGCTCTGAAAAGAGGTTGGGGCTCAGAGTTTAAGGTCCCAAATAATGGGAGGAGGATGGGGATCACCCACCTGTGTCCCCGGTCAGGGTCACATCTTCAGGGGATGGGGCAGGTGGAAAAGCTGTGATTAGAGATAGATCTGAAGGAACAGGGTGTTCATGCACTTGTGCACATATACACATACATAGAGTTTTCTGCTCCGAGATGCTTCGACATGCATCCTCCCTGCACCCCCCCAGCATGTTTGTGCTCACACCTGCAAGTTACTATTCATCCTCCAATGCTCAGCAGGCTCCTGATTGCTTCAGCTGTGTCTCCCTCTCCTCACTGACAGCTGGGTCTCAGCATGGGGGTCTCTCCTCACTCTCCCCTTCCCTGCTCTGCGGGAGCTGGAGGTTGGTCTCCCTCCCCAGCAGGCTGAGGCAGCAGCCCCGTGCCTCTGTTTCTCCAGGGTGCATTGATATGCTGAGTATAGAGGGGCAGTTCACCTTCACCGCAGACCAACCACAGCTGCACTGTGCAACTTTCTTCATTGGGGAGCCCGAGGAACTCATCACGATAGACTACGACTTTGTAAACATTGACTGCCAGGGGGGTGATTTCCTGAAGGTAAGAAGCTGGCAAGTCCCGCTGGGCTTCCCTGCTTTCACCTGATGTGTGAGGCATTTGCTACGTGTGGAAGGGGCAGGCAAACGTGTGTGTGCACGAGCGTGTGTGTCTTTGTGTGTGCAGAACAGGCTTTCACAAAGCAGCTGGCTCTGGGACGGCTGTTCCTCCTCACTGAGGCACTTTGTGTGCTCCTCTCCCTCCCCCCTGCCCCAACACCAGCCCCCTAAAGCAAAGTTGGATGCAGGCTGATGATCGCTCTCCAAACTGCAGCACCAGCTCTTCTGAACTTTTCCAGGAGCATCTCTACTGAGTGTCCATACCCGGGGGACCGACTGAAAAGTTTTGTCAGTATGAGCCAAGCCCCTCAGCCCTATTAAGAGGTTTTTCTCATTGCACCAAGAATCACACAAGCCCTGCAGATAATGACACAGCTCTCTGAATGGCTGTTACTGCTCCAGGACCTCTGCTTGCAGGTCACTTAGCATCAGCTTATTAATGAGTGGTTCGTTGCAGGCTTTCTTTCAAATGGCCCCGCTAAAGCTTTTCAGGACATTGGCTCTGAACAGAGAGAGGTTCGTGACTCAGAGCTGTTTATATTCCAGTATCAAAAAGAGTTTACCAGTGCATTTTTCTGGCAGGCAGAAGCGTTGACCAAGATCTGAACTTGGTTCAGGAGAGAAGGGGAGGCTCGACCAGCCCCTTGCGCTCTGCCTTTCATGCCGCGGTGGCCGTGCACAGCACAGACCCCGTCCCAACCAGTGGTGAGCTGGGCTCTGGGAAGGAGGGGGAGAAAAGCTGCCCTTCAGCCTTTTCCTTGTCTCCCTCTCGGAGAGATGCTGTCCCCCTGCTTCCTTTGCCCTGAGGAATCCTGTCCCTCCCTCCCATGCCCCTGGGTGAGATCTCTCCCCACGTTGCTACAGGGAGGCTGATTTCTGCCTCTGTGGGTCCAAGGATTTTTGTACCTAGACTTACAGCCACTTACAGAGACCAGAAAAACGTCAGGAGATCTTTGAGGCTTTGTAGAGGTTTCCTTTGCTGTGGGTTCCCCAGTTTCTGCGTTATACTATTGTATTTATACAGGCAGCTTTTCCCTGCTGCAATTTGAGCACCCGCGTCTCATTACTTCAGAAAAATTTGCAGTCCTGGCAAATCCAGAGACTGATCCTGTGGCATTTCCATGAGGAATTCCCATATGTAGTCACATTAGGATTACTCATTGAAGCGATAGCAGGATCCGGTCCTCGGATTTTCAAAGTATTGACTGTAGCGTACAAGGAATTACCAGGTGAGAGCAGCCAGGAGGGAACTGAAGCAGCGAGGCAGGCAACTGCACAGCTATGTTAGAGTTAATACAGATTTCTAGTTATGACATGCTTCTGACACGTCTCCCTGAAGATGGTGAGGGCAAATGGTTGCTGTTTTTTGTTGTGTAGGAAAGACTTGTAGAGGTTGCTGCTTAAGGTCCTGCCAAGCAGGCAGCATTTGTTCTGCTTTCGAGTGGCTAGGGTAGACTGAAAGAGCAAACGCAGGAGAGAGCAATACCTCTGACAGTAATTCCTCCCCAAAGCTTTATTGTATTCCAATACCTCTGAAAGGCCTCCGGGCCCATTAATGACAAGCTGCAAAGCATGGCTGGTGGAAAATTACAAGCCGGATCAATGGATGTCATGCCCAGAGTTTGAGAGGATGACTTATGTTTCATGCGGCTTCCAGATCAAGCTGGTCAGAAACTTCTCTGAGTAACAATGAGATTGCAATAGTAAGAAATAATGGGAAAAAAAAAAAAGAAAAGATGCGAATGTGATGATGTTGGAGCAAAAAGAGCTGCTTCCCTCAAAAAAAAGGTCACCAAATTTGTCACCTGAAGGAAATAAGAACCATGTTAAAATTTGTATGTGTACCTTTCCTAAATACAGATCAAAGCTTGAATAATTAGTTAAATGTTAGGAAATTGATAAGTACAAAGAATTTTTGTTTTCAGTTGGTGGCTTTGAATGGCCATCTGGTGTCAAAATAAAACAGCATCTGTAACACTTCAAGTTTCTGTTCTCTGCTAACAGAACAAAAAGCAAAAGCCTTGTTTTCAATTGCTGAACCCCTGTAGGTATTTGATGGCTGGATACTCAAAGGAGAGAAGTTTCCCAGTTCCTTGGACCATCCCCTCCCCACTTCCCAAAGATACGTAGACTTTTGTGAGAGTGGCGGTATTCAGAGAAGCACCAGCTCATCGCAGAACGTAGCAATGATCTTCTTCCGCATCCATCAGCCAGGCAATGGATTTACTGTCACAGTCAAGAAAAGCACCAACCTCTTCCGTAAGTCTGCATTTTATACCGTCAAATGGGCTTGCGTTTGGGGCAAGAAGCAAAATGAATGTGTTGGCTTGCATTGAATTCTCTTGCTGGTGTTATCTGATCAGACACAGCTCCAGTAAGGGAGCAGAGCCAGGCACACCCCAACGCCTGAGGATTTGACTCGGGCTCAGTCTGTGTCTCTAGAAGAAGTAAGTGAAGTGTAAGAGGGAACTCAGGCATGACTCCAGTATACGGGACCAGAAGACTCTTCCTTGCAAAGAAGGTCTCTTCCAATTTAATATTGACATGTTCCAGCACATTGTGCTAGAACAACTAGTATTAACTCAGAGAGTTTAATCTCAACAATTTCTAGATCTGGGTGAACAACGAGGAAAAAATATTTGAAAAAGTTCAAGAGCAAAAACAGTGTATTGAATAGTTATGGGTGATATATGATCCCCACGATCTATTTGCAAGCTATTTCCCTAAGCCTGTGAGCTGGCAAGGCATAAATAATGGTTACTTGCATCATTTTTCCAGGAGGCGGCAGGACATTTAACAATTATTGTTCAGGCCAGTCTGATTTATCTGCCTCATCATGTAAAGGATGAAGATGATGGCATGTCTTCCCTGTCTTTACTCTGAGCTGCTCAGACAAGCCTGCAAGCTGGGTCTCCGCACTGGTGTGATTATTGTGTGCAGCTGCTGGAGATGGCTTGTGTCCTTCACCAGCCTCCTGAAGCAGCTGCAGGCCTCCAGGTCTATGTGGAGGATCCCTTGGGTTGCACATGCAGATGACAAGCTACTCCTTTCTCTGAACTAAGTTCAAACTTTAAGATAAAACCAGTATGTACCTGCTCTAGTTTCAATGGGATGTTTTGCAGAGTAAAAACCTCCAATTTGTAGGAGCAGCATAGGATTTAGGTGTTTGCTGGCAGTATCAGGCGATAACCAGCCAAAGCTAAACAAGAGCCCTGCATCCATATTTCACCTCCTTCACACTGGCAAACAGTACGAGCCCCTGACAACATGAACCCCTGATGTATGGATTTGGGATGTGAGCTCTCCCATTGACCACTTCACCCTCAAGTTCTGCCAGACCTCATGTTACACAGTAAGCAATGGGTAGGGAAATTTTACAGATAAACATTTTGCAAGAATCCCAGAAAATGCCATATGCATGTTTTTCAGCATTTGGTTGTAACTCTCAGTAATTAAATCATTTGTCCTTTGTTAGTACTGAAAGTACATATTTTTGCAACATGCAGTGATGACTGCACAAGTAACTCTGGTATCTCCTCCGGCCCCCAGCTTGCAATGTCATATCTCAGACTCCCTCGGGAAGGTTTACCATGGTCATTCCTCATCAGCACAGAAACTGCAGCTTCTCCATAATCTACCCAGTGGTGATAAAAATATCTGATCTTATCCTGGGACATTTAAATGGCCTCTTTTTAAAGGTGAGTTGTTTATTTCCTAAGAAATTACTACCATGTGCAGTTTTCCTGGGCCCGGGAGAGGGAAGGGGGTGAAGCAGGGGTAGCCTGTGAGTGACAGCAACTGCAAAGGCATGTGAGCTCCAGACCACGTGCGCCCACGCTGAGGGCCCTGGTTTCCCCAAAGAGATGAGAGCAGGGCCTGTCTCTGTTGCTATTGTCTCTGCAATGTTGCAGAGGCAATCAAATTATGCAAAGTGCCGCTAACGCATGTAAATATTGCTTGCCATAACAAAGGGTAAGAATTTCATTAGGAAGAAAGGAGGGCTCTCCCGGAGAGCTCTCTGTCTGTATTTAAACTATTGAAAGCAGCAGCCACTCTGAACAGAGAAAGGAGAAGATGGGTTAGATAGTGAGGTATTAGCATGGAGAAGATACGAATGTGCTCACAACCGATTCCCTGCTCAGCATGCTGAGCATCCGCTGCTCCATCTGCTCTGATGCCCGGTACAGAGCTGGGGTTTGGCTAATCAGTGCTTGCTGACAACCAGGCAGGAGAGGACAAAAGCTGTTGGTGGCACCCTGTGCCTGGGAGGTCTAAGAAGGTGCAAATTCCAAAATATCCATGAGGATGGGAGCAAAAAAGTTTGTTTTCTGCTGCCAGTAAGACTGGAAGCCTAGGTCCTTCACTGGGACTGACAGTGTCTGAGCAAACCAGGCTTTGAGAAACGGGCAACTGAGTTGACTTATTCAGCGGTGGATAGAAAAGGGACAACAGCAGGAGGAAGGTAAAGAAATAAAGCCCTTAGAAAGCAGCATATGGGTGACAGCCAAAAGGTGCACAAGGTGTCCATGCAAGATGTTTTTGGCAAAGGGCATCAATTTTCAGGAAAAGAACACTTGTGAGTCTAATATACACTAAGCCACTGTCATCATACAAAACTATTGTTTTGGTTAATTCCTACTTTAATTAAACTTTGCCAGAATAGCAGATTTTAGCAACACTTACTGCTTGTGAATAAGTATGGTATGGTGGAACTTAAGTTGCTGCCTGTTAGCTCAGTGTGGGCATACATGCAGCCCATGCCTGTATTAATTTGATTACATGTCTAAGCATCCAGAATCAGATTACTTATCTGCACTAAAAGCAGTTGAATCAACACTTCAACTACATGTCAGTAATTTTCAGAGTCTGCTTAGGCATTTCTTTGGAATCCCTCGAGGGAATCAGCCGACTAATGTCAAATTGAAGTAGTGTTGCTCTGGAAGAGAACAGCCTGATTTCACACAGTTTTGAGCACAGAGGGACTGTTGGCTGCAACCGTGTCTAGAGAGCTGCTGCCTTAATAAATATTATAAGTAAGATAAATGATAAATAACTTTTAATCTCTGCCTTTTTAGAAACCATCAGCAGGCTGTGCAGGAGTGGGAGATTTTGTGGAGCTGCTTGGAGGAACTGGCTTAGACCCATCCAAAATGTTTCCACTGGCTGATCTCTGTCATTCCTTTCATGGGTCTGGTAAGAACTCCTTCTTCCACCTACCTTCACATGATAAAATAATTAACCAGATGGAGTCATGCAGACCCTCCTCCCATCCCCCCAGCCCAGATTTGCTGCTATACTGGTGAACTTCACATGTAGCAGGACATGAGAGTTGAAGCTAATCGAGCCTGTGGCTGGGCTCTGTGATACAGAACACCCAAAACCACTTTCACTTGCCCCTGCAGTAGTAATTTTAGCAAGGTTAAGTTCTACATATATTTTTAAGTGCTTGTTCTTGTGACACATGTGATTTAGTAGAGTGTCAACAGATAAATAAGTCTGGAAATTCATAACACACGAAGGCACACAGTTACATTTTCAGTTAAGGAGGTTTTTTTCTCACTTAGTCAGTGCTTCCAAAGCCTCCTCTGCTGCTGCAGGAGTAACACATACCCCGAAAAACCTCAGAGCTCCCACTCTCTGCTTTGAAGCCTGGGGGAGCTCTGAACCTATTTCACTATCATGCCAGGTGACCTTTTTCTCCCCAATAAAATAAAAATAACCAATTACCCTAATATTCAATGTAGCAGGGTATGATGAAGCATTGCAGTGATGTGACAGACTGGTCATTGTGGCACTTGTTGTACCTTGGCAGTATGAATAGGTGCACCAAAGAAGCAGCATTTCCACCGGGTTTGAGAGCAGGAATACACCTGGCACTTAACTCCTGTGGTCTCCCTTGCCTTTCATCACACCACAACTTAATGGTTTAGGCTCTGTTTAAAGCTTTAACTGGCAAGCACTAGTGCTGTTTGATTACTGAGCTCTGTAATGAGACTAATATGTGCTTTCCTGGTACTGTGAAGGAAGGGAAATCCCACCTTGGCAGCCCCTACTTTCCCAATGACCCTCCAGATTTCTCCTTCAGTGAGGAAGATGATCTAAGTTCCCCAGATGAAATAGGCTTTGCCAAATCCTCGCTCAAGTGGCTCATCTAAAGCAGCGGTTAGTCGTATGCTTGATTTCCCCCAGAGTGAGTCCATATGCTGGACACGGCCATCTGAATTTGTCTTGGTGGGAATTTCATATGCCTTTATTACTGGGAAAAGCCTCCTTACGGACAAAACCACTCATCCCTCTAACAGGAATCGCGTCCATATTGTTAATTTTGGATATATCCAGGATAGGGTACCGTTACCCTTACCTGTTGCTTGTGGTCTCTAACAGTAGCATACCTTCCCAAATGCAAACAGGTATAGAACTCTGCGTCATGTCTGTCTGTCTGTACATTTGTGAGATTGTGGGCGGGTGGGAAGCAAGTGGCGCTCGCATGAGTAAAGGTTACAACGCTTGATTAAATACTCAAGCCATCGTAAAGTAAATCTAACAAATACAAGAGAAGATATTTAGTTAGCAATACCACCGCGGGCTGGTCACTACTACACACAGACTTGCTTTGTTTCCAAAATTGTGTGTATTGGTGCTTTGTAGTTTCCAACACTATATCTTTCTTTTCCCTCACTCTCGTATAACTGTATCTTTGTGTCTCCTCTATTTCTCTTTTCCCTAACTAGCTCAAATGAAGATTGGCTGTGACAATACCGTGCTGCGAATGGTCTCCAGTGGCAAACATATCAACCGTGTGACATTCGAGTATCATCAACTCGATCTGCAGGAAACAGAAAACAGAAAGGAGAACAGCATTGAGGAATTCTGCTTTCCTAGTATCTGAGAGACCAGGCCACAAATTTTCACATAGCTAATGAAAATAAGGTTCTGGTGAATTAAAAAAACAAAACATTTTTCCTTTATTCACCTGGTATTATCAAGCCTTCCTATGGTACAAGCATATTTCTTTTTTCATACAAATCAGTCATTCCCATGAGCAAGCAGGAAAAAACACTCAATATATTACTCTTTGTTATTAAAATTATATTTTTTTCTGCAGTGTTTAAGCTCACTTACCATGTCCAAAATCAATAGCAAGAATAGAAGGCCCTTCTTCCCAGATAAATATTATTAGAAAAAACAGATACAAATAACTCTGTGTATCTAGTCTGAGGACATAGGAGACCCCCATTAAGTATAAAGTTCATGCAGCAACTTTAGCCTTTTATATCAGATATAAACAACAAAAAAAAAAAAAGGTGGGGATATAATTCCAGTTTTCTAAGAGGAAACCCAGAATTAGTGTGTATGAAAACTACTGGTTTGTTTATGACTACAAATGTGCTATTTATTTCTAATGACATGTTTTTAATAAAAATTTGTAGCATGGAAACTTCCTTACATAAATCCAAACATGAATAAATACATTCAAAGAGTTGGCAAAATGTTATTATGTTGTATTTTTCTGAAGAGTTCTTTTAACATTCTGGTTAAACTTCCGAAGTCTTGTGCAGTTCTCTGAAAATGACAATTTTGAACATATGTTGCTGTAAAACTGTGAACTATTAAAGTAACATTATGGGCAGAATTTTGGTTTGCCAGTGTTACATACACCTTCACACAGAGGACATTCCAGCTGTACAATTACTGATGCCTTCCCTGTTTAAGGTTTTTTGGGCAAGTGTCCTGCAGACCCATGGAGGCAGGGTTGTACAAACGTATTTTTTTTCCAGACCTTTAGTGACCCAGAAGAGGAGTGTAAGCCTGGAAGGCTTTAGGAAGCACAGTGCAGCAAAGGACCAGAATTGTGTCCTAGCTCAGAGGGAGGCACAGGGACCCATTTGTATGTTTTCTAGGAGTGCTAGAGAAAATGTTCCGCCTCTGATGTTCAATTAACCGTCAACACTGATTACTGGCCTGCATGCCTAAGATCTTCAGCACTGATTTCTGGCTCTTAATTCTATAGTCAGTCACCAAAAATCAAGTGTCTTGAATATTCAGCAGCTCTGAAGTTAATTCCCCCCAGCTGAAGCAGGTGAAAACTACAGGCTCTCAGACTCTCCCTCTGCAAGGGTTTAGGAGCCCAGTTTTGGTGAGTGACGGATTCATGTACAAAGGGATATGTTTCCCAGCCTGGTCAGACTCAGGCAAGCATGTCCACCCTGCAGGGCTGTGTTATGGAAAAGGTGAGGATTGTGGAAATGTTTTGCCTTGTTCCAAAATAAAATCAGAAAAAACCACTGCTGGCTGCCCTGAGGCATGGAGCAGCCCTAGCTCAGGGCTCTGAGTCAGGGCCCTTGGCCACCACAAACCTTCTCCGGCCCCATGCAACACACCATGGTTTTCATGGGTCCCTGGCACTGGCGGTGTCTGGCCACCCAGCACCAGGAACATCAAATCAGGGTAAAAAAAATCAGGGCTCAATGAAACAGCTTTTTTCCTGAGGAAACTTGCAGTGACAGAGGATCTCCGTCTTCCAACATCCCCCTCAGCTCATCTTTTCTGGGTGCATGTCACTCTCAGGGCCACCCTAACCATGCCCAACACCACCAGACTTTCCCAGACACCCTTCAGTGAACCAGGGCAGGTTGCAGCCCTGGCATATCAAGCCATAACTATTCATATGCCAAGCTTCAAACTGGGGAGAATCTTTAAAATGTTGTTCCTTGGTCACTAAGAAAGCCGGGAGGAGTTGAAACGTCAACAGATTTCAGGTCCAACAGCTCAGGTCTAGATCACCAAAGAAAATAAACTCACAATCCCTTGCTTAGTGCAGTTTCATAATGGGATTTCCCACCTTTCATCTTTACATGGTACTTTTTTTCAATCCTACCATGACTTAAATAACTCCAAAGCAGCAAGGTCTTGCGGAAAAGATACTTAATGTTCAGAGGTTTGAGATTTCTCTTTCCATAGTATACAGAAGTGAGCTCTATTCCTGAGAAAACTTACTGTTATAGATGAAAGAGAATGAAAAACAACATTCTGCGTAGGAACAGCACCATCTATAGCTATTGCTCCATGTGTAATACTCAAGAACATGGTGGTTTTCCCAGAACCGGTTGTCACTTCACCTACGTCTTTTAATCAACATAAATTCAGGCTGCACCATCAATCACACCACTCCACTCTGTTGGCTGTCTTGGAAAAATCCAGACCCCAGCCAGCTACCCATTCTTTGGTCTGTGCTTTAAGCTCTATCCTGTGCAGAAAATCAAAAGTCACGTCAATCTGTATTTACGGAGGCCCTTGTCATTTCAGGAGCTGCAGGACTTCAGTTGCAAGAAGTCAGCTCATAGATGTCAAATGTCAAAACTCCCCCATGGTTTAGTTCGGGAGAAGTATGGAAATAAGTACCCTTGTAAATGAAAATGATGGAAACCAAGGCAATAAAAGCACTGCAACGAAAAGAAAAAAAGTAACAAAAAGCAGCAATTGAAAGTTTGTGAACAGAAAAAAAAGAAAGCATGATAAGAAATATGTGAATAACATGAATATCTGTTGAAAGAAGCAAGAAAAGAACCTATCAATTAACAAGCTTGTAGACTGGAGGCTTACAAGGGTTGGAAAGCCTTTAAAAAAACAAAACAAAAACCAAAACCAAAACCAAAACAAAACAAAACTACCAAAAAACCCAAGCTCCTAACAATAAAAATGTAGCAGAAGTCTTTGAAGAAGCACTGTACGCAAATTTTGGCTTTGAGAAGAAACTGTGTGTCCTGAGTTTAGACACCCTGACTTCAAGAGAAGATGTGAGTGAGAGGCTTAATGCAGATTCTGATGTCCAAGAATCACCACTTTTCTTCATCATTTTGACTCACTGTCCCCTAAAGAAGTAATGTAAAATGTGGCACGATACCACAACAGCACTACACAGCATAGGAACACCGTGCTAGATTTAGAAAGAAAACCACTGAACTTGAACTGATGGGCCAGCCAACACTCAAGTAACAACTGAAAAACTCTTCAGCATCACAAAAACTACAGAGGAACATATCATCTAAAAATTTTGCTTGCAGAGAAAGGGAAAAATCAGCAATTCTTACTGGGATCTCAGCCTTGAAAGACAGAGGCATACAGGACATGAATCAACTCCCACATTTCTGTACTAACATGAAATCCAGGGTGCCTGTTCAGAAAAAAGAATGTAGTGAGCTCTCCCAGAGGGAGGCTGAATTTCCCACCTTAATTAAGATTTAACGATTAAAAGTCTTCTACTTAAAGACCATGCAATAAATCTTTAGTTTAAATGTTAGTTCCATCTTTATCAGGTATAAATGAAATTAATTAATAACAATTGCAGAGATTTATTGGAGAGTGGTAAGTCCCTGTTGTTGAAATTACCCAGAAGAGAAGATGGAAATAGTCTGGAGGTAGTGGGAAAAAACTAGAGCAGCTCTCCCTATAGAAGAGCCCCATGCCATTTGAAAGAATCAGTCAGCTGAAATAGCATTTGACAAGAGTTTTCTGGCAATAGAAAGGGGAACATTGTTATGGGACCTACCAACATAGAGCATGTGCCAAGAGCCATGTAAAATAGGTCTTGATACAGGAATAGATACAGAGTTGTTCAAGTTCTTTGTGATTTTCAGGAGAAAAAAAAAAAAAAAAAACAAAACCAAACTGCCCAGGAATTAGAGAATATTTTCAGTAAGTAAAGGTAGAGTAGAAATGTTTTATTAAACTTACAATTGCTGCTTTGGGAGGTAAGAACTCAGCAGAACAAATGTAACTTAGAAACGATGATAGTGAGATGCTGCAACGATTTCTTGCTTTGTAAGGTGACCATGTGTTCCCAAAATCAGATTCTTTGTTCTGAAGCAGTGACAAAAAATCACAGACCTCTTGGCAATACTGTTAAACTCCCTGAAATAATATGCAATATTTTTTAAAGTTAGTGGTTTTCTGCTAAACTAATGTTAATTTTTATCTTTCATGACTGACAATGAAAATAAGCACTCAGACAGAGATAATGGTGTTTTTTCCCGAATGGCAGTCTGAACAACTTTTACAACTTCTTCTAAATATCTGCTCTGCTAACATTGATTCTGTGAAATTGTGCCCTGTTTTCTCTGTCGTGGAGTTTTGATCAATAGTTAGGAAGGAGTCTCCCTCAGGCTGAATAGTAAAGAAAGTAGATTTGCAGAACACATTAGGTGCTTGATCATATAACCTGCTTCCTACTGGATTCTCACTTCTGCAAATTTAATATACTTCTCCAGGACCATCACACTGCACTGGCTTCACACGCCAAGTGGAATTTGTGCTGCCTACAGGGACTACATTATTTTGTGCACATAGGGTGTAAAAGGCTCTGAACTCCATTATCCTGCACTGAAATATATGCAGCACTAATTATGTAACAGGGACCAAACCAATTTTTAAAAACTTAAAGAAATTTCACTTGCCTTCATGAAATGCACACTTCTTAGGACCTCAAAGCTGTACTTAGTCAGTTCTAAACACAAGCTAAATTATACTTCAAGGAAGTGATTCATTATAGTCATTTTTATTCAGAGCATCATTACTTCTGGTATCTGAGTAACTTTCTTGTTGATAAATTGACACAGTTTTCACTTTTTTTCCCTCACTTTGCTTCTTATCTTTAAAGATCAGCAACAACTAATCATAGCAACTATGGATTTTGTACGCACATCATTTCCTATTAAAGGAAATGCAGTGTATTACACGTGAGTCACTACAAAATGAAAGTTTTCATTATCTGTTCTTTTGAATAAAATTTATATTCATGGTACCGTGCTGCTGAAAATTACCATCAAACCATCAATTACAGTGTTGACTAATAGTTTTTTTATAACTTTGCCCCTCAACAGGAAAGCAAGCAGTTTTATAACCAACATTTGTCTGGTAACCAAAATACACTGCTATTCTGTGTCCCTCATTAAGACTCACACCACATTTTGAAGACCTAGCATGCCCTTCAGGTCAAGCACGAAATGTCCATTTCATACAGGAGACGTTTCTCAGAGATGTCCCACCACACAGTCCCTCACTGGGGCTGGCTGCTGGAGGTTTCCCAAAGCAGCATGGTGCTCAGCAGCACCACCTTCTGCCAGGGGCTGAGACCCCCGAGATCTGGAGGAGAAGCATCTTCTGGCCTTCAGGCTCACAGGCACCAGCACAGCCCCTCAGCTCTCCTCCTTCCCAGCTGTCACATGCCCAGCTCTGCCTTGCCCAGGCTCCTACAGCTCCATGGCAGCAGGCTACAGCCTCCTGCTCTCCAGGGCTCCCAGTGAGTCTGAGCAAACTCTTGTCAAGAGAGGGCAATCTCAGCTCTTCTCCAATGGGAGATGTCCAGGCTGAGCTTCCCCCTGCCTTGGGACACTTCCCACTGCTGATGGTGAGGAGATGCTTGGGAAGAGCTCTCCTTTGAGTACAAGAGCAGCAGAAGCTGCTTTATCACCCAGTCTGGCCATCGGGGTCCATTGGCCACTGCACACGCCTTAGACACATGCAGCTATAGGCAGGTGACTGGCATATGTTTAAATAAAACCTTATGTAAAGCTCAGTTATTGAAACAATCTGAGACAATAGTACAGGGTATGATTGAGTATTTATCACACAATAAAAATAAAAATTACAGAGTCATCACAATGGCAGGTGATAAAAGATCATAATAATTTGTCTGAAGAACAATTATTCTGTCTTTGGAAAACTCAGCTTTAATTAACTGACAGATATTGGCAAATACCTCCAGTGCAGTAGAGCTGGCTGAATTCAGACACAGAAGCTGAGTGATGATAACTCCTTCTGATATCTTATTCAGATGTCATCTTGTTGACATCTTGACCAGATGCGAGAGCTTCAATTAGTCTGATGGGGGAACTTGCTGGGAGTCTCAACTGATCCTACCTTGCTGCACCCAGTCCTCAAGCCACTTCTGGTGGTGAGAAGTAGTATAAGGTGCCAGGCCCCACAGGAGGTGGAGACATACAGTTCCACAATCTGCAGATGTCACCAACTGCAAGTGGAACTGGGCACCTCCTGACATCAAAAGTTGCTGGACATAGATTGTGCAGACCCCCAAAAGCCCTTCAGTATGGAGCTGGGTGTGTAGGGAAACAAATAAAGCTTAACCTCTCTGGGAAGGGTTCACAAGCTTTTGAACTAGGGAGTCTAGATTTACAAGGAAAAAATACTTTTCCAATGAGTCTTTTCACTCCGAGGACTATATCCAACAGACAACACAACAAGCAGGGTTAAAGCACTTTGTTGTAGCTTCTGGGAGGGTACTACAGACTACAACAAAATGAGCAACATCTCTAAGTAGCTCTCCCCAGTCCTCCTCAAATTCATGTGCTGTAGTAAAGTGACCTGTACACTGGGCATCTCCTGGAGGAGGTTTCAACACAGCCCCAGGTTTCTGGTTTCTTTAAAAAATGTTTTGGTTTGAAAAACTGGCTCTTCTGTGAGGCAAAGGAGATTGGTAACACCTGCTTCTAACTCTGCCACAATTTAATTAGAGTTACAGTAAATTTTCCTTCAGTCCCACCAGTTAAAACAATTAATTGGAAAGCAAAATAAAGTGTCCCAAATAAAGAAACCACCAAATGGGGTCTCTGTTCAGTCAGTCAAGCTCCAGCCTCACCTGTGGGAATGTATGCATGTTTTCTTATTGTACAAAAGGTCCTCTGTCTTCACGCTGCTGCAAATTCCTAGATGAGCTAAAGCTTTGAGAAGAACTAATATTTCTGGCATTACTGTTAAAGTACACTGGGTTCCTTTAAGTAGGGGAGATGGTGAAAACTGGAAAAGACGAGCTTGGGAGCAGAAAGAGTTGGGTCCTCAAAATAAGAGGCAGAAAAGAAGTAAATCTGGGAAGCTTTACAGAGCCATCCCCGCATAATAGAGTCCATTCTTAATGCAGCTGACGCACACATTTATCATCTCATTACATCAAAACATGCGGCTATCTTTGGAAGGAGATTGTTTTTGGCTGATCCATTTGTCACTACGGCAGTATCAGCCCTACCTGTCCAAATATAATAATTTTTATGTTAGAAAGAGATACTTCACGAAACGTGGAAATTGCTGTGTGTTTACTATCATAATTTGGTTAGTTTGAACACAGATAATGGGGATTACAAAAATAAGAAATTTGCTCATTCTCAGCCCGTCTTAGCTGTCAATCTCTACCGTCAGTGGATGCTATGATTTTCTGGGGAGCTGAGGATGCAGTGGAAATGTTGTTTTGATGATCCAATCTAACATGAAGAACGGGCTAGACTGAAACCTGGGGGATTTACCTCAGTGGTTTTGTCTTGTTCCAAACCAGCTTAATTCAGGAACGTGATCCATCTGAGTTTGTTCCCATCTCTTGGCATTTTCGGACCGTTGTTCTTACTGCCTCAGCAGGGAAAAGTGGAGCAGGAGGGAAAAGTTCTGGCAAGTGTGCATTTGCATACTTTACAGAGGACACATCAAAGTCAAGTAGACTTTGGAGCCTGCATCGCATCAAATGCAAAAGGAAAATCAATTGGGTAAGGCCAGGCTGGTTCGTAATAACCCAGGGGTACGATTATATTACTAGACAAATGCAGGAGACCCTAACATTAAAACGCCAGCAGTTCTCCCACTGACTTTAAAACAACTGTCGCAAAAACTGGAGCACTGCTTAATTCTGTAAAATGACATCACACAAACAGATCATACATACGCTCATGTTTCTTGTATAACTGATTAATTATTACAGGTAACTAGTTATTGATTACAAGTGGATTAGCTACTAATTCCTATACAACTTACTATTAATTACTGCTATTTTTCATATTGGGATATAGTCTCTTTGGTGATTTCTAATTCACAGAGGTGTAATGTAGAATGCAGTAAGCTTGCAAAAGCCGAAACTGGAGTAAAACTAAAAGCAGGTTAACTTTACCAAAAAACAGAAGCTGACACCAAAACTAAACTGTGATATGTTTGCCATAAAAGTGAGAGAGGAGTAGCCTGAGCCAGAAGGCACAGCGCATGCTGCGTGCAGATTGAGTACTGGTTTTCAAACTCCAGCAGAAGATCAGCAGGGGAGATTAGTGTGAAGGTTCCTGGTGGAGCAAGGAAAGAAGGAATCACAGCCACAGAGAAATCCTGGTTCTTCATTCAAGAGAAAGGGGAGCCTTTACCTTCAGCGAGGAGGGGTCAGGTGCAGATGCCAGTCCTTGCTAGGAGCCTCGCAGCAGAGCCTGACCCCATGGACAACAGTTGTGTGCAGTCCCCAGCCTCACATAATAGTTCTGGCTGCAGAGGAATTCAGCAGATCGTCTGGGTGCTGGCTTCAGAGCTGCACCATGTTGCTCAGGGCCTTGGCCAGTGGATGCTGGAGTACGCCATGGACGGAGAGGCCACAACCCAGCTGCTGAGCGTTATCCAGTCCCTCCAGTTGCTTCCTAAGTCTAAAACACCCTTTCCACCACAAGAGCTCCGAGGGACCAGTGAATGAGCTAGGCAACCTGGCCAACACCCTGGATTCCACCAGACAGCTGCCGTCCTGGCATCAGCCTTGCATCACTGAGTCCCAAAGCAGATGAGCAGCAATGGTGTCCCTGGGAGCGGCAACTTGCCCAGCTTCAACATGAAGGAAGAGATAGTCTGCCTGAGGGGTTGGAGAAGGTTTTGATGCAAACATAATGATCATAATGGCCATTTCAGTGGCATCTCAATATTGGCATCCTGATACAGTATGGGAACTGGATGCAGACAGTGATACTGTCACACCGTGTGCTGAGCAGGGGCTGTGAGAAGGGATTTCCTGATGTGGTGACCATTGGAGTGATGCTGGGGCTGGGGCATGTGCTCTGAGCCAAGAACTTCTCTGAATGAACTGCATGATTGGAGCCATCTGCAGTGTCAGGGCCCCCTCGGTGGTCAGCAGGGAGAAGCACTGTCCTGGAACTGCAGTTCTGGTTGCCCTGAATTATGCATCCAAAACAGATCAGGTGAATGGCAGCAAAAACCTGTCTGTTTGGATCTGCTGACCAGGGGACCCAGGATCATCACCTGAGTTGCAGGGGTCCTAGTTTCTGTATGTGCTCTGGAGGTATTACTTGATTAAGTCGCAGAGATGTTTCAAATTCAGGAAGCAATCAATAAGTAAGCTTCTGCACAGCCATAATAAACATAAGGATTTATTCTTTCTCCTATGCAAATAATCACTTTCACTGCTTTAAGGGAAATAATTCCAGATTGAGCTTTTTGGAAAATACTGCCTGGATCAAATCCTACGTGGGACAGGAAATGCTGCCTGACCCATGACTGGTATATCATCTATAGGAATGGAGGGTTAATACAGTTTTCTGAGATGAGAAACTTAAAGAAAGGGCATTGCGCATACATAGAACAAGAGAACTTACGTAAATTCAAAGCGATGTTCTATTTTTGCTGCTGTTAATTAAATGTTATCTTGCATGCTTCATGCTTACAAATCACTTCAGCTATTGTCAGATCTCAAGTTGCTTCCCTTCATTTCTTCTTCTTCAACGAAACCAATTTGAAAGTCTCTTTCAGCAATTTGCTTTTAATTGGAAAGCACTCCCAAATGCAAGACTGAACAATGTGGTCACTGATGTGCATTGATACTGATAAAGCATTATTTGTCAAGTCTGTGTTTAAAAGGGAACATCTGACTGGAATCTATACCATGTTTGATTTTCACACTTTTGCCTTTTCCCCCCGAGATCGAGTAAGCCTCAGGAGAAGTATGAAGGCAGGTGAGTGCCAGGACTCTGCTGGGGAGAACAGAGACCCCAAACGACCCAAGGTGAGGTGCTAGGAGCCTACACAAACACTCCAACAACTGAGGCCAGTGGGTGAGTTTTGTTCTCATCATCATCCTCGTGATGGTGGAGAAAGGGGGGGGAGGGAGGCTCTAAAGCTGTTTCCTTCTCTAAAAATTTAAGAAGCCAGGAAACAAGTAGGTTTTGACTGCTCTGCTGAGTTGTCAGAGGTTGCTAGTGACTGAGGCTGAAGTCACACTATTCCTCTCCTCCTGTGTCTCCTCTTCCTTCTTCTGCCATCTCCAACATGTGTCCTTCTCTGTGCTGCTCACCTGGCTAACCTGTCACATCAGCCCTCTGCTGAGCCAGGGAGACGATTCAGCTCAGCAAGGACCCAGAGAACCACTGCAGGTCAGGGGGCAGTCGCAGGCAGCTGAGGCTGGGAGAGTGGAAACACATCTCCCCTTTCTGGCAGTGGCAAGTCAGTGGTACAGCCTGAGCCCTTCCCAGTTTCTTGGGAAGAAGAGAGAACAACAGCTAATTAACAATCTGATAGTGCTTTGGGATCACACTGTGGTTAACTTTTGCTTTGCATGGACAGCCCATGAGACAGAAGGTTGTAAACAGAATATGTTGAAGGAGATGACTTCCCTTTTTTAGCCTCAGAGCATAGTCTGGACCTTAGCCATCCACCTATTTTGTTTTCTTTGATATTAATATCTAGGAAAAAGACTTAGAATCAACATCCCTTTTATACTCTCTTTATGTGGCCTTCTCAGGAAAGCTGGAGAAACAAGAAGCAACTTGAAGCTGCAAGCTACAGATACCATAAGGCAAATGGCTCCACTGAGAAATGACATATTAATCCTGTCCTGATGTTGCATACCTTTAACAAGAGCTATCAAGTGGCATAATCTTAATTGAGCATTGGAAATAGGTCTCTTGTTCTAGCTAATGTTGTTTCTGGATTAATAGCACTCTTGAACAGGTTATCTGGCCTTTTAAAATAAATGAATAGTAATGATTCTTTTCTTTTTTGTAGGACTACCATGGAGTATTTTTAACCCCAGTAATACATTGTTCAGTGATAATTCTAATTACACAGATAGCTAAAAAGCCACTTGGTTGGTTTTCATTAGAAATTCAAGTAGTCCCTTCACTTGTCTTCTCCAAATTGCCTCTATTAGTCCTTCTCATCCTCATGGGTTCCAGTGCATGAAGAATTGGCTGGTCATGTAGGTGCTGCCTGGCTGTAGTGACCACTGCCACGGGAGCAGAAACACTTAGTTCCACACAGACGTACTCAGCACCCAGTGAGACCTTGCTGTGTCTGACTCAGCTGCTATTACTCACCCCTCTCTGTAAAGGGATTAATCCCACCTCTGGTTTAACACAGAGTTTTCCCACTGCTACTTACATAAACCATTTATTATCCCACTGGTATTTGTATTTTCAACATTGTCTGTTAAATAATGAAAAATAAATTGGTCTTTAATGGGGACCCTGGCAAGTGTCCAAAATCTCCCACCCTTCTCCCCTCCACACTGACTTAAAGAGAATGAGCTCAGGGATACAGAGTGAGATCGTCTTTTAGATGTAACGGTGTTAGGTTTTTCAGTCCATTTATTTTTGCTGGTACTTGGATAAAGAGGAAGGAGCTAGTACTTTCAGATGTATGTAAGAACTGGAGTCCAGTGGTGCAGGACTTTAACAGCAAAGACATTTCAGATAGATAACATAGAATTAATCCAAGCCCAAACTTAAGTTCGCATGCATCAAATAAGGTAATTGAAAGGTGGGAAAATCTATGGTCCAAAACTGTATGTCGAAACACAACTATTCCTTGGAGGCCAAAACACGGAGAAGCCATTTTCCCCTTTTTAGGAAATTCAGTTATGTGCATAAAGCAAGAGGATATCTGAATGGAATAGCATAATTTTGTTTATCCTGCATAATAAATCTGTTGGGATTCACTGGAAATATTTATATTATTTAGTAAGTGGGTGCCAGGGACCACCTGCCATACACACTGGGAAATTGTTGCCCTGTTTCCAGGTCTGTTCTGGACCAGATCTCTGGGCATTTTCAGAGGACAGTTTCTTCCAGGAACCTGTCCCTCCATGGACCAGCCTGCATGGGACCAACTTACTTTGTCAAAAATCAGTCTTCAGCAGGATTTGTGCCCTCAGACACCACCTTTGGGATGTGTAAAACGATACTATGATTGCAGGCCAAACTAACATGCCCAGCAGCAAAACAGAAAGCATGTGGCTGAAAGACCTCATCCAGCTGAGGTCAGTGAGAGATGTTACCTCCATGCTGTCCCATCTCTGCTGTCCTCTTTATACCAGCCTTGTTGAGGATGCAACAGCAGCTGATGGCACATGCTGAGGCATGTATGTAAAGCATGGTGGTGAGGCACCTGCTACACCCTGGAGAAGTCACTGGGCCCAAGGGTCTGGAGACCCGGGTGGCTTGCTTGAGCCCTGAGGGCTCTCAGACCAGGGTGGCCTCAGTGACCAAATGACACCACCCAAAACTGGCCACTGCGGCCTGCAAGATAATGCCAGCTCTTGTGGAGATATTGTGTCCTCAACAGGGTGGGAGATCTGAGTTGCCCTCCTCCTCACGGATCTTTTTTGTTTATGGTATTACTATTTTTTTTCCTTCTGGAAAAAGGAAAAGCTAGCGTGCCCGACTCTGAATCTTTTGCCACAGCTGAGAGCCTGTGACCCAGAAGCCGGTAAGATGGGTGACTTTAAAAGCTCCATATGAGTTTGTGAGACCACAGAAAGTCTAACAGGGGTAAGTGTTTTATAGTTGCGTTTTGCTTGTAATGAAGCTAAGATTAAGAGACTCTTCACCTGAAACAGAGCTGGGAGTTTCTGTCTCTGCTGTTCTTTCCTCTCACAGTCTCTGCATGTTTGTCTTGTCTCAGGCTTCACAGCCAAAAGGACATATCAGCTGCCTCCCTAATCTTTCCTCCAAAAATGCCCAGTATCACCCTTACTGCCACTCTGAGGAGTGGCCAACAAGCGACTGCTTTTTGCTAAATCTCGCAACTGATTAATAAGTACAAATGCTGATTAAACGAAATCAATGCTTGACATTTCAGAAGCCTTTTACTTCATTGGCAGAACAGGCAATGGGGATGAAAAGTGTTTTTTTTTTCTTTCATAATAAAGCTGCTCATTAATAGCAACTGTTTTGAAATTACAAAGCTGGTAGACATCTCTACACAAACCCTTAAATCTTACTTAACTTTCAAAGGAGGTGATCATGTCAGGTTAATTTATTGTATTGTAAGACTTGATTGTGTCTTGTCCAGTACCTGGCAAAGGCAAAGCCTGGGACACAAGAGCAGCAACAGCTGACTACTGCTCCAACATTTTAAGTTCCTTAATGCAACTGCTACTACTCTGTTATAGTTAGAGCTATGACTGAAGCAGGTTTTTAACCAGCAGTTAATATGTTTTTATTTTAAGGAGCAAGAAAACCTTAGGTTAGTACCTAAGCTCTCCATGTTTGTTTGACTGCTTGTGAATCATGGAAACAACCCTTATTTCTTTTACTCAATTGAGGTGAATGAGCTCCAAGCCTGTACAATGAGAACTGTAAACAAAGAAGAACATTTAAGACTTGCATTTCTCTCTAACTACCCCTCATTGAGTTTCTTAACATATGTGGTTGAAAGGCACATTGATAACATTTTGATTTTTAAAAGAAACAAATACTTTTTGTGCTTTGGAGAAGGAAGGGGGTTGGTATTCAGTGCATCTACACTGTTGCTTCAAATGGCTGAAAGATATTTCATGTTCAATTAGCTCTAATTTTTTTTCCATTTTAAAATACTTCTAAATTGGCTGTACATGATGTTTCAGTGCCTGTTAATTGTATTCATTATTTTAGTCAGAGGTGGAATTAAAAAACCAACACAATTCAGTTCTGAATGAAAACATTTTCAATTAGATTATAGTATAGCATCACTGTAGTTAAAAGCCCTGTTTTAGAGCCCCTGATTCACTAATAGAGTACCAGAAATCACCATTATAGTTCTAGAGCAGACATAGAAAAGAAGCAGGACACAGATAAACCATACCTCTGGAACAGGAAACATTAGCAGTGGTCTCACCATTAGCAACGGGAAACCAACCATTTTATCCTCTTTCTGATGAACACTTCATCTTCATGTGTTGCAAACCAACCTTTGCACTTAGCAAGAGGCACCTGGTGATGGAGAGGAGCCAGCTCCTCTGTTTCAGAATCATGCCTCCCCAGGTAAAGCAACTTCAGGGACCTGCTACCTTCTGCACCTGAAACAGATCTTAATATTAGGTACACTTTAAGGTTGAATAAAATGAGTTTATTGAACAGATAGGCAAGGCTTAAGAAATTAGAGATGATATTTGGAGGCAACTCCTCAAAGCTAAGAAACACTGTACTTCCCAGCTTCTTCCCAGCCTCACCAGTTCCCTGGGAGGTTCCTGCCTGCCCTCAGCAAGCAGGGCAGGCTCTCAGCTCCAGTTCCCCAAAGACCAGCATGGTACCCAGCGATGAAAGCCACTGCACATGGCTACAGACGTAAATAAAATCTTCTGCTGGGGAACATAAGCACGTTCTGGGTCTTCCTGCAATCATTGGCTCTGATAATTGCTCCAGCCACATCTCTGAGCTCCTGCCTGGCTGCAGTGGCAGCAGTTCGGGCAAACGATTTTGAAATCCCTTTTTCTGCTGAGAAAGGGCTTGACTAACTTCATTGCCCCTGACATAAATCTATGGCAGTTCTGGAGATGTCATCCTGTTACTTCCCACCACCCAGACACAAGTTTTTATGGGACTGCAACGTACAGCAGAACAGGAAAATGGGGCAGGATAAAAGCAACTTTTTTTTTTCCTAGCTATTACCAGAAAAGATTGGACAGACTCAAACAAGGGGGTGCACAATGGAATTGTCATATGGCTGCATGTGGAAGCTGCAAATGCTTTATGCTGGCATTGGAGCAGAGGTGTCATTAGAAGCTATGACTGAACCAAAAAGTCCTTCCAAAATTCAAATTAATCACTTAGCTGTAGGTATGACAAAGCCCTCAGGTCCCAGCTGATGTCTTTGCATTCTCTAACGCATCAAGAACTGATGAGGATTGAAATGAAATTACAACCTGCAAATATAATATGAGCCCACTTCTCCAATGTCTTTTCCTGAATGTTCACAACAGACTAACTGTTCATGAGTTGATAGTGTTTGTGGGTTTTTATATCTGCTTCTTTCCCTAGGTGTTAAGACAAAAAAACTAAAACAAACCAGTATTTACTGATACTCAGGCATTATCAGTCATCAAGGTATCCTTGAAATTGGTCTATTCAGTTTTAGTTCCCTGAAGAGCCAAACACAAACAAATGTGTACAGGCAGCACACGCAGCAGTGAACCTTTCCCCAGGAGAAATCATGGAAAGTGTTTTGGTAAGATATTTGTGAGTCTCCCTTGAAAAGATCATTCAAAAGGAAAATGCAAATTCCTAACAGTCATTATTCTCTTGATGAGCATTTTCTTTTATTATTAGGTTACTAAAGAAAAAAGAAACAAACATCCTCAGTTCCATGAAAAAATCCCAAGGAAAAACCCTAAAATATTGCACTTTTGACAACTAATTAGCTAAGGCTATAACTTCACATAATTGAATATATCACGAAAGTTGTACAGCTAAAGGCATGATTCATTCATCTATTGCCTTGTGAAACTTTTGGGTTTAGCAACTTATACCTTAAGATGAAGGATCAGGTAGAAAGTATGAAATTTGATCAGTCAGACTCCAAAGAAAAAGCCCCAGAACTCACATCAGGAATACAAAGCTTTTCCCTTATTTTCCTTTTTTGGCCCTAACATCAGCTTCTCCCAAGAGCTACTGAATACATCTTTCATTTTTGCTCTTTTATGCCAGAATCTCACAATTCTACTTAACAAATTGGAAAACTGCTACATGCGCTTGTCAGCTAGTCTGGAAATTGAGCCTGTTTTCTTCAGGTTTAGATAGGATCTTGCTGAGTAACTTTCAATTTCCACATTAGAAAAGCATTTAGAAAAATGTACTGTATTTCTTGGGATGTAGCTGTCACTTTAATATGAATGCCGCCTAAGGAGTATATTTTTCATATAGCATAATTACATTTTACCATAGTATCTTCTTCCCAATTCCGTGCACATATTTGCTGCAGTGCTACCTCCTCTGCTGGCTGGGTGATAACTTTGTGATGGCATTGGTGAAGCAGATAAGGGGGAAAAGGAGTCTCCACAATTTACAGGTTTTAAAAATGATTAGTTACTTTTCTGTTATCACATGACTTATGGATGGGCTGCTTCTGGAAACAATCATCTTAGTCACCAGAACGAGATTTCAGCTTGAATCCTGCGTGAGTTATACTTCTTTTTTACTCACTGTTCAGAATAATGCAGATTGTGCTCACTTTGAATAGTTATTTAAACGCTACTAGAAGCTATATTTTATGTAAGGATGCCTATTACAATTACTAAGCCTCCCAGGTATCCATAAAAATGTAGAATTTTTGATTTCTCATCAACAAAGACAAAAATCCTCTTCCTAACTCCAATTGGAAAAGAAACGTATCCCTCAGACACACTGTTGTTGAATGTAATTCCAGTAGAAGAATTATTTCAGCAACTGTTCTTTGCTCAACAGCAAATCTACCACACATCTCCATACCAGCCTGCAGCAGGATGCAACAAAGTTACATGGAAGCCATCAGTGCAGCTCAGCTTTGGTTGTTCAAAATGGCCTTGTGGGGTCTGTTGATAGATATTCAAGGTAATTTCATCATTTAAAGACATTCCTCACAAGCACAGAGATGAAGAAAATGAGGAAATGGCCTGTTAAAGTTGCTGTGCAGAAGGGTGGCAACATCAGTTCTGAATGCCTGTGGTCTCCAGAGCAGTAAATGTTTCACAGGAATTGTCTTACTATCCATTCTTCTTCCTATGCTAAGTCATTCTAGCTATATTTTGGTCTTGTCCAGACCATACTTTAATTAGCCCTGAGTGAATGGAAAAGAACTGGAGTTTTGGCTCTGAAAAACTTTGAAAGCTCCCTGACATCTGTTGGAGGATAATGATTAAGACTCATGAGGATCTTGAAATATTTCCTCACATAGGTCTGAGTCATACTTTCAGCCCAAGAGGAGCGTATGCTCGGTATACAGAAGCTGAAGAACAGGCAAAAGAAGTCTGACTGCTTTCTCCTAACTTTCAGCATCAGTAACTTCCGGCAATAGCACTACTATTTGCAGGCAGCCAGGAGCCAAGTTCTTTAAGGCGGGTGGGGAGGGAGTCCAGGATGCTTCAGTGTGGAGCTCCTTCCCCATTTTGTTCAAAGATCAATTCCCACACTGACAGGAAGGACTGATGTTGATTTGGAAATGTTTTCTGCTGGTATTAAGTTAAAGATGTACCATCCGTGGCTTAGT
This sequence comes from Tringa tobata, assembly GCA_033628505.1. Lineage (NCBI taxonomy): Eukaryota > Metazoa > Chordata > Aves > Charadriiformes > Scolopacidae > Tringa > Tringa tobata. The sequence continues at coordinate 2,214,820 of JAHREE010000430.1, forward strand.
AAATGGAGGCATTTCTCTGAAGTGCCTAAAAGTATAAAATAATTTAAGATCTTTCCAAGAAAAAAAATTAATGATGTGGCAGACTCTGGTGGAAATAGGGTAGCAACTTTGTGCAACCCTGTAATCAGCTGCCATGCTGGACTGTAGTTATCAACAATAGACACCTCTGATATAGAAAAGAAACTGGAAGTCTGTATTTGAAGACATAAAAAAAGATATACGTGAAAGAGCTGTCAAGCCAATTGCTCAAGGCCTGCTGTTAGTATGCAGCTCAGAAATATAATTATGCTGTATAAAAAAAAAAATCCTTTTGAAACATTCATATTAAAGTGACAGCTACATGCCAAGAAATACAGTACATTTTTCTAAACACTTTTTAATGCAGAAATTGAAAGCTACTCAGTAAGATCCTGTCTAAGCCTGAAGAAAGCTGGTGAGGCAAGAATCAAAACTAAGGATGAGCTGAACTTAATTAGGTATGAATAAGCGCAGAGGCATTTGAGCTGTGTTTTCCAGTATTTTGCTGTCATGTATATTAAACAATTTAGTACAAACTTAGGAAACTGTCTTCCTGAGTGTAGCATCTGTATGTAATACCCAGACTGGCCAGGAGGAAAGGAGGTGAGGACATGAATCAAAACTAAGGATAAGCTCCACAAAACTCTTGCAGAGACTGATGCACACAAAAGAAACTTGACAAATTCTGTGTTACCTGCTTTGACTTTGTAGCTGACCCTGCTCTAAGCAGGAGGTTGCACTACAGACCTCTGAAGGTCCCTTCCAACTTCAATTATCCTATGATCAGAAACAGACTATGTGGACATCATTGCTGAAAAGGGGAGACCACCACATTTTCTGATATCAGTCACCATAATCAATAAACACCTCACTTTATTTATAACTGTGATCTCTATATTTAATCTAGTGTGCAACTACACTCCTGAGTAACAGTGACGACTCCAGTGACGGCCACCTCAACAGACAGCATCTTGCTCATGTCAGAGCTGGAGTCAGATTTGCATTCAAATACTGCATAGCCCATCAGTACCTGTCATGGCTTGACAGAAAAGTTTTACCACATCACAGGGTTTTAGGCATGTGACTGCCTTTTAAGGATTATTTTAAGAAAGGAAGACACCTACATTTGGCACCCTCTTTGTACAATATCTTAATTTAACTTGCAATTAAACTATGCAGCTGGGGATTTAACTTGAATCATTATAAGCTACAGTGGTGGCCTACCTGTCACCCACAGCCTCAAATTCACTTGTGATTGGAAGAAAGCCTCCCCTGCTGATCTTTGGTTCAAATAGACACATCACACATCAACATTTCCTTTGGTCTCGCTAAGAGAAGGCAGTTCCCAGCCTGAGCAGCTGGTGTTGGCTTTAAGCCAAAAAAAAGGCTGAATGGATGGATTTAGGGGCAGAGTCATGAAATAACTACGAAACAGCAGCGCCTAACTCTCTCAACAGTCGCATGCTGCGCTGACATTTTCGGGTAGGTCAACTCTAGATGGCCTACTTACTCTGTGGCATTCAAATCAAATCTTACAATGTGGCCCTATTAGGGACAATCATTAATACCCATTTTTGCCAGTGCTAAAACATTTAGACGAGACACCAGGTGACTCTGCAAGCTCTCAAGACAAGAAGCAGTAATGAATGTATGACCTGCTGAGTAATGAGGCCATTTCTAGGTAAAGATGAATGTTTACTTGGGAGCAATCTTATGGTTCACTTCACCTGGAAACCTTGTCAGAAAACTGCAGATGCTGCCTTACTGGATTCCAAGAGGAAACATCATCTAAAGAACCCTCCAAGGCTCTCAATTTTAAAAATTTTTATTTCAAAGTATTTCACATAGGAATCACTGGGGGAAAGGGCTTTGCTTGACCAGGATTTTCCAGGATGTCTATGCAGCATTTTATGAGCAAAGTTAGAGGTCATCTTCTCAGCCATAGGAAAGAATATATAACTTGTGGGACATTACCATGCCCCTTTACCATGATGGCTGAAAAGATGAGTTATAGGTACTGATAACAGTATGGAGCACTGAACATTAACAATTTGCAGCTTCCTGTAGCAAAGATGTATTTCAAGTTGCCTTGCATTTTTATTTTGGAAAAAAACCAACAACAATCTGGAGCTAGAATCTTACACAATGGAGACAAATGGTTTTAGTGAAACTCAGAACATACAGAATTATTTGCATCAGCTTGTGTGGGCTTGTACGAAGTGTGCGAAGACTGGCCATGCCCTACGGGCATAGAATATGTCTTCTTTCAGCTACTGACACTTTTGTTCAGCACTGGTGCGTTCTTCCAAATATTGTCATGTTGGGTTTTTCCAATCTCCTGCACCTGTGAGGCATTTCAGGGGAACTGATCCTTCTGATTCCTTGTGGCCTGGGAGATCTTTGCACATCAAAGGCCACTGATCATGTGAATAGCACCCTCTTTTTCCCTCCAACTTGTGCCCGAGTCATCTTTGACCTCTTTCAATCACTTACTGTAAGATTTTCTGGCTACATTAGAAAATATGAGCCCGCCTACCAAATGTCTCTCCCTGTTGTGACCCCATTAGAACTGCTGCAGTTCCACTTGGGCTCAGGGGCCAGCGGCTGGGATTCACCAGGAGAGCCAAAGCAAACTCACATCGGTTTGGAAAATCACGCTATCAGCAGTACGTGCTTCAACTACAGTCTACCAACACCTAACAGGATCAAAGGGTCTTTCTGAACAGCCTGACATGATCATATTTTCAGCCACTGTAGCCAGGTATCTCAGAGGTATCTTAAGAAATACCATGTACTTATACATTAAAGAAGTTTCTATTTTATTTACAGGGCAACTGTCTGAATGTCAGTCCTTTGTGAATATTACCACCTTTGCACATCAATTCTGTGTAGGGATAACTTAGAGAATTAAGATCCATGCATGTAACTTTATGCTTAACCTGATGTTTTGAAGAGAAGTATGCAAAACTTCATGATGTGCCTTAAACTAGTAGGCCAAAAGCAGAAGACTGACCTGCAGCCTGTCACAAATCTTCACTACTTTAGCATGGGCTTTCTAATATGATTAGGGGAGCAACTGAAAGGGTATTGCAGCTGTCGTTGGTGTGTGTTGGATGCTCTGTGAGATCTGCCTCTGAAGCTTAATCTGTGCTGTGCAGTGTGTCTCGCACTAGCGATTTATATAGCAGTTGCTAACAAGCGGCCTCATTTACAGAGCACAGTGCTAGCCCTGGTGGTGTCTGTTACTAGTCTCAGCAGGGGCTCAGCTGTGTTAGGGTGATACCTGCCCAGGTTGAATTACATTTCTGTGTATGGTCTAAGCACAGGCAGCAGCAAGAGCTAGCTCTACATTAAATCTGCCACTAAAGTATGTGCATTTCAGCTAAAGGTTTTTTTTTTTTCCCTGAATAAAGATCTGGAGCATATGTGTACAAGACTATGCCAATTATGTAAAGCCAGTTAGTCACTGTTTATGTTTGTAATGTTTTGAGTTAAAAAGTTAGTGAGAACTACAATTCTTAAAAGCTGGGATTAGTCACAGGTGAGGCAGGGAGACCAGACACTTCCTGAGTCCAGACATACAACCTTGCTGTGCTCAGGTCTTAACTGCTGTCCTTCATAGCTACTAGATCCAGCACATTACCCTCCTGGTAAGATCTTGCAGCTTTAAGGAGAAGCATACTTTCCCTGAGAGACAGCGCATCTCAGCGGTCCGTGCGAGTCCTCAAATGCTACCCCCTGACAAACTGTATGTTAGAAATCCCTGAAAATTTCTCATTAATATCAATTTTACCACAATGTCTCAAGACAGAAGGTCTCAAGGAGGAAGTCACAAGAGTCATGAAAAGTCCCCTCACATACCTGCAGTATGTGCATACAGCTCTGCAGGGGGAGGGAAGGAGGAGGCTGGCTTGTGTCATGCCAGAGGCTGAGGAGAAGCTGTGGGAGTCTGAAGAGTGATACAGCACAGCTGCATTGACACAAATAAATTCAAGGACTCCTAGGCATGGTCCCAAGCACAATTCCCCAGGATGGCACCCTAGCACATCATACGGACCATGCCTGTGGTGCCACTGCTCCTGTGGCGGACAGCAGGACCCTGCTGGCCAATTCTTGTCCTCGAGTGAACAGAGAAGCTTGTGCCTCTTGGCTCTGGCCAAAGCAAAGGTGGGAGCATGAGGGGCATGGAACCACCGAGGAGCTGCTCTTCCCTTCCCCATTTGATTTCTGCATGTGCAAGAGGCAGCCAGATCACGGTGTTGAGGCTGAGGGCTGGGGCCATGCAGGATGTGGCCACTGCTGCAGCTGAGGTCTCCACCTGCTCCGTCAGCTGCCCTGTTACTGCTGCAAGAAGGATTGCCTTTCCTTGCAGGCAGCTTCCTGGGCACTACTGCCAAAGCAGTCGAGGAGGATCTCGGTCTTGGTGAGCAGACTTGTGCACTTTGTTGCATTTGTTGTGACCAACCACAAAGTGATGGAGAAGGTGACAACTTACCCCATATTTCAGTCAGTTGCGACGCTAATATGCCTTCCTGTTAATTCTGCTTTACTTGCCACAGTAGCTCTGGGACACTGACACTTGAGAGCATAACAGGTTCCCCTTTCCCTCCCAGCAAAGAACATTTCTTGCCTCCACGTAGCATCAGTTTCACCAAGGACCCAAGGACCTCAGAAGACGCCATGTCCCATCTGGCCTCCTTTTCTTCCCATCAGGCAATCTCAGACTCAGTATTCATTCACCAAATCCAGGCTGGAGGGCCTGGATTCCCACTTGCTGTCAATGACTGTTGAAAGAGCGGTCCCAGGTATCAACCCCAAGCAGTTCAGACATAGTCTTTCCATTAGGCAGTCCATCTCCATCTCCTTCACAGAATCCTGTAGGGTATCAGAAAGACTGAAGAGAGAGAAAGGATCAAAGTGGTCAGGAGAAAACTTCATCAGCCATGGCACAAAGTGTTCTGAGATGCTTGATTATAAGGAATAGTTTTTGTATTGTTAAATTTTACAGAGTTCTCTGAAGAAGCATTAAAAAGGGTGCATGTATCAAAGTCACAGACCTTTGCCTATGGCACCCACCTGTCCCCTCTAAGAGTTTTAATTGCCTGAAATTATTTTGCAGTACACTATAGTTGCTGAAATAAGTTCCTAATGCTTACCCAGTTTTGTATTCAAAATTGCCCAGAGAATAAAGCAATATTTTTATATCTCTGTTCCTGATAGCTACTCTGGTAAAAGATTAATTATTTGTTATTAAAACGTCTTGAAAAACCAAGCTAGCATAGGGCAGATTTTTTTCCTCTCATCTGAAAAGCTATTAGTATGTTCCTTGCGGAAGAGGTGATTATTTTTTATTGGCAACATAGTTATAGAATTCTCCCCTAAGTCCTCTCATTAGGCAGAGAAAAATATAGACATTTGTCCCAGAATTATGACGCTGGGACTAGTTAATGACCAAGACATCATTTGAACTGAGACACGACAGTGAGTAGCATTACACTTTCATATTACAGGACTCCTGACATGAGTAGCTGGGTCATGAGCATCATTACGGGCATGAATAGCAACTTTTAGAAGTGTTTGTGCTCCATCTGCAGTAAAAAAGAGGGCTGCTGAAAGACGCGGCAGTCAACACTAGCAGCAGGGAACAGGAGTGTAAAGAAAGAGGGAGAAAAAAGCTAGCAGCATCATATATAATTTAGGTCTTCAGTTTTGGTACTATTTCAAAGGTGTTTCACTATCACTAATTCAGTAGCTGGATCAGGTATCAAATGCACCAGTAGTGGCGAGAAGTTTGGTTTTCTGTTTGTCTCACTTGTAGCTAGTCTCATACTCCTTACAAAACTGGCTGTGCAAATTGGCACTCTGGAATTTGAGCAAGAAGTCCAAAAAGTGCATTTTGGTGTGATTAATAAAAAGAGGCATCTATAATGTTTTTCAGTTGATGGGGATCGTTTTTATGGTGATTTGTGAGGGTATATGCATATGTAAATCACAATGGAGATTTAAAAGAACAATATAGTAGAAAACAACCGTACAGGCTATTCATTATCAAGATAATTCTAACATAGGAATTTAGTGTATTTGTGTTGGAAAAGAGAGCAAAGTGGTCATTACCACCTGGGGACCAACTTCTCCTACAGGTTCTTTTTCACACTCACCCTGAGTTGCCATGCCCCCTTCTCTTGAAGCGTGGAGGCCAGTGAAATCTTCACAGAGATCTACGGCGCAGTATACATCTGCACAAGAGCTGTGACTTATTTAAGTCTTAGCTTGTTAAGTCTTAATAAAAAAATACATTTGTGGTAAACTCATTACCTGTTGTAATAAATTTGTACACAGTTTGCATTCACCTCCCTTTTTACACTGAAAGTAAACCTCCATAGTGCTATGCCTCTACTATATGTCATCAGAAGGACAGAATGACAAAGGAAGATTTAATAAGGATTAAAAAATTCTAGTATGAGGGACACCACTATATCCAAAATAAGAGCCAACTTTATTAGTAAGAGTGGACTGAAAACAATTAATCACTGGAACAACCTCCCCGGGGATGTGGTAAAGTCCCCATCACTTGAAGTTTTCAAGATGCAATTGGACAGGCTGCTATATAATCTCATCTAGGCTCCCTTTCCCACAAAAGTTTGGACCAGATGATCTCTTGATACCACTTTCAACCTGGACTATTCTATGCTTCTATGAAAAATCCAGGAAAACTGTCTAAGAAAAAAACAGCCATGAAATAATATTTAAAGAGAAGAGCCAGGTTAAATCAGAGGTTTGGAAGCAACTGGTTTGAACCTCCATGTGGAAAGAAACCATTGTAATAGCCTCTGAGGAAGAGAAAAAACATTTGGGTTTTTTTGAGAACTGCTTTGAAACCATGGTCTTGGGGGAATTTTCACTGCTAACTTTCCTGCTTTCAAAACACGGACGCATTCCTGCTTATTTGTTGCACTTTTCTAGAAGATAGCAAGAAGAGAACTTTTGCAGGGCTCTGCTCATATTAAAGAAATGCTGATTTTCATGGTTTATTGATGTTTGGGAAGCCAACTAAGCAGGGTAGTGAGAAAAGAAAGCCACCAGAAGTTTCACCACAATGCAGAGCGATCCTTCTGAAACACTTGCTACACCTCTCATCTCTGGCTTTTCAGCAGCTTTTTTAGAGGTGAGCTGAATCTCAGCTATTGGCCCAAAGTACGGTGTGTCCCCTTGAAAGCACAGCCTTCCTACTGATGCTTTGTGTCCTCCTTACTATAAATATTCTTCCTGATTTTAGAACTTGACAAATATTTTGGGATGATGATATAAATGTTTCTAATGAGGATTTTAGGGCAGAAATAAGGTATGACTCTCTAAGTCAAAAGACTCAAGAAAATTGCATTTTGCATGATTTATCACTAAAATTTAGTGATGATTTAGCACTAAAACCTCTTAGATTCAAATATGTGTGTGTGACATGCAAATACAACTTAACGGTTAAATGCAGAGACAAGTTCCTACAGTTTATCCACAAATACCTTTTTCAAGTTCATACTGAAACACTCTGTTCCAGAGGGACAACTCTGAAAAAACTACAGCCTGAATGTTCTCTTCCAGGACACACCAGCCCCCAGAGGAGAAACCATGGGAGAATCATAGGGGCATAATTGGGAACAGGATATCACGTTGAACATTGCTTATTTGACACAACTTTTGTTCCATTCCAAAGAGATGGAGGCTGTTCTGGATGTGAGGAATGAATCAGACTCAAGAAGTTGCTGAGAATGAAAAAGAACTAAAAGCCCGCAATCCTAAATGTTACTTTACCCCAGAATAGAAAAGATAGTAATTTCTGCATAGAAAAGTACATACTAGATAAAAATCAGATCTATCGCCTATGTCTCAGCCCAAAGAAATGTAAAAATTAAAAATCTGGCTTCAAATCAAAACCGCTGATAGCCTGGACATTGAGTTTCATTTGGATGCCATTTAATTATCTAATAATTAATAATAAATTGAAAAATAATTGTTTTTTGTTTTAACTAGATTAAATCCAATTTGGCTCTCATTCAGATAACAAAGCTATTGAGATAATTTTAATTCATCAGGCTTCCAGTAGAAGATGAGGTAATTCATATGGCATACTTATTAAAACAGGTCACACCTGATTTGCACTTAATTAGAGTCTCAGCGTAACACATTGCAATATGAATAGTTACATGCATCTCTCCATGGCTATAAAGGACTACAGCAGTTTTGTGATCACTACTCCAGTTATTTTCCAACTAAATGATAAAACACCTCATGAAATATGAGTCAGTTGAACAAAGCTGCCAGTATAATTAACCCAGTGATGAGGTTGCTTCCTACCTTCTCTCACAAAACCATCTCTATTTTTTTCCCATAAAGACCCAGATAAAAAAGGACTGCATTTGCAAGAAAGAATCCCATAAAGAGAGCCTTTTACTCATTACTGATTTGTTTACAATGTGTTACAAATTCACACCTGCACACTGTAAATTTTCCTATGTTCGTTTTGATTGTTCATTAGAACCAGAACTTAAAAATGATGCAACCTGTAGCATGACCATGCTGGGTGAAGTGGGAAGACTGCAACTTGCATGGCTAGTATTTAAGTATTGCAGATCAAATAGGTGCAACACCTACATGTTCTCAGTGTGATCGGTCGTGGAGAGGTGGGCACAATTTTCTGCCCCATTATCAGGTGTTAACTAAGTCACAGGCAGTTTTCTTGCTTTTAAGCCACCAGCTTCTATATTGGCCTGTGTGACCGTTTCTCTTCTTCTAACAGCCAGTCATCTTGATTTCTAGCACATGCTACAGGCAGAGGAAGATGCTGTACACAGCGTACAGGCAAACCACATGTGTCTATGTCATTGCCCATCCCTTGTTAGTTGAAGGTTTGCCAGAGGCTGGAGTGAGAAGCAGAAGGAGCATCAGCCAGGCTGGTGCAGATGGAGTGGATGAAGTGGGACTGCACAAGGGCACCTGGAAGGCATGTTCCTGCGTGCAAGCATACCACAGGCACTGGATCACCATAACAGGACACCCCAAGAAATGAAAGAACAGTGTCGCCTGCTGCTGCACTGACAAGGGGACATGCATGACACAAGCTAACAAACCTACCATGATACTCATGTCAGTCGCACCCTCCTTAGGGAAGACTGCAGCATTCCCAAGGGGGTTAGCTGCAATAATGCTGGCATCATTAGCAGTAGGTGTTTTTCTTTCTGGGATATGCAGCCTGAACCCTCAGTATCGAGCTCTTCTCTCTTCAGAGAACAGCCTACACCTACTACTCTGACTCTTGACTGCATGAATATATTTTTTTCCTTTGCAAATGAGCAAAGTTGCCGGAGTTTATTTGTAATCACTAAGTGAAGATGCCAGACTTTTGGCAGCTTTATGACACTGGAAAAAAGTTGAACAGACTTTATAAAACCTGTACCCAGAGTTAGCATTTAAGTCAAGATGTCTAGGTTGGTGCCACCTCTGTGATCTGGTGTGTGGACAGTGACTCACAGCAACAGCTCTGTACGTGCATGTTCTGTTTGAGACGAGCTACCCGGGGAGTAATGAGAAAATGCAGGCAATGCTATCACTTGTACAGCAAGAAAGAGGCACCCGTATTTATTCCTCTGCAGTTAACATCAATAACAAGTTCAGAGAAGAGCATTCCAACTTTGGAGCAACTTGGTCACTTGTGTTAAGGTGTCTGTTCACTCTACAGCGCTAGAGATACGGATATCTCCCAGCAGCAGCGATTCCTAAAGAGAAGGGTACAAAGAAGCTGACTCTTAGACGCAGGTGACTCACTCTCTCTAGGGTACCAATTACCATAGAGGCAATAGGCAAGTCTTGCTGTATTACAGCGCTAATGCCCCTTAGATCAGATCATTTCAAGGGACAGCAACAAGACATTTTCGGTGGCTGTCTCCAGCACCAGTTGATTCAGCAAAGCTAAGAGTTGCCATTTTTTTTGCATGCACCGCTTTTGCCCAGCTCTTTAAGAAAACTTTGGCAAGATTGAGGAGAGTAACGCAGGCTTCCACACTATAAAGTCAACTTTATAGCCCTGTGTGTGCTTCTATATCAATAACACACTTGTGTGCCCAAGCCCAAACTGCGTGGAGAGAAGAAAATCGGGTTAGAAATCCACCCATTTGCCTAGTTAGGCAGTTTTCATGACTGTGTTTCAGGATACTTCAAAAAAACAATCCCTAAATGCCATCTAGTGGTAAAAGTTACTTTCTTTTTACATTTCTGCTTTACAGAGAAACACAACTGGAAAAGGAGCACTGTGCAGTCATGGTTACACCTGTTTGGATCTTCTGAGTTTCCTTCACGTTGTTATCCTTGAAGGTCATAATGTCAGATGCACCAAGAATACTGGAAATATGTTCACAGGACTTAAGATCTGCATTGTCTTGTATTGTGGTGTCTCACTTTTGAGTACCTCAACACAGGAGCAGGACCCCGAGTTGCAAATGAGGAGCCTGTCCTTGCAGTAGGACAAGAAGTAGGTCTCCTACATGTAGTAGGTCTCCATGCATGCTGGGCTGTCACATTTCCTTGCAACTCTTGGCTGTTCCTGCATGGCATCAATCTGGGTAAAGGACAGGGAGTGACAGGCTCTGTGCCTTCAGCCTTCCTACTTCTCCAGCACCTCTCTGCAGGCTTTGGGCCCCTGCCTTTCAGTCATGAAGCATGGACAATGACATTTGCTTTCATGCAGGTTCGGGCTTGTGACAGCTGTGTGGGGAGGAAAGCTCTCTAGGAGATCTTGCCCTTAGCCAGACAGTCCGTGTTTCAGCAGCCTTGCTGTCCACACCTCCTACAACCCAATTTCATCTCCCTTCCACTATCTCCCGCCCTTTGGTGGCAAACACCCCTCCGACTGAAGTCCTCCCCTCCCTTCAATACAGAGAGCGCAGGAACTGGGTGTTTTCCATTTAGCTGGATAGGGATGACACCTATGCTTGCAAGTGTAACTACCCTATCCCAGAGAAGCAAGGAATATGGACTGGAGCAGCTGCAAGAGCAGCTCATCAGTCCATGTCAAGGGCCCACCAAGAACATGGGCAGCAAAGGGACACATTCAGAGACCTCAACTGATTTGCTTTATCGTGAGATTAAAGAGCAGAACGGAGACCTTAGACCTATGGCTTAACCATACACGAACCAAGAGGTCTGTCTGGAAGCTGGCTGGTTGTGGTGACAGCTGCCACCTCCGTCTCCTTCAAACTTAATGCCACTGCACATGGATGCAAATCACACTCTGCATACCCCGTTCCTCCACCTGGTCTGCTGCTATTCCCATCTGCTGCTTCCTGACAGCAAGGCATGGTGAGAGAGCAGCAGCCTGTGGTGACAGCCAAGGCATCCCAACACATTTCCCCCAGCTGGCAGGGATCTGCATCTCCTCCACCCCCTCCATTTTCAGCTGCTGCAAACCTTCAGGAATACACACTTCTGAAATCCGGGCATCATTTTTTCATCCTCTTTTCACTGCTTAAACTTCATAATCCACTCTTTTTACAATGAAATATATGAATTGCAGATCAAAGGCCTGAGATTAGGCCAATCTTTTAATAAGAAGGTAGTGCAACTCCCTCAACTTAATTCAATACAAGACAGTGGATGAAATCTCTGCCCTTTCAGAGAGCGTCTTCCTCCAGCTCAGGTCCTTGTTTACTTATAGACATTAAGTGAAACCATCTTGATATACAAACAAAAGCATGACCTGAAATGAAACACTTTTTAATACAGACAATACAGTAATTCTCACCCAGTAAGACATAGCTTGCTTTCTGATGAGAAACTATGGGGGAGCAAAACTGTGGCCTGAAAGTGTGGGGTTTGTGTGGACCTACAGTCCCTTTTTACAAAATGCTTTCAAGAAGACAAGCTACATATATATTTTTTCCCATTTCCCTTCAGCTAGGGTATGAATTGGTGTAGAATTGCTTCTTGCCCGCTCGTGTAGGCCACCCTCTGGAGCACATGCATTTGGTGCTGGCCGTTTCTGGTCAGAATGGTACTTATTAAACTGTACATGAGGGCATGACCTGATTGCCTTTGCAGTAAAAAGCAGTGTTCATGCTAAAATAACACTGCAACGTACTGTGACTTTCGAGCTCATGTGCCCTTGGGGTTATTATTTATTGGAAATGGGTCATTATTTCAGTTGCTGCGAGAAGCAAGTGAATAAAGATATCAAATCCTCTGCTTTTAACTCACTGACTGAAAATGTTGCTTTACCTGCTCTCCCCAAGAGGTGCGTAAGGTTCAAGCTTCCTTGTGTTGAGTGAGGTCTAACCTGAAACCTGTTGTTGTCCCACGTTGCTACCAAGCTTTATTAAGTAATGGCATGAGGCCAAACTAAAAACATTTTAGAAGTGCTTAGATAGGTGGCAGTGGCAAAAATAATCACTAATTTGATGCTGAGACAAAAGTTTGATCGGCAATAAGCCACAGCCTTGTAATCAGGAATCAAAAAGCAGGCCACAGAAGCATGGCTACGTGCTTCATGATGTATTGCAAACTTTAAAGCCCTGTCTTCGTTTGAGGTAGAATAGAACCAACTTTCTGTTCAGTAATTTTACTTTGTAGCTAAGCCTCTTCTAACTCTGAAATAGACAGCATATTGTGGAGAAAACTGTTCATTCTCAGACTGATAAGAGCTATCTTTACAGCTAATGCAAAGGAATGGTATGCAAAGATGCTCTTTCTTATGCCTATTGCTATAACAACCAAGGTCAGCTCACTTCGTTATTTGCCCCGTTGGAAGATCAGAAATGGAAAAACATAGAGAGGTCGCACCTGTGGGGAGGAGCAGACAGGACAGCTGACTGTGGGAAAGTAACAGAAGATTGACGAGGAGGACTGTAAATACGCTCAACTGACTCACATTTGGGGTGCTGGAAAACACGTATCTCACACTAATTGTTACTTAGTTTTATGTGCTCAACAAGTAGAACATCTGCACTTAGATAACATAGTCCTGGGGTGGACTCAGGGGCACCTTATCAAACACACCTGAGATTCCTGCCCTGCTGTTGAAGAGATCAAAGCACAGCAGAGAACTCTGCCTACCAGAATCCTTCAAATACAGCCCCAAACAGCGAGTGGGAGCTCTCTGGCTCCCTCACTCCCTTGCTAACCAGGACTCTCCTGCTATTAAGGACCCTCGCTCCACGGTGCCTGTGTCCCCTGCTTGCCTGCCTCTGCCCGGGTGCTGCTTCAGAGGTTCCCTGAACCATGAGGTATTGAGATTAAATTTGTTTTTTGCCCCTAATCCATGGTTTTGTGGTTGTTCCTGCGTCCTGCCTGCATCGGCTCGCACAGTGACCCAAACATGACCAACAGGGTATTCCATCCCATCTGTGCCATGCTCGGTATAAAAGCTGAGAGATCAAAGGGTCAGCCTCTTTCTTCAATGGCCGACGTCCAAGGAGGACCCTGTCTGTTTGTCCGGCTTTGATCCCGGTACGTGTGTTCTCAACTCCAGATTTGGAATCCAGTTTCCATCCATAGCTGAGTCCAGTCTGGGAATTCCTCAGTGCCTGCCAGTGTCATGATCATCATCCTGGGAGCTGATAAGGTTTTGTAAACATTGTAACTATTTCATTATTTCCTTTTTATTTTATTACTAATATTTCATTAAAGTGGTTTAGTTCCTTNCTGCCGCTGGCTCCACTTAGTTGTCTCGAGTCAGCGTCCGAGGTTTGCCTCCACAGGTGGTGGGGAGAATGGTAACGGCTCCTCACCGCAAAGTTGGTTCCACAGTCAGGACCAAAAATGCATTTAGAAGAAGGAGAGAAGCTTAGTAAACAAGGTGAGGTAAAGAAAGAGCAGAATAACAGTCCAACCAATACTTACAGCAAAATGGGGAGGTTTTGTAAACGTGACGGTTGATCACCGTGGAACAGTGGTTATTGCTTGAAATTCAGTTTTGCAGGGTGGGTATCTTAAAATAACCTTGGTTGAATTTTTCTTTTTCTTCCAAAGTGCTTGTCTTTATTATTATACCTTTTGTGAGCAGAAATTATGTTTTTCATTATGCTGACCATCCAAGGAGAAAATTGTCTCCTGCAAAACAAAAGGTCAGTTGAAATAGCAATGATGCAGTTATTTTTCATTTGAATTATAGAATGTAAAATAGGCTGATATTGTTCTCTGATCTTCTCTGACCCTAAAATGTAGTGTTATATTCTGCAACATGCTGTTTTTCTTTCAGGTTGAAGACCTTACTAAGGAGATCCGTAATATAAAGGAGAAAGATACATCTAGCGTAGAATTACAGACAGAGGACTATGCTGCGTGGGCACAAGCAGGTAGAGAGTTTGGTGATTACTAAACAGGCATCTAAAACAGTATCTTATTTTGATTTTTTATTATGAAAGATAACATTTTTAATATAAAATATAAATATATATTATAACATAACATTTTAATACAAAAATGTAAAATACATTTTTAACATAAAAATGACAGTAATGTGACATTGTCTTTTGGTCCATTTCTTAGTGGTCTGTAGAATTCATACCATAGTAATCTGTTAAATAGTAATCGGTATGTTACACACGGACGTGTTTTATCAATTTTAAAAGTACATTAAAACAAGGCATAGGTTGTTCAGTAAGACTACAGTAAATTCAAAGCGGAGGCACTACCTAGTAATTGAATTTCACTTGACTACTTCTGCATGAATTTCCAGTTTAATGTGCTTAAACTGCATTGTGTAAAATAACTACTTTGATGATTTAATGTGACTTCAGTTTTTTTCCCCACTGCAGATTATTACTATTATGAAAATTATTACAATCACACTGATACTCAGGATTGTGCATCTGAACTGCCAGTGCAGCACAATGATGTCACTGAAGCCACTGAGCATAATTCCACAGAGGAATCGCAGACAGATGCAAGTATTCCTTTAAAGATGGATAGCACTGAAGTTGCTGAAGGTGGAGAAAAGGAAAATTTCATCCAGAATTCACAGGTTGTAGAAATGTTTAGGCTTTTACCAATTTTAAAGTCCATACTCTATTAAAATTTCATTTCATAGAATCACAGAATTTTAGGGGTTGGAAGGGACCTCTGGAGATCATGTAGTCCAACCCACCTGCCAAAGCAGGTTCACCTAGAGCAGTCTGGACAGGAGCACATCAAGGTGGGTTTTGAATGTCTCCAGAGAAAGAGACTGCACAACTTCTCTGGGCAGCCTGTTCCAGTGCTCTGGCACCTTCAAAGTAAAAACGTTTTTCCACATGTTCAGACGAACTTCCAGCTTGTGTCTGTTGCCCCTTGTCCTGTCACCAGGCCCCACTGAAAGAGCCTGACACCCACCCTTTAGATATTTATGAGCATTGATGAGCATTCAGCCTTCTCGTCTCCAGGCTAAACAGACCCAGTTCTCTCAGCCTTTCTTCATAAGAGAGATGCTGCAGTCCTTTGATCATCTTTATAGCCCTCTGCTGGACTCTTTCCAGTAGTTCCTTGTCCTTCTTGAACTGGGGAGCCCAGAACTGGACACAGTACTCCAGATGCAGCCTCACCGGGGCAGAGTGGAGAGGGAGGGTAACCTCCCTCGACCTGCTGGCCACGATTTTTTTAATGCATCCCAGAATACCATTGGCCTTCTTGGCCACAGGGGTGCATTGCTGGCTCATGGTCAACTTGTTGTCCACCAGGATTCCCAGGTCCCTCTCTGTAGAGCTGCTCTCCAGCAGGTCAGTCCCCAACCTGTACTGGTGCATGGGGTTATTCCTGCACAGGTGCAGGATCCTACACTCGCCCTTGTTGAATTTCATCAGGTTCCTCACCACACAACTTTCTAGCCTGTCTAGGTCTTGCTGAATGGCAGCACAGCCTTCTCGTGTGTCAGCCGTTCCTCCCAGCTCTGTATCACCAGCAAACTTGCTGAGTACCCTCTGTCCCCATATCCAGGTGTTTGATGAATATATTAAACAAGACTGGACTCATTACTGGCCTCTGGGGAACACCATTAGTTACAGGCCTCCAAATGGACTCTGCATCGCTGATCACAATGCATGATTTTCCTGTGGTGAATGCTTGCTAACCACTCCTGATGATGTTTTTTTCTTCTGTATGCTTAGAGATGACATTTAGGATGGGCTGTTCCATCTCCTTTCCAGGGATGGAAGTCAGGCTGACTGGTTTGTAGTTTCCTGGATCCTTCTTTTCACCATTTTTGAAGACTGGTGTGACGCTAGCTTTCCTCCAGTCCTTAGGCACCTCTCCTGTTCTCCATGACTTTTCAGAGATGATGGAGAGCAGCTTCGCAATAACATCTTCCAGTTCCCTCAGCGCTTTTGGGTGCATCCCATCAGGGCCCAGCGATTTGTGGGTGTCAAGTTTGCTTAAATGATCTTTAACCCTGTCCTCCATGATCGAGGGAGAGACTTCCTTACTCCAGCCTCCCTCTCCTACCTTCAGTGTCTAGGGTTCCTGAGGGCCAGCCTTAGAACTAAAGACTGAAGTAAAGAACACATTCAAGTCACTCCACCTTCTCTGCATCGTTTGTCACCAGGGCACCCGCCTCATTCAGCAGTGAGCCCATATTTTCCCTAGTCTTCCTTTTACTGCTGATATACTTAAAGAAGCCCTTCTTACTGTCCTTGACATCCCTTGCAAGGTTTAATTCCAAACGTTGCATCCCTGCATACTCTCACAGTGTTCCTATACTTCTCCCAAGTGGCCAGTCCTTTTTAACATGTCCTGTAAACTTCCTTCTTCCCTCTCAGTTTTTCCAGAAGCTCCCTGCTCATCCATCGTAATTTTCATTGAAAAGATGTGCTTTTGGTTTTGATGTCATTGTATGAAGTTATTTTTTGTGATGGTGTGGTGCTGATGATAGCAGACAAACATTATTGTCCTTTGAAACCAGTTCTTTTTGTAGTATGTTTGAAGTATAACGCACTCCTATATCTGTTTAAGGAAAAAAAAAACACATTCACAAACATATGTTCTGTGTAGCTTGGATGCATGGCATTTTTTTATCAGCAGAATATGTTCAGTGTGGCTAAAGTGTTTCCTAAAGTGGTGGGGTTTTTTCCCCAGTGATATAAGGAGGAAACGTATAAGGAGAAGAAAGTTCTTGGGGCTTTTTATGTGTTTATTTTGTTGTGGGTTTTTTTTCCCTGCTATGCAGCTTTCTCGTAGATCACTCACTTCATCTCACACACTTAACTGATCTTGTGCCTTAGCATCTCACAACTGAAATGGAACAGAGAGCAGAAATCTATTTTAGGAATGTACTGGGAGATATTCACTGTGTGTATTTTTGACGTGAACTACTTTTTAATACAGGATGGGGAAAACGAAAGGCATAGGATGAAAGCACAGGTCCCATTGAAATCAGTAGGAGTTTATCAGTAAATTTCAGCTAGATTTTTGCCTTCTTGTTTAATAGTTACTGAATCAGTTCAAGTCCCCATTGCGCTAATTGGTTTCATTTAAAATAGGGCATTGTAAAATGCTAAAGAACTAAGGAGATTGTTTTTAGAAGAATACTTAATTTCTTACTTTCTGTTGTCAGGAAGCAGAAGATACTTCAGTACCAGAGGGCTCTTTGGCAGAGAGCTTGAGAGCTGCTGCAGAAGCTGCTGTTTCACAAACCGGATTTATTTATGATGAAAACACAGGATTGTATTATGACCATAGCACTGGATTCTACTACAATTCAGTAAGGATCGTTTTCAAAACCCTTTGCATTTTTTTTCTCTCTTACAAAGTTTTAGTAGTAAAAGTTGATGTGGGTAAAGAACTGAGATCCAAGCTGACTTTATGATTTGAACAACGTGTTATTGAAGAAAAAGAGTAATGGAAGTTTGTTAATTAGTTGTTGAATTATTTCAAGATGGCAGGCAGAGATAAAAAATCAGATTTTCTTTCAGTTCTTTTTGTTATCTTTTAGATAGTTGACTTTCTTGGCATTGTAGAAATTTTATACTATAAATCTGCTCTGTAACTCTTTCAAAATTAGAAGCTTGAGCTACAGATAACTTGCTTAGGAATTGACAGATTGCTGAACTAAGTCAGTGGCTTCTCCGCGGTGAAAAGCCTGTTTGACAGAAAGTGTATTAAATACTTTTGTGTGAGTATTATTACCAACTAGTTTGATGTTACAGGAAAAAAAACCACTGCTTTAAAAAAAGATATTAGACAGTGGATCAAAATTTCATAATGGTTAATTTCTGCTATACGTTTTTCATAAGACAGCTTTTGGGGAGGTTTTCTTTTTGTTTTATGAAGTATGTGTATACATACATGCATACATAAGTAAATACACTGTCACAAATGGCAGTGGAACTACTGTGATGAAGACAAGTTTTGTTTGCAGCGTTACATTCAAATTAATTTAAAAAAATGTGCACGTGGTACATGAAACTGCTTGTTTTCAGGGATGCTTCTGGACTTAATTTTTAAAGTCATAAATGATAGCATTGCTTTTGACATAGTTTGTGGATATAGTTAGATACATAAATGTTTGGGGCTATAGATTACAGTTTACAGTGCAATTACACAAAATAGTATGTTTTCTTGTTCAGTAACTGTTCTGAATTACAGGAAATGTTCTTGTATTGGGTTTACTGGTCAGGTTTTGGTAGTGGGGCTGTGGCTGCTGAGGCAGCCTCTGTGAGAAGAGGTCAGGGCCTACCTGGACAACAGCAGGTTCCACTGCAGGACACAGCTGAGCCCATTGGAGAAGGGAGTGGTGCCTCTGTGGAAGCATGTTTAAGAAAGTGTAAAATATTGCACAGTGGAGTGTGTATGTGTTGGGGAGCAGAGGTGAAAGTAGGGAGGGAGGGTGAGAAACAACTCTGCAAACACCAAGATCAAAGAAGAAGGAGCAGGAGGAGGTTCTCCAAGCACTGGAGCAGGCAATTCCCTGCAGTCCATGGAAGAGGACCACACTGGAGCAGATACCCATATTGGAGTAGCTCCTTAAGGAACTGTGGTCCATGCAGAGTCCATGCTAGAGCAAATTCCCCTGGCTGGACCTGTGGCTCACGGAGGACCCACAGTTTAGCAATTCTGGAAGGACGACAACCCATGTGAAGGACCCATGCTAGGCAGAAGAAAAGTGTGAGGAGGAAGGAGCAGCAGAGAGGAATTGTTATGAGCTGACTGTAACCTCCGACTCCTCATCTCCCTGTGGGGCAGATGTAAGAGACATGGAGGAGTTGGGAAGGAAGGAGTGAAGTAGAGCTTGGGACAAAAGAGGCAGGGAGAGGTGTTTTGTTTCTGTTTCTCATCTTCCAGCACTCTTTTAACTGGCAATAAATTAAATTTATTTTTGTAGCATTGTAGCATGTGCTTCTTTATTGACTTCTTTGTGTTCTGTGTGCTTCTTTGAACAATGTACTTATTGAAGTAATGATAACATTGTTCTTTATGTTTCTTATAAAGGAAAATCAACTTTATTACGATCCAGCAACTGGAATTTATTACTACTGTGATGTGGAAAGTGGTCGATACCAGTTTCATTCACGAGTGGATTTGCAGTCTTACCAGCCCTCTGGTACGCAGCACACCAAGGATAAAAAAGGGAAAAAGAAGAGAAAAGAACCAGAGCGGATTACTGCAAATGAGCATAAGGTAACTTTAGAACTGATAGATAGAAAATGCAAATCCTGTTTGTTTTTTTTTTTCATGATGGAATTTATGGGTTGTGGGGTTTAGTTTTATGTAGAGGATGTATGCTTATTTTCTGAAGGTTTCAAACATCTTTAAATTATACATAGCAGGTTGCTAACATGTAATTAGTGTTCAAATAATTTTCCCAGGGGCTGATTAAAGATGAAACTTTAGAGTTGGATTCCCTCACTTTTTCAGCATTATGTTATTATAATAGAACAGTATATATACCTAAAATTGAGTGTTGGTGAAGCTTTCTGATTAACAAGCACACTAGGATGAATTTGGGGAATTGTGTGAACTGGATTTCCATCAGAAGTTCTGAGTTACGTCAGTGTATTAATTTTAGAATTTTGTCTTGTGGGGTTTTTTTTGTGTTAGCTGTTGTTTGGTTTTTTTTTAATTCATGTGATTAATCAAAAAATTACTGAAAGTTTTTTAAATGCATACACGCCACCTCTTCTCTGTGACTGTATTCCAAAGCCTATTTTATTGATATTTTACTATAGCTCTGACATCATTTGGGGTTGATGAAATGCCTGTGTAGTTATAATTCTTTGTGTGTTGTGCTCTCTTGGTCAATACTTTTTTTGTTGTCTATGGCATGTGGATAAGCTGTACGTCTTCATAAATACCCATTGTACTTATATTTTAAGCTCTAAAAAACATAACTGCTTTTTTGTTGTTTCTTATTGCTGAGAAAGCATACCATATAGGACATAGTGACTGCCTTGGAAAACATTACTCACTCCTGAACACCAGAAGTTCTATTCTAACACAGCTATTAAACCTCAGGAAGCATTTTCTTGATGAACACTATTATTGACGTTGAATCAAATTTATATAGTCCTACTCTGCAAACTTGTTTTATTACTTAAGATTTAATTTAATGTTATGATTTCTTTAGTTTGCAGTGCTCCTTAGTTCACATTTTTTTAAAGTTGTTGTTTTAACTGTTGCATAATTTCATTATATAGGCCTCAGCTAAGCTGACTGGTTGAAATCTGAAATAATTATGCTACTGTGGAGGTACTCTTACATAATAGTTATGTAGCATCAGTACAGACTTTAAAAATTTTGTATCAGGAGTGAGGTATTCAGAAAGATCTGAAAATAGAAACTCTTTACATTAAGAACCAGTGAAGGTAGGTTAAATGGATCGTGGTAGTTCATCGATTACAGATTTTATAAATAGATTGTGGCTAATGTGAGAATTTTATTCTTTGAGAAAACTTCATGTGAACCATTCCTTTTGAAAACTTGAGGCATACTTGGCAATACTACATATAACGATCCTTTAGACTTCAGAAAATTGAGCTGCGGCAGCTAGGAGTTTTACCAGCATCCAAGTTCTGGTCATGCTGTGTGCAGCTGATGAATTAGCATTCTGCCACTCTCAAAATGCATTGTTAATATAGAACTTTATTCATCACGTGTCAGTAAAACATCATGGAAAGCTTGTAGGAATGAGCCTTTATCATGTAGTACAATTAATAGATGTCTTAAATTTAGCTCTGTGATAAACTCTTATGTATTGATCTAAATCAACAAGTGAGTGTATAAAAGTTCTGTGGCATATATAGCTCTGGCCTAACAAATAATTTTGACTGTTTTCTGGGATCTCATTACAATCCACTTCTGTCAAGTGATTATACTACAAACAACTCCTTGTCTTTAGCTTGTTTCATATGGATAACATATTTTTATGTAGATGGTTTTGTTAATAAATCTTTTGTGTGAAGCTTGCGCAGTCATAAGGTAGGAGGTAAACATCCACTTTTTATGATGTGTTTTATTGATACTGAACTGAGTACTTTGCTTCATTTGTGAATTAATTTGACCAAAAAGATAACAGGAAAACAAATTCTGTGGTGCCCAGATCTTTCCATCTGTGAACAGTAAGTGAAAGTTACTATTGTAGTAAGAATCAAGGCCTTAAGTTTCTTTAAAAAAAATAAAAAAAAGGGAGAACACAAAGTGAAACTTAAAACAATTACTTTGCTCCTTAAACTTCAAAAAGAAAAGAATGCCTTTTTGTCGGTGCACTTTTATGTAAATGCGTTGTTAGATTTAGAAAAAACAAAGCACCTTACTGTCATATTTTACATAGCTGAGTTAAAATACTTTATTCTTGTTGTGTCGTTCTTAATCACATAAGAAATTTTTCATTAGCTTAAAAAGGTTGTATTAGAATAAAAGATGAAGATTAATTAGAATAAAAGATTGTAGATTTTTCTATTATAAAACGGAAAAAGTAGTTTATAAGCTTCACAGTCCACTTCATAGGTTCCTGGTATTTCTTGGCAATATTGTTTTCCAGTTTGGTCTGATATTTTTAAAGGCACTGATTAGTTCATGCTAGTTATTATATTATTTATATCCTAAAACGAAACTAGAAACCTCTGGTTTTAAGTAGAACCCTGTAGTTGACGTGTTGGCTTTTGAAATGCTTTCCTACACAGTAATGTCTAGCCTTCTCCTTTTTCATTCCATTTGCTCTTCCAATCTTTACCTATCTCTGAATGCTGGTTAAATAATTAAAGGTGTGGCAATTATTTTGAAGGTTAGTACTTCATATTGCTTGTCCCAATTGGTTATTAAATTGTGCTGCTAGCCTGAAAAATGCCTCCAAACATTACCTAATTTCTTGATAAATGTAGGTTTTACTTGACTTCATTTTTCTATAGCCAGTACAAGTAGGAGAGTAGTTTGGTTTATTGTCTGGTCTGCAGACAATAGTGGTAAATAAAGCAATACCAGGGTCTAATTCTGGGACTATATCATACTCTCCCTGAACGTTATTATTGCTGGATGAAGTGGAGGTGGCTTGTAAAGAATATGCATGTGCAGTGAGGGAAGACAGTGAGTAGTAGTTATGGAACTTCAAGTACACAAAACACTTCTTAAACTTATTTTTCTATTTTTCAGTTGAAGGATTAAATGTAAGCAGACATTGATAGATTTTTAGTATTACTTAAAACTTGTCAAATACAAGAAATAAGGAAATTTAGCATTAGCGGGTGTAGATTATCACAGCAAATACTTCTACGTAGACAATACTGGTACCTACATAGTCTTTACAAAAACTGTGTATGATTTTTCAATGACTTATTCCATTTAAACCAAAGTTAATCTCTTTTTAATGTAAAAGAAGATGGCAGCTGGGCCGATTTGTTAACTTTCTGGTCAGAGAAGGGGGTTTTTAGTTTTGATTTAGTTTGTAGGTATTGTGAAGGATTTAGCTCAGCTAACTTACATACAGTATCTGTTTATAAGTAGTAAGTTGAGATGCTTAACACTAGAGAAGTGGCAAGTGTATGCTTCACCAATATTGCAGCATTCTTGAAAAAGCAATATAAATCTGAGAAACTAAAGAAAAAAATAATCTGTTAATATATTACTGTATTTTAACAAGCTGAGTTAGCAAAAAACTACTAGTGAGTGTCTGCTGCAAAAATAAATGTACTTCTAATGGCAAAAAAAAAAAGTGGAGGGGAACTCACCTGCTCAGGAATCTCCTCTGAAATGTTCCTGGTTATACAAGGACTTTCTTCAAAGAGAGATTCATTATTTTCAGTCACAAAACTTCTATACTACAAATAGTTTTCTTTTGACTTGTGAAAATATGCATGCTACCCCCATGCTTGCTTTTAATAGATGATCAGGAATTGTATTTGCCAGGATAAAGTATTAGATAGCTTCTGTGCTGGTCACATAAAGAGGATGGGTGGAATACTTTGGAACTTTTGGGCATATAGTTTAATTCTGATATCTTTTTGTAGTTGCGGGCCAAAAAAAGAAGTGGGCGAGAGTAGCATAATTATCTCCTGTACAAGAAAAATCTTTCAATAAGTAAGTTAGGAAAAGTTAAAAAAAAGAAAAAAAACAAAACAAACAACTGAAGCATATCACAAGGTAGCCTAAATGATACTGTGATCCCTGGCCTGACATCTAGATCTTGTGCATCCATACAGGTTGGAGAAAGGCTGTGTGCAGTAGTAGCAGTTCTACTACTGCTTTATGTAGTTCTGCTGGCTGGATTGGGACCACTAGAAATATGTAGCAAAATTTGGATGCACATATGCCATCTTTCTCTCAGAAATTATTTTTACAGTTTATTCTTAACTACTCTCTAATACATTTTATTTCAGCATAGTGCTCAAAATTAACTTCTGCCATATTCTTTTCCATTATAGATGCATTCTAGTTACCACTGTAGGAGAGTGAAGGCTTTTGTAGTAGTATTTCCCATACAACTCTTGAAGCAGTGACTTATTATTTATTTTTATCACATGCAGTTTACTTTTTGCTGATATTCGTCCCATCTTTAGGTACATCAGTTGACAGAAACCATGGCTAATCTGAAGATTTCTTCTTTTGGATTGGCAGCTTCTGGTGAAGGTAGAGTTGAGACACCAAACACATTCATGGTGTTTAAACTTGATATTTTTATTATAGGAAAAATACCATCTAGTAGCTGATGTTTAGATACCTGTTTTCCTACAGAAACTAATTTTTTGAAGCTATTTGATCAAAATCAGTCCATTTACAAAGTAACTTTGAAACATATTTGAAATACTGTATAAGTAAAACATCTGAAGAAAAATTTGATGGCATTCTGGAATATTTGGGAAGAGACATATTTAACATCACTGAATTAACATAGGGTGTCCTGACTAAACAAACTGCACTTTTAGGTAAGGCAAATTTGTTTCCTGTATTTCAGAGCTGTCCACCAGTGTGTAAAATGATGTCTTTATGATACAGGAAGAGCTTTACTGTCTTTCTGGCTTTTAATTAGATTTTTTCATTGGAAATTTGAGTATTATGTAGGGTGGAAGACAGTAAATTAAGTACTTGAGAAATAGTGCTAGCAAATGAAAGTTTAGTCATCTGAATGAAAGAGCTAGTTTAAACTTCTTGAAAAATGTTCCTTTAGTAAAATACTGAATTTCAGATTAATATTTCAAATTGAGAGTAAGTGCTAAAGATCTAATATATTCAGCCCTTCAGATGAGGACGTTGAATACCCATGATTCCATTAAGTCACCTACAGAACTTCTAGCAAACCAAAAAGCAACAGACTATGCATTTCTGAAAAGTTGTATTTGTACATATTTGTATGTTCTGTATAAAATAAATTGATTTAGAAAACAACATAGTTTAAATAGTGCATTTATTAGAGTTAAGCTCTTGATAAATTTTAAGTTCTAATTTGTAGACATGCTGAAGAATTACATGAACATATATGTTGATCAGGCATAATACAGAAAAAATTGAAGTTTTGAAAGGCAAAATATCTTTGTCACAGTAAAGCAAAAAGTATAGTTAAATGCTTAAAATATTTTGAGTTTTTCATTAAAAACACTTCAGTTACTATGATGATTCATGTATATATTATAAGTAGGCCAATCTGCACTTCAGAAGGTGGTTGTAATCAGTAGTTTGTGGCCTATTCTTTATAAAGCAAAACCATTGATTCCAGTCACTCAAACTGGATTTGTAATTTGTATGATTTGTTATTCTTAGATGGTCGTTGTTCCTCATATACATAAGATTCCACCAGCACCTTTGGCTGTCTTTGTCAGGGATGCAGCAATATGAACTGACTCAACCCTGAAGTTAAGAAATAGTTTATGGATTGGATTCATCCCACCTCTCAACTTTACTCGTGCTTTGAGAGAAAAGCCAATGGTGATACCCAGTAGATAGAAAGTTTTTTTCGAAGCTGAATCACGTATAGGCAGTCCATATTCAACCTATGACTGTTGGGGTAGGTCTACTGACTGTTTAGAAGGAATATGTGTGCCTACTATCGTAGTGTAACAAAGGTGGTTATAATAAGCACGTACTTACATACATTGTGTGCTATATCATGAGTTTGGGGTGAAGAATTAAATATGCCGCCATTGAGAAATGAAGTGTATTGCTGGTGTTTCTTAGGTCATTGAGGATGCTATTTACTGAATATTCTGTTTATTGCTTGTTCCCATTTTTTAAGCAGTGGCTATGTGGAGGCAAGATTATTGTCAAGATATGTATTTTAATACAGATCTGTGAAATCAGGAAGGGCTCAAAATCCATATTCTTTAGGAATGCAGTTTTATATCAGCTTTCTTAACAGTTGATTGTAGTAATGGTGGAAAAAGAGAAACTGCTGAGAACAAACTTAATGGTCATATTGGCAGAATGTGTGTACAGAATCTGCGGTCTGTCTGTATGAGTGTTTTTTAAATTTTTTTTCAACCCAGAACAGAGTCTGCTCTTCAGTAAATAGGCTTTGAAACAGCTCCATTTTATTTTTTAATTTAGAATATCTGAAATGATGCCAAAACCAAGTATCACTGGATTCACTGTCGAGAAAGGGCTAAGTGATTGAAGCTGTCATACTTGGACAATAGTGCATCACAGTCATCTGTTGCTTTGCCTTAGTTGTGGTTTGAGCAGACCATTTAGTTTTTCTGTTTTCAGATTAGCTTAGTAAAACTTTGGTAGCTCACTATTACGGAAAGAAATACGTTTAGGATTGCAGACCACATTGGTAATACTGATGTAATATCTTTACCAAACATAAACATAGACAAATATAGTGGAAAAGATCACTCACAAAAGCAATAATCAGATTTACCAAAAAGGTTTCTAATGGAATTAATGTGTACAAACTCTGTAGTCTTACTTCTGGCAGTATTGCTACATCTCTTATTTAAAATAAACAACATCATGCAGTGACCTTGCGATCCTGTTCCTTCCTAGTTCCAAAACTTGGAGGATTCAGGAGGGCTACTGCATTATACAGAAACCCTAAACAAACCAACAGTCCTTCAGTTAAAGCATGTGGTCTTTTAAAATTTGCTGATTATTCCTGAGAATCTGATGTCTTATTGAAAGTGTTTCAAAAGTACAATGTAAAGTTCCATCAAACAGTTTGACTACTGCGCGGAGAGGAATTTCTTGTTTGTATTACAACTGTGCCACTGATGAGTTTTTACAGTTCTGAAAAGTGAACATGCTTTAGTTTCCATGATGTTACCATTCACATTAATTAATGTATCTTGAAATGTAAAATGCTCTATATGAAAACTTACTGAAAAAAAGTCAAGGATGTTTTTTATTTTAACTGCTGTATTGCAGTGTTTGGTACAATTCAGGGCCATTGAATGCATTCATTCTGAATGCAAGATGGCAAATAACTTAAAATCTGATTTTTTTTTAAATTTCTCTTTTAAAGCCATTTGTTGTTTGTTTGTTTTTTAAGATGGTCATCAGGGCTACTAGATTGAGAATTTTCATGATACTCTGGCAACATTAATCTGAAGATTTTGATTTCTCACTTAAAAAAAAAGTTGGGTTTTTTTTTGTGATGAAATCAAGTGGCAATGGAAGAACCTGCAGTCATCTAATCTGCCTGGTATTCAGTGGAGAAATTTGTTGAAGTAGAAAATGGATTCTCAGAACTGTTCCGTTTAGCATAAATTAAAATGAAATTCTCCACAGCATCTTCATGAAAGGCTTTGTTTCAAGTTGTAATTTTGAAAGGAAGAAAAGCAGGTTATTAGGTGAGCATGGGTGGGCATTCCTGATATTCTGGACCATTGTGGAAAAAAATGAGAAGACAAATCAGAAGGAAGATACGATGAAGATAAACTGAAGAACTTTTATACAAGTTGCAAGAATTGAGTAAGAGGGGGACAGAAGTAGGTGTCATAAAATCAAAACTGGAAAATATTCAAGATGCTGTTGTACACGTTTGAAAGGATCTTAAGTGTTGTATGAGAAATGAAGAAGGAATAAGTGAAGTTTAGAAGAGGAGTGCAGTCACTTTATCAAACAGAAGATGGTCTCAGTCATGTCTAATAGAATGTGAAAATGTTTCTGCTGAAATGTTCTGTTGACTGCATGCATTAAACTTTCTGGAAATGTAACCATTTTTTTATAGCTGTAAAAATAATTTTTCCTAGTGAAGAATGTACTTCCAGGGTGATAGCAGACTTTAGAATAGCTCAATCTGCAAGGAATTTTAACATTTTATAACTCCCCTCCAGGATTTGGACACAGAAGAGCAGAAATCATCTAACAGTCTGAATTGCTTTTCCACTACTGAGCAAGTAAGTTCTACTGAAGAAGAAGAGTCTCCAAATGTAAGAAAGAAGACAAAAATGGACACAAAAACACGAAACAATCTAACAGCCAAAGAATCAATTTCTACAGACAGTGTAAATTCACATTCACGCAAAAGTACACCAGATACTGCAGCGTACACAGATGACAGTAGAACAGCAGACACAGAGAGTGAGCCAGAAGAAGGTGAAATTACAGATTCTGAGTGTGAAGCCTACAGCAGTGAGGATGAAGTAACAAGTGAAGAAACTGAGGATTCAGAAGACTCGGAAGATGAAGGTGAATTATTGTGGCTTTTATGTATGATATTAGTGTGTTTTTCCAGGAACCCATTAAGAACAAACAAGAAAACAGTTTGGATAATTAAAAAAAAAAAAAAGGCATGTGAATTGAGATACTTTGAATTGAAAAGTGCTATACATTACCAGTATTTGTTTCCTTCTCTTTGCTTGCACAGTAGCCAGAAGTAAGTAATGGTGTTTTTGTAAAAGCTGTTTAGGGGTATAACTTCCTGTGCTTGTGTAGAAACCTCAGTGGTAGAATAAAATTAGGATAGTGACAGGATAAAATAAAGTCTATTGCTAAAGTAGAGATTCTAGTACACATCTCACAGTAATTCTATGTATTAACTCTCTTCAATTAATGTATAATATTTCTGGTACTGTTCATAAGCAATCGTGTGATTCAATGCAAGATGAATCCACTGTGGTGATAAGGATGAATGTAGAGTACTCAGTATTATATGAAAACCTATTATCCCATCCTTTTAGAGAAATTGGTGTAGAGAGGAAACCTGTATGCTAGTTTATACCGAAGGAGGTGTTCTCCTAGGTCCTTAAGACTTCCTCAAGAATTGAATGGTCTCTTGCCAAAAAAAAGGTAACCTGTGAAAGGCTTAATGCAACCAATTGGAACTACATATATTCCAAGTCACAGAATGTAATACAACCTATAGAAGTCTGTAGTGCAGCCTGTGCCCTAATCACAGAGAGTCAGTTTGTTTCTTCTGTTTTCTTTACTTAGCTACTCAGATTCTGAATTATTAATTAATTCAAGATCTGCTATCAGCAGGCTCTTAGATTAAGAGATTATTTTCTAATAATCAGTTTCTAATAATCAGTTCTGCAGTAATGCTGAAGTAATAAGAACTAAAGGCAGTTTCTCTCCTCCTAGTACCTTTGCACTAGTGTCTTCCCATCTTACCATGTCTATTCCTAGCTGAGATCATTGGAGACTGTTTCTGCAAATGTACATCCGAGAACAGAATTCATACAGCTGTTAGAATGTAATTACTTGACAGATACTGAAGCAAAAGAGCAGATGCATCTGTTGGCTCATTTATTATTTTTTCTTATCTGTATTGGTGCATAGTGCTAAGAAGAATAAAAACTAGTAAAAATACATTTGACATGGATATTATCAAATATAAAGTTCTATACGCACTAGGTTTGTGATGGGGTGAGCAAAAAGATGCTACCTCTTCTCAAAATAAATTATATTATGACTAATGGTCCATAAATGTATAATATGCTGAGAAATTCTGTGAGTGTCTTTATATTTTGTTGGTGTAACTAAACAGTTGTGTGTATGTTAATAACCAGAATTAGGAAAACATTTTTAATATTATAGTGTGCAGTCAGAAAGCCTTTGAAACAGTAGTCTCATCAAAAGTTTTCTCTCAGATGTGCTTATACAGTATGATTCCTTTTTCTGAAAGTTGCATAGGAGACAGCCAGATAACGGCCGAATGTATATCTGTTGTTTGAAAGCTATAGACTGTAGGGGTAAAACTGTAATTTCTTGATAGTAACAGTATTTTTATAATTACAGATGAAGAAAAGATCTGGCCTCCTTGTATCAGAGTAATTGTAATAAGATCACCAGTTCTACAGACTGGATCGCTTTATATTATCACAGCTGTCAAATCTGCTACAATTGGAAGGTAAAACTGAATGGAATTTGTTACGTGTATCTGAAACTGTACCTCACTTTGAAAGTGTGGAAGCCACTCAGGATTGCTTGACCCTACTCTTTATGCTTGTCCTAGTGTGCAGCAGCTGTGAAGTACTCTTGAGTTAGGTTAGCCCACGGCAAGAAATGTAAGTCATGTCACGTAACATCATGCTTGCTGCAATAACAGCATATGCAGTTAACATAGCTGAGCAGTCGCCAAATTTGTCAGTGGTAGTTTGATCTTGTGTCTGAGTCCTAATGGCAGCATAGCTGCAAGTCATTAATTGAAAACTGTTGTTTTCTAGAAAGTAAGTAAACTTTTTTCTGGGCCACTAAGGTAACTTTTTCAGAAATGGAAGAATACACTTCCGAATTTCAGGATCACAAGGAAGCATACCCTGGCGTTCCTCACACATTCAAATCCCAGTACAGTTGGTTTATAGTTTTAAACATTGGGGTTTGTGCTAGCCTGTACGCATTCTTCCAGTTGTAATATTAAAAAACCCCAAAATCTGGTTTGTTCATTTTGCATGATGAATTAATGGTTTTTTCCATGCTTACTGAAAACCACGCCCTTTCAACTACTTTTTTCCAAAGCTGATAGATGTGGTTTTACTGTTACAGCTGGAGTCTAAGTACATTTATGTGAAGATTAACAGGTGACAATTCTCTTTGCAATTTGCATATAGATCATTTGCTAGCTGCATTGTTTCTTCATCCCCTAGTATAAAAAACTAATACACAAATCCCTTCCTCCTACTGCAGTGTTTTTTGACCAAAAAAGACCCCCCAGCTGTATAGATTATTCTTTCATTGTTTATATTGCCTACCTAACGCTACCAAGAATTCAATTTAGAATTGAAGACTGATGCCAAGATGAGCTTGGAGGATGTGGAGTTCAGACAATTATTTACAGGCCTTATGAGTATAAAAATTCCGATAAAAATGTCATGTTTGTAGATAAGAATTTAAAGATACAGCTTTATCATATATTCATTGCCTACCTTGTATAGATTCTAGATGGAAGAAGGTATTTGAAAGTAGTCTTTACATTGTGTATATTGCAACACAGTGTTCTATATCTGGAAAGCTAATAGCTCAGAAGAGAAACATGGTATTCAGTTTCAACTGAAATAGATCTTTTCTAAGCTTTTTTGTGACTTGGGTATCAACTTGCCTTTCCAGAGAAAAAGATGTTGGACACACGCTTCAGATTCCTGAAGTTGGAGTCAGTAAGGTAACTCTTGTTTGTTTGCTGAAAGGTAGATCTAAAGAAAGCTTTAGATTTTTATGACTTTAAATTTTGCAAAATTTTATGTTAATTTTTTTAAGAACTTTTAGAATGAGATGTGGGTTTAGCCACATCTGAAGTTAGAAAAAAGAAAACATACAGTATTTTACTGAATAGGAAGTTAACACAAACAGCAATGTGATTTCAAATCTAGGAAAGTTAAGTATTTTTTAAAATTGGGAGTTTCACAAATCCACAGTGTAATGCACTGTAAAAAAATTCTACTTTGAATCTTGAATTTCTTAGTTATTCAACCTGAAATCTTACTTTAAAATAACATATAAATTGTGAAGTATTTGCTAAATAAGAACATTTCACTTAGGCTTCTGTTTGTCAGTTCCACGCAGAAGTATATTTTGACCACGATTTGCAAAATTACGTTCTTGTGGATCAAGGCAGTCAGAATGGAACAGTTGTTAATGGGAATCAGATTCTTCAGGTGAGTACCTGTTGTTATAATGCTGTGTATGTTGCAGAAAACTGTAGGCATGGGGCCATAATAAATGTCATAGCAGATCACTAACAATCTCATTGTATGGCTTCTTTCATACATTAATCTCTTCTTTGGTTCCCTTCTGTTTTTATGGGCACACAGTACTAAATGTCTGATTTATATTAGGAAAAATCCACTACAGTTGCAGTTGCTAGAGTGAAATACCTACTGTAGTTAAAGACTTGCCTGCATTTGTGAAACTAAACTAAATTACTATATTATGAGCAATATTCATGAAACAGAGTTTGTGCCCTTCATTAGTAACTGATTAACATGGTTGCCAAAACTTTCTTTTGCTGTAGCCTAAAACAAAATGTGATCCCTACATCTTGGAGCATGGAGATGAAGTTAAAATCGGTGAAACTGTGCTTTCCTTTCACATCCATCCTGGCAGTGATACTTGTGATGGATGTGAACCAGGACAAGTCAGAGCACATCTTCGCCTGGACAAGAAAACTGAACCTTCTGGTTAGTCATGTTATCATGGGATATGTTTTTTATTTCGTTGTTTACTTTATAAACATAATTATTACTCTGGGTTTGTTTTCAATTTTACAATTTTCTTGTCAACTGGGAATAGTTCTACAATACATGATGATGTATTTTCTTGGTGTGTGTGTCTGTATAATAATGTTAGAACAAAAACTCAAGTTGTCTTATGTTTCTAAATATTGGTACATTATTCATTAGAAATTCAATCTTGTGTTCTTCCTTTTAGTTTGCCCAGCACTTAGCAAAGAAGAGAGAGAGTTAGTCA
This sequence comes from Tringa tobata, assembly GCA_033628505.1. NCBI lineage: Eukaryota > Metazoa > Chordata > Aves > Charadriiformes > Scolopacidae > Tringa > Tringa tobata. The sequence goes on from JAHREE010000430.1 coordinate 2,247,115, forward strand.
GAAGAAAAGCATTAAAACAAATACGGGTAAAATACGGTTTACAGGTGAGTTTACAGCAGAAGCTGGTTAAATATTTGAAGTCTACAACTACTTTGTGATTCTGTTTTAAGACGTAGACCTCAGTGAACAAGGGAAGTTTTCAAATGCACTCAAACTTGAGCCTGGTAGTTTAGCTCAAGCTTTTCTTTTGTACTCTAAATAATAATTATTTACAAAGCTCTACAGAGATATACGATGGTAACAGGGCATGAAAGTTCTGTTAAAATTTTAGGAAAAGAAGATCCATTCCAATGTGTACAAGATTCCGTATCTTTTTGAGGTTAAGATTTTTTTAAGATACTTCTGATTTTGTTTATGCACATTAAGTTTGCATTAAGTTGCAATGCTGTCTTTTATTTGGAAAGCAAAAATAATGAGCAACTGGAAAAATGATGGAAGGAAAACAGGCATTTTTTAAGTTTTTATTTTAGTCCTCTGCCATAGAAGGCGGCCAACAAGAATGTACAGGCAATAAGTATTCAAATTACTTCTGTTTTAGAGATTATTTTAACTATAGGGTTACATCTAGCACTTGTAACTTGCCATCGTTTCTTTCAAATTCTTCAGCCATCAAAATAGTGTCAATACAGAATCTATATGCATGCTTAGTTCTGTCATGTATTCTGAAGAAAAGAGTTGCTGCAGAAGAGACTAAATGTTTAAATGGAAAGCCAGTGCCATGTCTGTACCATTTTCTGCTTAATATGGAGAGATTGATTCTTCATACCAAAAGAAGATTCAAGAGAATCTGTTACTCTATTTACAGCCCTTGTGACATTAATGAATTTGGCAGTATTACGTTTCTATGTTATGATGGCAATAACATACCTTACAAGGTATGGCTGTACAGTAAGGAACCCCACTAAGTGAGAACTATAGGCTTTTGTTACAAGATTTAGAATTCATGACATAAGCTGAAGCTGCCTTACTTTTGGAGGGAAGGAGAGAAGTTACCAACAGTAAAGAATTTAAAGCCTGCTTTCTTTGTCTTGATGGAATTTAATCTGTTTATAAAGAACACGGAGTATGAAGTCAACAAAGCAGTGAAGAATCCAAAGTACAAAGATAGAGCAGGAAAACGCAGAGAGACAATTGGAAGTGAAGGAACCTTCGAGAGAGATGACAGTCCAGCTTCTGTTCATATGTAAGTTTTTTTGGGAGGAGAAAAACTTTGTGTCCTTCTCTAGAGACTTTTTTAAAATTATGATAAATTATAATAAACTGTATCCTACTTACTAGGATACAATATGTTAGATTTTGAATTACCTGCATAAAATGTGTTAGGAGAGCTAGAAAATAGTAAGCTGTTCTCACTTCCCAGTTCACATGCTCTTTTTATTAACTCCTCACCTTCTGTACAGAATTCAACTTAGCAGTTAGGATGCTTAGATCACTTTCTTATAAACTCAATAAAATCAAGGAACTCGCAGTTGCAGTACTGACACCTTCAACAGTGCCTATTTTTCAAGTGTCTCAATTTTTATGTTTCCTATCCAGTCCCAGTAATAGTACGCATGCAAATTCTTCACCTGCGGTTTATTTCATTGTCAATATCCAGCCTATCATAGGACATGCAGGACATTTTCACAGCATGCATCTTAAATTACACTTAATTTAATTTTTCTCTTTAATTATTCTTTTGTTTCTGTAGTTGCTTTTCGGGGTGTTTATTTTTTTTAAGAAGCACGAACTTGTAAGTGTTTTTGAGTTAGAAAAAAGGAAACGTGAGACAATTAAATATGTGTGTTGGAATGATTTGGTGCAGTCAGTTCCCAACCATGCTGTATCCTCAAACTCCAAAACTAAACAACTAGTTCAGAAGGAGTTTTAAGAAAGTTAGTATTGACCAGAGGCTTGGAATAGCTTTGGGAACTGAAGATATTAATGGAAAAACTTGCAAAAGGTAGCACTAGGATCTTCTGGATAGGTCTTGATGCAGGAACAGCATAGTAGTTCGGGTTTCTAGAGCAGCGTATGCATGCACATTTCTGTCCTTCAGTATTTGATTTAAGAGCACACTCTTTGTATTAACTCTTGCTTATCAGTTATCTTAAACTTTCTCCAAAGTGAAATCAGCAACACCAACAAAGGGCATAAAATGTTGGAGAAGATGGGATGGAAGAAAGGGGAAGGCCTGGGCAAAGATGGTGGTGGTATGAAGAATCCGGTAGGTCTCTCTGGTTTTTACTTGGAGCAGAAAGGAATAGAAATGTACCTGCAGTGAAAAATATCCAACTGTAAGCTACTATTCACTTGAAACAGTTCAAAGTCCTGGTTAGGAAGGCATAATCTCAGTAGGACTAATCTCAAATCATTTTTTACTTGATTAATGAAGTATTTTTTTCAATGATTTTTCCCTTCAGTGGAAAACGCCAGTTATCTCCTGTCTTTGTTAGGAGGCTAAGCAAGGGCAGACAGAGAGCTTCTAGGCGTTGAATTGATAACCTCAGATTTGAATACAAAGTCTAGAGGAAGACTGAAATAATTTTAATTTATGTGAGTTCAAGATGGGCTTATTGTGGAATCCTTCACTTTCTCTGAGGCTGGTGTAGCAAAAAACCAAACCAGATGACAGGACATGAGAGAGGAAAAGCTGCCTGAAGTCACTGTAGCCACCCAGTTCTGGACATGTGTGGCAGCTGTGTTAGCCCCATTTTTGTCACGAGAGATGTGTTGTCTTTTGGCACTAGTGCTGCTTAGAGCCACACTGTACTTTTTGATGTCAGACTTCCCAACACTGGGATCATACTTTATTCACTCGGTGAGAAGTACTTCACAGTAGTATTAGTGGCAGGCAACATCATTCAGCACTCTAGATCATAGTTCTGCCAGTGGTGATCTGATGCATCATTATAACAGTACTTTAGATGTTCACATATGATCTAAGTATGTTAGAGCCTTAAAGAGAAGTGAGGGGGGGAGGGGGGGAATTAATATTGTAAAGTATGATTTAAAGTATTTAGAATACCTAACTTACATTAAATATTGTTGTAACTGCATTTAACAGATCCAGCTTCAGTTACATAAGACGCATGCAGGTTTGGGTACCAGCAGACCAGCCTCAATTGAAGATGTTCAGATCATCCAGAGCAAGAATAAAAAGAACTGGGATAAAGCACGAGAAAGGTTTGCTGAAAACTTCCAAGAACCTAAATCACAAAAGGATACACCTAAGATTATGCCTTGGGTTAGAGGGACTGTAGAGTGAGGTATATGGTACCACAGCAGGGTAATTCCCATGTGTAAATAGTTGGGAGAGAATTTATTTTTATTCCTTTTTCTTTTGCTCAGGCAGAAGTGATATGGTGATATGTAAAATACAGTTGTGGAAAAAATTATCCAAGACTATTATGTTAATTGTTTTTCTGTAGTCTTCATGCTTTTATAAAAACACATTTTTAATATGAAATAAATGGAATTTAGAGGGATATTCAAATTTAAGTACTTGAAAGTGATTCTCCTCAGCAGCAGAAAGTTTCAGGTGCGTTTTTAACACCATTCTTCATGGAACATCAAACTGTTAAGAACAAACAAAAACATCTGTTAAATTTAAATATGGTATCTTTAACATTTGAACAGTGGTTTAAAAGCAAGCCAAAACAAACAAACAAAATAATCCCCCAGACACTTACAGAGTATCATATTGCCTTTTCCTCTCTTGTATCTTTATTCACAATTGCCATTAAATGCTCAGCAAGAGTTATACCACTATTAAATTCATACACTGCAGTACTAGTTACATGTCTCAGCTTACCTTAAGAGGGGAGGGGGGGAAACTTGTTTTTAAGTGATTCATCAGTACTGTTCAAAAATAAATACTCTACTCCATGAAGTAAACTACCAGCATTGGTGAAGACAACAATGTTCGATGACAGCTTGTAGCAAAATTTTCTTCTGTGAAGAACTTGCCTGCGATTTGTTTAGTAAATCTGTATCTTGCCTTTTAAAAGAGGAGGTATGTTTAGAAAACTGCTGTCTGTGTGTATTATTTATTAACTTCTTGTTCTGATACATCCATTGCTGGCAATGGAGATTATGCCAGGAAAAAAAAACCAAAGGATTTTTTGGTGGGGAAGGGTTGCCAAACTGAAGCTATAAGCTTGGTATTTATTGAATGTTCCTACACACAATAAATCATTGTCAATTAAATAGTGTGCTTCTTGATACTACCTTATGCATATGCTGGATAGGAGTGCTCTTTTAAAATGAGAAAAACTTAATCCCATTTTAGTCAAGTTAAACAGCTGTCCAAGTAAAGGAAATCTGGTAGTCTCACCCTCTTACTGGATCACGCAGGCAACTGTTGAGTAAAACCAGGAAAGTTGCTAGCTATTTATCTTAATGCATCTTTAGACACATACAATGTAAAGCAAATTATTCAATTTGTTATTACATCATTAAAGCACATAAGTTTAATAACCCAAAGCATGCCTTACTTCAGCAGTATAAAGCTGAAGATAGTTAGGAGCACTCTGAATGCCTGCAGCAGTACTGCTTTATTTAATTAAAAACAGTTCCGTTTGCGTTTGTCACCAGTTATTTTTTTATTGTTTTAGTGATAGTTATAAATTATTGGATTATTGTTACATTCCTTTATATTGACAGCTTCACTTTTTCAGATGATACCTGTTTCTAGCTGTGAAAAAACAATTGTTCTGTATGAAACAGCTACATGTTAACTTTAGTTCGCAACATCTCCTAAAAGGCACTTCAGCTACTGGAGGAAAAGAAACAAATCTGTATGCTGAAACAAAGCTTTTGCCTTCTCCCCCACCCCACAAAAATTGGCCTTTGTGGTCTTCATAGTAAATCAAACTAAAAATCTTAATATGGAGAGCAAGGCCTCTTGTGCTTACCTTAGTAGGAACCTTAGCTTTCTCTCTCCCCAATTATTCAGGTAACAGCTCTAAGACAACTCCATCACTGGTTTATTGTTGCCTTGCAAAGAAGAAACTGGAAAGAATTTAACCGTGTTTGCATTTCATAAAGTTTTTGAAGTAAGACATCATTCACCTTCTGCCAAAGGCATGGTCTCATGCAGTCGAGCACTGATTGCTGTCAGTGCTGCAGCTTCCTCTTTCAGCAAACAGTTCCATATAAAGGGTTGAAGTTCAGTCTCGGTTTAGCCTTGGTATGACAAATCCCATTATCTGTTGATGCTGCCTGGGAAAGTGGGAGAGGTGGTGCCTTTAATACTGCACTGTTAACAAAGCAACTGAAAGTAAGGTCTGACTAATCCTCATCAAGTAGTTGTGTGCCTTTATTGAGTAGGAAGACTTGTCTTGAGCTAAATGGGCCTTTTCATCCCTTACCTTAGTGACCCCTTGGAAATTTTTAAGTACAAACGGGTTAGATGAAAGCTACCAATGGTGTGCAAGCATTATGTGCAAATGCAGTATTGCTTTCCCTCATGTCAGGAGGGGAACATGAGTTGCCATTGCACTATTATAATTTTGGAGGCTATAACCAGTAAGATACAGCATAAAGTTTAACTGTCTTACCTTCTCAGTCCTCCAACCGTCCTATTGTCTTTTCCAACTTACAATACTGATCACTTAGACAAAGTTGCTTATCTGTACATCCAAATAAAAAATTTTAGCAGTTTATGTATGTAAGTATTGCTAGTGAATATATTTAATCTTAAAGTTGTTAGGAATAATATTTTATATAGACAAAGTACTTTCTGTAGTCCTAACAGTGAGTTTTGCAAAGCACCAACTTACCAAACATATTTCTGAAATTTAAAATATACTAAGAACAGGTACATACACACCTTCAGTGCTTAACTACCCTGCTCACAAGTGAAAACCAGGCACGCGTTCATTAGTTGTGAAAGCCACTCCACTAAACACCTAACTGAACCCAACAGGGACTCTGAACTACTGTATAGATATGAAATACTTTTACAAAATGTACTACAGAGGAAACCCCAGTGTGTTTTACCAAGAACAGACCTTTTGCTGCTGTAGTTGTTTGTATGACATGTACCTGGCTTTCAGCCAGCAGTTAACAAATCTATAGCAGCAGGAAGAGATGTCAAAAAGAGCATCCTGTTACAAACAAGATGTATTTAAGTGTGCACACACATAGATTTTGTTCTGTTTGGACTTTTTATAACGCCTGCATATATTTGCGATCACAGAATGTAGGACTTTTCTTCTCTCATCCAGTTGCTGCCTCACAAAGGTTTTGTTTTGACCCGGCGACACCCTCCTGTAGATGCCGGTACCTGGGTAGGGGTTGCTGTGGCCCAGCTGCCATTGATCTCGGTGCGGCCCCGCAGCGCGGCAGGGCACCATCCGCTCTCATCCCTTTGCTCTCAGGTATCTCGCTGTCCCTTCAGCACCGCCAAGGGGGCACACGCTGCCTCTTCTGCGGCTCCTCGGGTAAGGCAGGTGGAAAACGGAGAGTTACGGCCTGGCCGCCCCGCCGGCGGGGCTCCCTGCGCGCACAGGCAGCCCTCTGCCGGGGAGGCCGGGCGGCGGGCTGGGCCCGGCAGCACCGCCGGCCCCTTCCTCCTCCCCGTCACCGCCCCGAGCCAGCCGCCCACTTCAGCCCCCGCTTCGGAGCGCGGTGAACTGCGGGGCCCCAGAGCCGGCCCGGCCCGGCCCGGCTCGTCACGTCCAGCCTTTACCTGTCCTCCGCGCCCGCCGCCATCTTGTCTCGTCTGGTCCCGTCCGGCCAGCGGCGACGGCGCCACCGCGCGGGGGTGGCCGAGGGCGGAGCGCGGCCTGCCCGGCCCGTCGCCTCCGGGGACGGGATCCGCGCCTCGCCTTTGCCTTGGAGCTGCTGCTGTTTCTCCTTCTCTTACGCTGCTCCCGCAGGTGCTGCGCGTCGGCCGCCCCTCTTTCCCGTCGGCTGCCCGGCCTTGCTGTGCGCTGTCCGGCCTTCTCGTGGGCTGCCCGGCCTTCCCGTGGGCTGACCGGCCTTCCTGTGCACTGACTGGCTTTCCCGTGGGCTGGCCGGCCTTGCTGTGCACTGACCGGCCTTCCCGTGCACTGACCAGCCTTCCTGTGGGCTGACCGGCCTTGCCGTGGGCTCGGAAGCTCCGGGAAAGGCAGAGAATTGGGATATTCCCCCTTGGTGGTAGGTACCCTGCAGCTCAGGAGGAGCTGGGAATCCCTCACAGGAGGACAACGTGACCAGAAGCTGAACAGCCACAAAAGAAAACAAGATTCGCAGATACTAGTTTAAAAAGACATCTGCATTACTTTTTTGAACACTTAGGACCAGCTTTGTCCTAAGAAAGAATAAGCGGAGTCTCAGGAGTAATCCTGAGAAAGAAATGAGGGACTTGGGGTTTTTTGGTCTGGAGAAGAGAAAGCTGAGGGGGGATCTGATCAACACCTATAAATACTTTTTAAAGGATTTATACTTAAATGGTTGGTGTCAAGAGGATGGGGCCAGTGTTTTTTCAGTGGTGCCCAGTGACAGGACAAGAGGAAATGGGCACAGACTTGAACAGAGGAAGTTCCATCTAAACATGAGGAGGAACTCCTTCAGTTTGAGGGTGGCAGAGCACTGGAAAAGGCTGCCCAGAGAAGTGGTAGAGTCTCCATCTTTGGAGACATTCAGAACCTGTCTGGACACGTTCCTGTGCAACCTGCTCTGGTGGACCTGCTTTGGCAGGAGTGTTGGACCAGATGATCTCCAGAGGTCCCTTCCAACCCCATATCATTCTGTGATTCTGTGAAATGCCAGGAGGAGCCAGCGTAGCCCACCTAGGGAGCCGGTGTAGCGGTAGCCTCAGCCAGTTCAGGGGCCAGCAGAGCTGCTCGTCCCACCAAGACCTGACTCTTCATCCGCCATTCCCAGCACTTCTGCTGTGAATGCCTTACAGGCCCTGCTCCTCAGCCTCCCTTACCTCTCCCTCCATGTTCCCTCCCTTTTCTCACCGATGGTGATGGTGGACTGGCATTGTCTTAGTGGCCTTAGGTCAATCCTCATTGCTGCTGCAGACAGCATGCTTTGGCCAAACCTCAACTGTTGGTCTTTGTGAGACTGAAAAGTCTGCACAGGTGGTCAGGCTAGATTTTGTGGCACCTTTTTCAAACTTTTCCCCTTGCAGTCCTTCACTTTCTTCTCTTTCCCCTGCCAAATTTTTCTTTTAAATCATCAGGTTTCATCATTTCAATACTTTCTACCCACTGGAAAAAAAATAAAACGGTGCTAATTGCATAAAACTGGGATACTTAATTGAGTTAACCACCATCACACTTCTCATTGGGTTTGTTTTTTCAGCCTGTATTACCACCAGGCAGGAATATCCTCTAAAGTGCCCAGTGATGTTGAGTTAAGGCTTAGTGTGAAAAAAAGTTATAGTTGTGGTCCTTTAACTTCCTTGGCAAACCCTAATCTTTTTATTTGATTCTTTATCTGAACAATGGGAGTAATAATAGTTGTTCTCATTCCCTCTTTAGAGATACTTAAAAACTGTCTAGACATGGTCCTGGGCAACCAGCTTTTAGGTGGGCCTGCTTGAGTAGAGGCGTTGGACAAGATGACATCCAGAGGTCTCTTCCAACCCCAACTGCTCTGCAATTCTGTGATTACCACAAAAGATGCGGTGAGGAACTGTTTTGCAGTTAGATACTACAAGGGTGGAGGCCACAGACATATCTAGGCAGGCAGAAAGAAGTCTTGAACTAATGATAGCAAGAAATCAACATAAAACCCAAGGAGAGTGGGCAGTTTAGGACTTAATGGAAAGAAGCAATCTGCTGTCCAGGCTACCCTTCATCAGCTCTCCTTGAGGTCAGGATTCATGACCCAGAAGAGGTTAAGCTGCAAGACGAACAGGAAGCATGTGATGAGTCTGAATGGTAAATGTTAAACAGGAGTTTTGTAAATATAGAAGTAGCTATTCTTTGCTGTAAATGCCAGTCTAGTGTGGAAAGGCTAGAAGAAAAGTCCATCAAACTTTGCCTGAAGCCACCACTGCAGCAAGTGCCATAGGCCATCGTCCTCTTCCAGCCTGGCAAGTCCAGCATTCCTCTGTGCAGCATAATTAAAAAACCAATAGGTTAAAAAAAAAGTGATACAATGCACAATACATAAGCAACTGAGACAGCGCTGGGCCACTTCGGCTTTTTGGAACATTGTCATATGCTTTATAAAGAGCAATTCTCCATTGTGCGGCATTGTGCAAAGTCATGGTGTTCCCGAATTTTTGCTCAAAGGCTGGTTTGGATACAACTATCTATTTGTATACAGTCACCCAGTGTGATGTAGAAGCACTGATCTTCCACAAAGGCAGTGTCAGATAAAACACCACTGAGGTGTTTCTGAGGTATGTTTTCTGTTTGAAGGGTTTTTTTGAGGTAATTTCTGATCTTTGTCAACCAAGAGGTTGGGGCTTTTTGGTTATGATTGCTGTGGGAGAGCAGAGCTTCTGGCTGCGTGGGTTATTTGACCATGAGCAGTTGTTAAGCTTTCTACCAAGGAGGCCAGTGAGATGTGGAAATAACTAGGAAGCACTAGAGGTGGGCTTCTTGTGTTTGTTCTGGTTGAGCACAAGATAATTGGGTGGACAAGGCCACAACAAGTGCTTGTTTAAAACACTTCACAAGAAAGAGAGTGTGTTTGGGATGTTCTTGAAAAGAATGATATTTTTGAGACAGTAGTTCCATCTTTTATTTTACTTCAATGCTTCATTTTAGACATCTGTCTTTATACAGCAAAGACTTGATTTGGAAATTGCTGATAGTATACACCATGAAGAAAATCACAAGTTCATTAAAACAGCTTTATCCCCTACATGTATTTTGGGTCAGATTCTGGAGGTATTTAAAGAAAGATAGCTCTTCTGGTGAATTTGCAATATTTGGAGTTTATTATGGATTGAGATACTCTGTGTATGTTTTAACTTGATGGAGAAATATATGTGAAAGATGACCATGAGTTTCAGCTGTATCTGCTTTCCCACATGTCTGTACATGTGGCACCCTGCAGAGACCCTGCCACCAGGCTGACAGTTGAAACCTGCAGCTTGTTTGCTCAAATACCCATTTACTTTGAATTTTGCCACAGCCAGGGTTGAGTGAAAACTGAATGTGGTTTTAAGCTTGTAATCATTCTCACTTTGGGTAGCCACTGCTTGTGCTTCCTCAGACCTTTTGCAAAAAACAAGGTTAGCTGGTTATTCCAAGGCTGTATATTTGGAGTTATTTAAGGGATGGTGGAACGTTACAAAAATGTTTAAACAGCTGTCTACAAAGTGTGACGTGAGCCTCACCTGTTTCCTTGCTGTCCTGTGGCTTGCGTTCAGGAAAGTATTTCCTTTCCCCTAGACACTGCTGACACCTGGCTATGGTAATATTCAAATTCCCAGTATTCACCATTAAAACTAATGAACTGTTGAAGCCTAGATAAATCACTTTAGTCATTACAAATAAAGATTAAGAAGACTTAACTGAGTATATGGCTCATTTTTAAAATGCTGCAGTGGATGCATTGTCAGGAGACCTTTAAGTTGAGATCTCAGTACACTTGAAGAGGCCTCCTGTAACAGCTGGCAGGATTATTAATAGCTGCCAGAACTGATTTAGGTAAAGAATGTGTTTTCTTGGGGGATTTTAGCTAATGAGTCATGTCATTTTTTTTCACCTTAGTTTTTATTTGTTTTGCTTTAAAAGGAAGAATTTTTTGTTATGCAGACATGGATACAGACAGTGTGCCTGGGTTTGAGAGCTCAAAGAGCAGCCTACAAATTCTGGAATATAAGGGCAGAAGTCTCAACTGGGACGTCACCGTGTCTTCAATGAGTGCATGCTAACTTCCACCAGCTAATGATCTGGCCCCAGATGCTCGTAGGCCAGTGTTGGTAAATAGATGATAGTGTGGGTGTTGGTACAGAAGTCTACACACATATACACATGCCTTAACTCTGCAAGCTGGAGGAGAAATTAAAATGTTTATCTGTTCACAGTAGAACAACCCAACTCAAAACCGAGAAACGTGTTCCTCTTTCACAGCACCATCCTCCTGCCAAACTGCATGTGTGGCACCACAGCAATTAGCCAAGTAAGATCTTTCTATTGTCATTCATTTAGAAGCCCTGGTATGTTTGCTCACCTAAATGAAGCATTTACCCCCTGCTTGTTTTCAGGATTTTGGGTGACAGCTGCACTAATAGTTGGCATAATCATAGTGCCAGCCAAATTGCAGCAATGTTACAGGTGTCAGGATGCTTACTTATTTTCAAACACTGCACATTTCAGATTGCGCTTTTCTCATTTGAATAATTACATGTTTTATATTCTTTTACATGCCGTTAAATAGTCTACAGCCTTAAAATCCATAACTCTTGACAGCTGCAGTGGCACAATTTTTAACTGGCTTCAGTTGGAGTGACTCAATCATCTGACAATTAGCAGTGATTTTACAAAGCATATTTTGGAATCTACAAGGCTCATTTAGAATAAAAAATCATTTTCTGCAAAATGAAGATAGCAGTCTTCACTTTAGGCTTTTGCAGCAGTATTTTTTGCCAGCTACTTGCCACTTTAAGTTTTTGTTGATTATGTAAGAATAGGATATCATTTTATTGATGGCTTGCATCTGTTTGGGGTTTTTTTGTTGGGGTTTTTTGTTGTGGTTGTTTTTTTGTTTTGTTTTGTTTTCGTTTTTTTTAATGACAACTTCTCTTTAAGTTACTTGGAATTTATGCTAGTATGAATAAGAAGAGAAATAGGTCCCTGGCTCTAGATTCTCGGAATGAGAGGTAGAAACCAAATCCTAGCTGAGCACACTGGTATGTCACATACAAAATCAACATGGAGAGTGTTTTGTTAATATCGTAGTCAGGCCCTGAATTGTTGGAGAAATGAAAGAACTACAGTTGTCTGTGAACATTTATCAGAATTTCCAGCTGTTGAATGCTTAACTGCATGATGCTAACAGTGTTGTTGCAATGCAGTTTTCTTGCTCCATGATTTAATGTATAATTATATTCTCATGCCTTCTTTGCTTCCCAAGTCCCTCTGCAGCTTTTATTGCACAGGAGGGAGTGTGCTTAGCTAGCGAGCAATTGGATCAGATTTTTTCTCTTCACTTTCCCTTTCACCACTCACGACTCCTCTTCACATCTTCTGGCCTGCACCAAAAATCCGATACTCTTCCTTGGACCATCCCTTCTTTTCATTGTTAGGATACTGTTGTGGTTTAGCCTCAGACAGCAACAAAGAACTTCGCAGCTGCTTTGGTCCCCCCAACAGCCTTCTGGGGGAAGAATCAGAAGAAAAAGGCAAAACTCGTGGGTTGAGACAAACACAGTTTAATAGAACAGCAAAGGGAAACAAGAAAACAACCACAATAACACCGATAGAGGAATGTACAAACATGATTACGATACCACTGCTCACCGACTGCGCCCGGGACGCCCCAGCCTGCTCCCAAGCGATGACTTCCTGCCGCCTCCCCTGGCCTGCTCCGCTGTAGCCTGGGCATGGCTCACATGGTGTGGAATAGCTGTGTTCCTGCCAGAGCCTGGGGAAAATTAATCCTATCCCCTCTGGAACTAGGATAGATACCCGTGCTGCCTGCCCTGCAGCATCCATGCTACAGCACTGCAGTTACAACTAATGAATGAACATGAGGCTGAAGAAGCTGCAGCAAGTGGTGCCAACATTTGAATAAATTACTCTTTTCTGATTTCAAATTCACCTACTGTTTTGAAGTCACAGAATCATAGTGTCATAGAATGGTTTGGATTGGAAGGAACTTTAAAGATTATCTAGTTCCAACCCCCTTGCCATGAGCAGGGACACTGGCAACCTTCCACCAGACCAGACTGCTCAAAGCCCCATCCAATCTGATCTTGAACACATGCAGGGACATCCTCAGCATCTCTGGGCAACCTGTTCCAGTGTCTCACCACCCTCACAATTAAGAATTTCTTCCTAATATGTAATCTAAATCTCCCCTCTTTCAGTTTAAAACCATTATCCCTCATCCTATGACCACAATCTCCATCTTTCCTGTAGGGCCCCTGTAATAGTGGAAGGCCACTATAAGGTTTCCCTGGAGCCTTCTCTTCTCCAGGCTGAACGATCCCAACTCTCTCAGCCTTTACTTATAGAAAACGTGCCCCAGCCCACTGATCATCTTCACGGTCCTCCTTTGGACCTGCTCCAAGAGGTCCATGTCCTTCTTATGTTGGAGGTCCCAGAGCTGAACACAGTACTCCAGATGGGGTTTTACCAGAGCAGAGCAGAGGGGCAGAATCACCTCCCTCGACCTGCTGGCCATGCTTCTTATGATGCAGTCCAGGATGCAGTTGTCTTTCTGGGCTGCAAGCACAAATTGCTGGGTCATATTCAGTTTTTTATCCACTAGTACCCCCAACTCCTTCTCCACAGGGCTGCTCTCAATCCACTCATCACTCATCCTGTATCCATGTTTGCAATTGCCCCAACCCAGGTGCAGGACCTACCACTTGGCCTTGTTGTACTTGATGATGTTTGCACGGGCCCACTTCTCAAGCCTGTCAAGGCTCCTCTAGATGGCATCCCTTCCCTCTTGAGTATCAACCACACCACACAGCTTGGTGTCTTCTGCAAACTTGCTGAGCATATACTCAATCACACTGTCCATGTCCCTGACAAAACTTAAGTAACAATGGTCTCAGTACAGCCCCCTGGGGGACACAGCTCATCACTTGTCTCCGCCCAGACAAGGAGCCATTGATCACAAGTCTTTGAGTATGGCCATCCAACCAATTCCTTGTCCACTGAGTGGCCTACTGAGTGGTCCACCAGTCAGATCCATGTGTCTCCATTTTAGAGAGAAGGATATTGTGCAGGACAGTATCAAATGCTTTGCACCAGTCTAGGTAGATGACATCAGCCACTCTTTCTTTAACCAACAATGCTGTAACCCCATCGTAAGAGGCCACCAAATTTTTCAGGCATGATTTTCCCTTAGTGAAGCCATGTTGGCTGTCTTGTTCGTTATTCATGTATTTAAAGTCAGTCAACATCCTTCAATGCTTTGATGTCCAAAAACCAATCTTTGAAGGCTCTGATCAGTACATGCCCGGTGTCTTACTGTGCTGCAGTCTTCCAGAAGCTGAAAATCCAAGCCCTTCTTTGGACTGTTGAAGTTTCCACAAGGTTTTCAGCAGACATGGAAGTATTTGGACCAAATTGCAACCTTGAGAATTGTAACTCCGTATGGATAATTTTTCCCTGCTCTAAATTTTCTTTACACTTTTGTTGTGTTGCTTCTTGTCAGAAGTGGTCATAGAGTAACTACGCATTTCCCTCATTCCAGTAGGGCAGTGATGCTATTATCAGGAGATAGAGACCACTTTGTCTCCAGCATGACCACATCAATGGGGATTACAACCGGAGCAATGGCACAGAGTAGCACACCTGCACATCATCTTCCAGGTGCAGAAGAGATTTCTGCTCTGGCATGACATGGGCTGTCGTGGGGAGCTGAGGCAGAGGCAGACTGAAGGGGTACAGAGAATCTATTCTCACAATCTGGTGGTTTTAACACCCTTTATAATTGCGGTCACAGTAGAAAATGCAGCTGCTTGTCTGGCTGATAATCAAGGGTACAAGAGAGCTGGGTTTCCTCAGGTTGGAAGAGTGATTTACACATCTCTTCCTTCTTGCTTCTGCAGAACAAAGCCCTTGGTCTGCATGTAGGAACAGTTCTAGAAATTCTGCAAAGGTTGATTTCACCAAGTGAGTGGCAGTGGTTTTCCCAATTACTTACATCTAAACTGCCTGAGCGTTCATTTGTCCTTCAGAAACCTCTTTTTTCTATGTGCGACAATCTCCACCACCTTGTACTGTTCCAGAAGCTGGTAGTCTGGAGGACCTTAGCAAGACCGGAAAACATTGTTGGGAGGTCAAGCTGAAGAGCTTGGTTTGTTTAACTTAAAAAGAAAAAAAAGAAGAGTAGATATGGATGAAAACTTTGGAGGCATGATGTTGAAGAGGATGGTAACCACTTACATGCCAAAACTATGAGGAAAAGAACAAGTATAAATAAGTCTAGTATGCCAAAAAGATATTAGACTACTGTGCTGAAAATGGGTTTGGAAAACTTTCCCCTTTCACAGGCCAATGCCCTGAAATCTTCAGGCAAAGAGCAAGTTTATAACAGCAAGTTAGACAGCTGTCCCCAGTGGGTCCTCGTCTTGTACCAGATCCTGCCTCCAAGAAGGCAGCCTGGGTGGATCTCCTGGAGCTTCTTCCAGCCCTATTCTCCCTGCTATAGTATGCTGCAGGGAACAGGTACAGGAGCAAACTAGCAATATTGTTGGATCACTCAGGTAGGGATCAGCCTGTGTGTCAGGTAGGTGTCAGATCAGTTCATCTCTTTAAGTGCTCTCTGCCCTCAACTGTAAATTTTAAAGCATTTGTGTTGGAGGGGGTTTTAACTCTGCACTTCATTCTGTTGTTGGTACGTCTCTCAGGCTCAGCCGTTACAGCCATTTGCAAAAGCAACAGAAGCTTTTACTTTTCTGCAGACATTTTCAGAGTTAAATGAATTCATGTGATTTCACTGGCTTCCATACTGTGCAACCTTTGCATCTTGATGGAGTCAGACTCCCTGTTTTGCATTTCATTTCAGTGCATTCTGTGAGACTAACTAGAACTTACTAGGAAATTGAGTTTCTCTAAATGATTTTTCTAATTTATCTCCCTTGATCAGGTTTTCCATTTCTTCTCTGATTTCACATCTCTCCGTGTTCTTGGTCTCAGTTTTTCCTGCTGAGAAACGCTGACTGCTGTGCAGCGTATGTTTTTCCTGTAGAAACAGAGCTAGAATGAAAAGCATTTCTCTTCAGTCTCCTCTTTGCATTAAGGAAAAAAAAAAAAATAGAAAGAAAGCTCTATCTTTGTATTAATCAGGAGAAAACGTGTCCCCAGCAGCCTCTCTTCAATCTGAGCCTGACACAGAGGTTGATATAACAACTTGCAGTACTGATTTAAGTGCCACATCTGTTACTGAGAAATAAAAACCTAGTAAGTGAACATCCTTTCATAAAATGTTAACCCTTTTGTTAAGACCTATTTACACATCAAAAACCCCAAATGTATTTTAGCTGATGTAAATCAGCATAGGCCCAGCTATGCAGTTTTACACCACCTATTCTGTTTTACACCCAACACCATCATTCATACTGGCAACCTTACCTCTGGTTATGTAGAACCATAGTCCGTAGATCTGTATATTGACACCTGTAGAACGTGGCAAAGAAATCTTCAGGAGGTCAAAAACTCTGGAGCAAGATTCTCTTTTTAAGCAGGCCTCTTTCTCCAGACCTACCCTTTAACATTGCGCAGTTTTGATATTTGTCTCTTAAGATTGCTTAGGATGAAAAAATTGAACAAATTTATCTTTTAACGAAGCTGCCAGGACTCATGTTGTTGAGGTCCTCCAAGAACCTAACGCCCCTTCAGACTGTTTACAGAAAATTAGGAGGAAGTGAATTTCAAGCAGGGGTTTTGCACCTACAGTGGCCTGAAGTCCATCGCTTCTACAAGACCTGGGAGCAGGTCCTGTCTGCCCAGAGTTGAGGTGGGTGGGTCAGAGCCCTGTAAGCCTATATGCAGATCTCACTTTGGGTTGAATGGCGTATTTCAGCATAAGCCTGTCTTGTCTGACCTAAACCTAATGAAAATTAGCTGGGTTTAAACTAAGAGAAGACCGATTTTCACTAGCTTTTTCACTAAATCAGCTACATCAGGTTTTAAATCCCACTTTGAAAGAAGACCCTACAACTCTGCACGGAGGCAAGCCTTTAAGCTTCAATTTGTTTGTGTACTGTGCAGACCACAGAGTACAAAAGGCCTTGTTGTTCTCCCCCCAGATCTGATCCACACGTCTCTTTCTTCACTTGTTATTTTCTGCTGGACCCATGAGGTCATCTCTGTTTGGCTGTTCATTTGTGACTGCAATAATAATTTTTTAGAGGATGTCACATGTGGTGAAAATACCTGTCCTAATACTGTTAACAGCATGGTGAAAGACAGGCTGATCTTCACCTGGCCAGGGCTAGAAGCAGACTCTGGAAGTGGTGTTTTCCTTATCTGGGACTGATTTCGGTCTCAAGCCTATTTGCCAGCATGACATGCCATCAGATTTCCAAAATACTCAAAGGAAGGATTTGCACTTACAGCTGCACATTGATGAGTGCCCCCTCTGATTCCCCTCCCCCAGCTCATTAACATGCATGTCTTTCCTTATTAGTGTTCGTCATTATGTGAACAGCTGGTAACTGTTCTGTTTTCCTTCTCGTCAAAAAGAGGGCTTCACAGCCATGAGGAAAATTAGTATTAGGTACAAGCAATTTTTAATACTGACTCCAGGTCCATTAATTTTTTCATTATCATTATCATCATCATCATGGCAAGGGTGGGCAGGTAGACTGTGGGTCTGATTCTCATCTCACTTGGAGGAATATAAAAGGAGAGAAACTCTTCTAAAGGCAGCTAGGTTACACAGATGCAAACCAGGGTAAGTACGGATCAGGGTCTGAGTCTCATTACACGTTTTTCATGGCTGCCTTTAAAATATGAGCAGTTTCTCTTCCAAATCCATTTTAACTGTAATTAACTGTAATGAAGATTTTTTTTCTGCTTGTATTTCTCAAATACATGCTCCACCAAAGATTTTAAATGACCCCTCTGCCTGCATATCTTATGATCAAGGTAAAAATTATTTCTCTCACGTATGTAAGGAGAAGATGAAAAACTAAGAGATAATTGGAAACTAGACATATTTGCTGGGGTCCTCACTTTGATTTTTCCCTCAGTAGATGACTGGTTAAGATGGAATATGCATTTTTAGTGGATCATGGCTGTATTCAGGACTGTGAGCAATAGACAGATCGCAAGAGTTTGTCAACTGTATGAAATATTCTGGAATTTAGATCTCCACCTTCCAGCTTGAAGCCAGTTTTGGAGGGGTAATTTACCCTGGATTTTTTAATTGCTTAGGAGAGTAATTGTCTTCCATGCCTTTCATCCAGGACATAAGATCTTTCCCATTTTCTCTTCTCAGGCCATAACCCTGAGAACACATTTATTTTCCATAGGAATCAACAGCAATATGCTCATCAACATTTTTTTTCCCGGTGTGGGAAGCTCAGCTACGTAAGGTGTGGTTGAGAGGTGGTGTGTTTTCCATGCTTCCCATGGAGAAAAAAAAAAGAGGGGACAGAGGCAAGAGTCCTGGCACTGTGAGGACAAGGCCTGTTGAGGGTATAGCATGTCTTCAGGAATGTGATTAAATAGAGATGCCTTCATTCACATGTCCTCAGACAGGCCAGGAGCCCCTGAGGATGTGGCCTGACAGAGCTGCTTTTCCTCTTTCAGAGCCACCAATTTTTGCTATTGCTGGCCAAATCCAGTCACTTGGTGTCAACAGGTACTGAATACAGATATCTCAGCTTCAGGGATCCTTATCTATGGTCCTGGATTTCTCCAGGGAGCCCAGGGCCTGCTGTAGGATTGATTTGATGCTCCAGTGTGTGAAGCCTCCCCATGGTTACAGATACCTGTCTTCCTTGAAGCTGCTCTCTTTGCATAGGCTCGTGCTGCCATGGAGGAGGTTGCCCACAGTCCCTGAGGTAGGGGAGCATAAGAGACGAAGTTTTGTCTGGCACCACCAGTTCGACTCTGATGACAAGTGCCTTTACTATGGCAAAGTAACTCCAGGAGTAATGTCTGGTGGATCTAGAAATGTTGTAAATGTAGGAGATTTCCATGCTATCTGGGATGATTTTTTTTTTTTTTTTTGGTACGGTAAAGATAATTCATAATTGGAGCACCATAGTCTTAGTAGCTTACAATCCTTGTACGTTGAACCCAACTGATAACAGACCGTAAGACAAAAAAAAATTGTGGAAAAGAGCAAACATGAAGCATACTCTGTGCATATATAAAATTAAACATAGTATTTTCCTGAAAAATACTGAACTATAAAGCTGTGACGTGTTATCACTGCATGATTAGCCCAGTCTTCACTACGCTCCTTTCCAGATTGAGTACAAGTGAAAAATAGTGAACAGCCTTGTCTTCGAGTCAAACAATTCCAGTGTGTATCTGCAGTTAAGTTAAAATATACCTTGGCACCATGGCGATTGGAAATCAGTTGGATTGACTTCTATTCCCTCTGTATCTTCCCTCTGTATTGTTATACTGGCTTATTAATTTTCATTTGACTCTAATCTCCCATTCCAAATAAAATGAGTTTAAAACAAATCAATAGAATACTTCTAAATGAACAGAAGCCTTTAACCAGACGGATGACATGAAAATTAAGGAAATGCTGGGAACACAATGCCAGGAGATAAATAACGAAATTGGTTTTGAATGTTGAATTACTTCCTTGTCTTCTAAATGGAGACACACATACAATGATTAATTGTCCAAACAAAGTTAACGAGACACTATGTCTTCTTCTGCTTATTTTTTCCCTGTGGGATCACATTTTCGTCTCTGGAGCTGTTTATTCTCCATCATGTACCACTAGAGGGTGCTCAGGCAGCAGTATTACTGGGAATTTATAAATCATCGTTTCTGGGATTTTTGGCTTCTGTGCAGGTAGTTGTGGCTTAAATTCTCATCTTCCTACTTTCTCTGGTTGGTTTGTATGTTTGATTGTTTGCTTTCCCTTTATTTAGAGTTTCTGCAAGCTGAGAGACTCCTGCTGAATGAGTTAGTAGTTCATCATCTTGATGCTATTTTAATGGCATTTATCAGCAAAGCACAAATAGTCTCACTGTGTTGCTGCTCACACCATGGCCAAACATGACTTACCACACCACAAATGTGAAACTGGCATTAATAAACAGCTTCCAAGTGACTAAAATAGATGCAGTAGAACATGGGAATCCAGGGTCATTTCAGGGTAAGCAAACCCTTGGCTCACTCCCTCCTCTATCCCCTCCCAAAACTAAGTGTATTTGTCTTCCCTGGGCTTACCAGCTCCCATTTCCCATGCAAGCAGATGTTCCATATCCTAAAATTACTCACTTTGTCACCCGTACTAAAAAGCTTAAGCAAATACACAGCACTTGCATAAGCCTCATGCACGGTAAGTATTGCAACTCTTGCAGTAAGTACATTTCACTGTGCTATGTAACAACGCCATCCCATGTTAAAAAACGGTGATTTTTTTTTTTTATGTTTTTTGGGAGCCTTTGTGGTGACTCTGAAAACCTTGCACGTAGACTGTTTATACACTCTCGAGAGACAAGCAGAGGAAATTTTCCATAATCAGTAGAGCTGAATAGCCAGCAACCAGCCTCACAGCTGTAATTGCGTAATCTGTGGAACACCACATACCTGCACAGCGCCAACCAAACCCAAACAACATTATATTTTTCTGTTTCCACTCCAGTCTACAAGATAGGTCAAGGCATTGTAAAGAACAATTACTTAATTGAAGGTAGGCTTGAGAGATTACAGCTGACCTTCCACTGAAGTAGATGCATCTGTATAATGGTGGTGTTAGTATCTACTAGCTGATGGTAAGCTACTCCTTGTGCAAAGGATGATGAGAAGGCAATCCATTTGCCTTCAGTACTTCCTATCAGTCTCATTTCAGAGCCATGTGAGTAAAAGAACAGCAGTAGCTGTAGATGATGACCTTCTTGCAGTGGACAGAAGTGTCATATGAATGCTGTTAGATTAATTTCAGTTTGATCGTCCTCCTGCTCTTGGCCATGAGATAGGATGAGCATGTCATGATGGTCACAGATAAGAAGAGTCAGAACTGTTTTGGGATAGTTTTACTCCCTTGGTTATATTTGATCATTCCTCATTTCTGATTGATCTTTTCTATATGTAGGATCATACTTCTGGTTGTGCTCAGGTGACCAAGCAATCCCGAGTGCCCTGTGAGTGAATGGTCACTGTCACTATTTACTCTTCCAGCAGTATGGAGGACTCAGATAGATGGAGAACATAAGCAGCCTTTAAAAAAAAAACCAATTCTATAGAATAGAGAGAAAGCATATGCCAGAGATCTGATATAAGGGGTCACCATTTAATTACAGGAAAATTAAATAGAGAAAGCAAACAATGTCGTCCACAATCTTGGAGGTGAGAAAAGGATGGTGAGAGAAGGTAGTAGTTTGAAAACCAGTCACTGCCAGGGACAAGGTTCTTTTTGGAATGGAAAGCCCAGGTGTGTCCCTGTAGGCCAGTGGGGGAAAAGGATAAAAACTCTAAGAGAGAAACTGCTTAAAGAGAGAAGAGGAAAAAGTTACAAGAGAGAAGTAATGGGATGAATTTGGAAGTTAGAAGGGAAACTGAGGCAGGATAGTCTCTGCAAAAGCACATCTCTCTTTTTTTAATGAAAATTAACTGGTACTGTCATCAGTCTAAGGCAGCATGATATTTTCCTGAGGTTTGTTTCCTTCTTTAGCTGGAGTTGTGGTATTCATTATTATCTGAAATTACCCACTATGGAAAAATAATCACTCTCATACAATGCACTGAGAAACCCATTATGTCATTTTAAAGGTCAGATTTTAAAATGGATTTGAACTTGGTTTATTGATATGAGCCTGGAAACATTGCACACAGTGGTTTCTGACTGCAAATAAAGAATATTTTACCTATCTGACTTGTGGGTGAAAATGGTCTGGGTCAGCAAACAAGTTGCAAATAGCTTTATATTGTTGCAAATGGTCTTGCACTCCACATGACAATGGAGAATGAAATAACCTTTTTTTTTTTTTAGATTTGGAGTTCATTACATGTCTAGAAGTTGTTTTCCAGAAGTCAGTAGGACTGCCCTCTGATCTGCAATTTCATGTGATCATTCAGCTACCAAAAAAGAGTTGGTGAGGAGCTGTAGCGTTCATACCCTTTGTCCTTACATCAGAAGACTTCACTCAACTGAGCAGTGGCTTTCCCTTTGTCTGTGACTTCTGTCAGGAGATCTCACAGTCTATGTGGTATGACTAGCATACAACCTTTCCAACCTCAGGGGCCTGTCAGCAGATCGGTCACTCTCCCCCTCCTAAAGGAGGACATGGAACTACTGTAACCAGAGCAGCCAACAGAGCCCAGGGTGCTCTGCCATCTTGCCAAGAAGGAAGCAAATGCATACCTCTACCATACAGCCACGTAGAGCACATACAGCAACCCAGCCCAATGGCAAACAAGGAAGCAAGGTAGGTAGGAGCTTGTTCCCACCACTCCAGCAATTCATCCACACCGCTGTGGAGTCCACAGGCTGGCTGAGCTGCAGGCTGCAACCGGCCTGGGAGCCCGTGGCTTGGCACAATGCTTACGGGTACCACATTGATCTGCATCCCCATGTTTATGAATATCAGGCTGCCTTCAGGACGGAGGGACCAAGGCGCTGTGCGTGGGGTGACTGCACCTTTTTGTTGCTGCACTTCCAGCCTCGTGCCTTGAACCCACTACAGCCTTTTATACTCCCATTTACCCTGTGCAGAAGACTTCTCTTCCCTATGTAAGATATAATCTTTACATCTCTACTACCTTAGCTGGGAAGAGAGACTAAGCTGTAGTGAAGTCTCTTGGATGCTTTTCGGAGGGCAACAGAAGTAATCTTCATTGCTTGTGTAAATGAGCAGATTGCAGTTGTTGTGCCTCAGACAGGGAAGTGCGGAGAAAAATGTTTAGTTCTGCCACCATGTCCCTTCAGGAAATGGTATGTTTTACTATGATAACTTTTTTTTTAAATGTTGCTGCTTTTCTGTTCCTGCTCTAGATACTGGTTTTTTCCAAGCCTTCCATAACTACAGCTAACTTTGTAGACATCATAAGGCAAGTGTAGGTATTATAATGAAGTATATACAATTTTATTCTGGCACAAAGCAGAACCGTTCAGTGATATTTTTTTTTCTGCCAACAACTGGATCTAGTGGATCTTATCACAAGGTTTTCTAAAATTAAATCGCTCTAATCATTCCTAGAGTAATGTGATGTTACTCTTAATTGTATATACTTACACTGGTTCATCCACGTGTGTAATAGAAAGCAAAAAAGGCAAGAAGAGGGTCAAATTTTCTAAACTGAGACTATTTGTAGATAGCCATGACATGCAAATGTGACAACCAATATTTTGGTCCAGTGGTTCTGGGTTAGACACCATGGCATGCAAAGAAAAGGATTCTTCTCCTGTGTCTGTCTCCTTAGTTCTTCAGTAGTGACTGTGTTTGTGAAGGTTCATTGCATTATTGCAAAGAGATCAAAAAATCAGGTTATTTATTTCTATATGATGAGCTGAGTAATGGTTTCTCAGATCTATAACACCGGACAGGTTTCAAATGCACCTGTTAAAATATTTGTATCCTAACAGATGCAGAAGCATCCATTTGTAAACATCATACTAACACGTGTTTTACACAGGCATATTGACTTTTGTCCCATACCCTACTGAGCTTCACAAATGTTAACAGCTCATGTGAAGTTTGTATTCATCATAGCTGCCTTGGCATGAGCCCTGTGCACAGGTGTGACACGAGTACACACTCTGTGATGTAATCTTCATCTCTGACAAAGGGTTGCTTACAACATAGTCCTGCTGCACAGTACTCTAAAATAGTGGAATTTGTGTTTGTGGATTTGAAGCATTACCCTGAAGCGTTTACAGGCACAAAGTTATTCATGTTACTTCCTTTTTTTGTGCCCCGGCCAAGTAACAGGATTGTGCCAAGTACTGTAGCTCTGGAAAGCCATGCTCCTGTCTTTCCAGGGGGGAAGATATCTTCAGTAAGTACACAACCTGCCAAAATGAGTAGAAGAGGAACGTCCCTGAGGTGGCTAAGATGAATACTTCTAATACTATTATATAGCAAAATTTATATCAATGGATCCTCAATAGTAAATTCTCAATGCTATTAATTAACATTGTTTGTGGGAGATAGTAAAAAGGGCAGAGAACTTTGCTTGAGCTAGAGAAGATCTTTTATTTCACACTGCTTTTAATACAAGTTTGCTCTGCAATGCCTTATTTTTTGAAGGCACAGCAGTACAACTCAGGAATTACTGGGTTCTTTAAAGGTGTTTTCCAATTAGAGAATATCTCCTTTGTCTGGTTTTATTAGTGGCACAATTTATTCCAGAGTCAGGAGAGGACCATACAATCAACCAAAACCTTGTGTTGCCTAATGGCGAAAGAACAAGACAATGTCTTCATGTGAATTTGACTGACAAAAGGACCTGCCCTTAGGTTTCCTAAATACACTTGTGGGAGAGAAAATCTCATCTGAAATCCGTGTTATATTCTATGTTCTAGATACAAACAGCTTAGTGTTGCTTAATTCTGCTACACTGGCTCTGAGGTGAGTATTTCAGTATCTTTAGTTCTTCATAGAGTGATGTATTGTTCTCTTCTGATCTGTGGTAATTCTAGAGAGAAGTGATAACCCTCATGAGTGTTTGCTCTCTGTAATGTTTGTGGCTTTCTGGCTTACAGTTTACAAATTTTCCTGTGCTATTTTTGTACTATTTTTATTGTTCATTACTTTTTATTTACTTCATAAGACCATAAAATAGTCCAATCAGGCTATCAGTTGAGGACCACTCTGAGACAAGGCAAGAAGCTACAGTACATATTAACTGATGCAATTTATGGCATCAGCTGATGTGTACTTAAAATATTATGGCATTGACTGCATACAAAGATTATACTGTGAAAGATTAACTAGGGAAAATTAAGTAATTGATACACTCTGAAGCCTATAGATAACAACAAGATTAATGAAGGATCCTGCAGCCTTTTACTGGCAGTCCCAGCAAAGTTAAAGGCTATTAGGACTATCTGAAGCCTTCTGGAAATTCTTTGAACTGAGGCCTCTCACTCTCGAGTGACCAGTGACCATTTTGTGCTATCCGCTTGTTTCTGCAGGCCAGGCTCATGGAGTGACTCAAGTCTTTTTTGGTTTTTTGGGGTTGGTTTTTTTTTTTTTGGTCGAAAAGTCCATGCAGATTTAGAATTAGTCCTTCAATTCCCCTGAAGGCTTTTGAGACAACATCAATCATAGAATCATAGAATGGTTTGGCTCGGAAGGGACCTTAGAGATCACCTAGTTCTACTCAAAGCCCCATCCAGCCTGGCCTTGAACTCTTCCAGGGATGGGACATCAACAAGTTCCTTGGGCAACCTGTTCCAGTGTCTCACCATAAGAATTTCTTCCCTTAGATCTAATCTAATCTACCCTCTTTCAGTTCAAAACCATTACCCTTTATCCTATCACCACACTCTCCATCTTTCCTGTAGGCACCCTTTAAATACTGGAAAGCCACTATAAGGTCTCACTGGAGCCTTCTTTTCTCCAGGCCAAACAACCCCAACTCTCACCGTGTGTCTTCATAGAAGTGCACCAGCCCTCTGATCATTTTGTGGACTCTCTTCAACAGATGCATGTCCTTCTTACGCTGGGGGCCCCAGAGCTGGACGCAGTACTCCAGGTGGGGTCTCAAGAGAGTGGAGTAGAGGGGCAGAATCGCATCTGTGGACCTCAATGCTGGTCTCAACCTGTTGGCAAGAAGGGGAAGAGCTTGGAAATATGATGTGAATCCAAGAACGAGGCACCTAAAGTCCAGCATAAAGCCCACAGTTTTATTTGCTTTATCTTTTATATAAAATGGCACTGAATTGCTTAGGAATGCAAATCTATTACTACTATTGTTATTATTATTTGTTATTATTATTATTATTACTATTGTTGAATGACACTTCCTTCTCTGAAGAATGATTCTTTCTCAGCCAGTGACAAAAGCAATGCTTTTTTGAGTACACATCACATGACAAATCTCCATCAGGCAGTGTTCTATTCACCCAGCTGTGCTCTGCCAGGGAGTATTGTTAGATATCTATTTGCCTCAGCTTCTAACGTCAACCTTTAATGATTTTTTTCTGTTTGTCCTTGTGATGACCTGAAAATCTGAGGAGAGATTAAACCCAAGCTAGGCTATAAAGACTGGATAAAAAAAAATAATAATGAAACTGTTCTGTGCTCCAGTTTGGCTTGCAGTCTGGCAAATAATGGCCTTTTCAGGATTAATATTCTAACCTATACATAGGTTGTGTATGTTCAGAGATAAAAATTGTTTGTTCATTTTTAGCGCAGCTAACTTTAGATGATTTCTTATCTATCGAGATCTAGCAGCATTTTCAATGCTGGCCAAATATAAATGAAAAAGAAATCTAAGTGGCAGAGACATTCTACTCCTGCCAACCATGAGACCAGAGGAGGAAATTCTGATGGCAGAGAAATCAGTGAGGATGCCATTCATGGGACTGGGCCTGTCAGCAAGACCAGGAATGTTTTATCGTGGGCTTTGCTAATGCCAAACAGTCAAGTGCAAACAGTCTGAGCTCTGGAGTCTGCCTGAGCCTAGGAGGACCAAGTTCTTTGCCCTTGCAGCTGGGGCAAGAAGGAGCACCTGGGCAAGCACGCCTCAGCCTGACCACCAGCAGGTACCTAGAGCTTGTATATTCATAAACTACCTGTGGATGCTGTGAACTGAAGCTACAGCCAGGCTGCAGCCAGCTAAGGAGGCAGAAATGGATTATGGACTTTGCTATACCTAGACATACTGGTCCACTGCTGGAGTTCGTTATTTGCTTCAATAGACCAGGGAATTCACCCAACAAAAGCAGTATCTTGGGTCTTACCTGTGACATGTCTTGGATATCTCTTTCAAAATTCCCAGAACCCATGGAGTGGTCATTTTGATTGTCCAAGAAACATAAACTCTATTGCTGTCACAGTACAATCCAGGCACAGATAATGTACTCAGGGAAATCCATTCAGCAGTGCACACAAACACCCACTTCCTTACTATCTGTATGATTGTGATAACATCTCAGCAACAGGTTCCTCACAGACATGTTTGTGGATGAGAGTAATTTCAATGGCAGATAAGTTCACAGCAAAGAAAATCACAACGGCCAAATGTTCAGAACCTAACTGTCTGTGTACAAGAAAAAGCTAAGTGAACAGCATAGAAAAGAATCAAGGGTCTTCCAGAGTGATAAAAATGTTGAAAATTATCTCCTTGATACTAACAGAAAGAAGTCCCAAGAAATTAGCATGAAAATGCAACTTGCAGGAGTGTTGAAGTCCATGTATGTTACTCACTAGGAGGCACAATGTTTGCATACTAGAATTTAAAGATGTTATTCAGGACGCTGCAGTGTACTTACAAAACACAGCAGAAGCAAATTAAGAATGATGAAACAGATTAATAAAAAAAGGAATAAAAAGTCTATAAAGTTAAGTTGGAGGGCTTAATTCCATCCCTATTAAAATATAAACAGCCACATTCCCAATAAATTCCAGCAGAAATAGTGTACCGAGCCTGAAACTGGGTCCTTAGCGCATGTTGAAATCTGCATGTATGCAAAAGGTACTAAAAAAAGCAATTTACTTTTTGTTTTACTTCTACACCTAAAAGAAAAGTAGGCAGAATAATCCCCTATATTTGGGCTGTTTCCCCGGAAACAAAGGCCAAGTTACAGTTTATCTTCTAAAGCACCGCAGTTAGTGGCCAGCAGCCTCATCCCACGTCACAGGTGAATAAAGCGAGTGGGTCTGTGCCTGTGGTCTTTGCTCAGGGAAAGCCTGAGCTTCTGTGCTCCTGCAGCACGGTCGCTGCAGGATGGCACCCTCCTTTCGGGGTGCAGGCAAAATGTCATTTGTCTGCCACACACAGAGTGTCTGACGATCCTTTGAAATAACTGGGCAGAGCTGATTCTGGGGTTTGCAGTTAAAGTCTGCACACCTGGCTCTTGTGCAGAGATGCTCAAGAGGGAAAATTGTACCTCCTCTGAGTCCCAGGTGTTCAAGAACGTGGCTGTGTGAAGCTGAGGCTATAGCCAACCTCCTGTCCACCTCATCCATGCAGGACCAGGACCTTCGAGAGATTGCCAAGGACATGAGCTCCCAGGAAACAGCTCTTGCAGATGTATGGCCACAAAAGGGGGGATGTTCTGACCTGCTGTTGAGGATGTTTCCATGTGTGCACTGTCTAGGGTTTCTGGGGAGCTCAAGGAGGATTGTGTTTGCTGACTGTGTGTCTTCTCCCCTAGAAGTAGGGCAGCTCTTCACAGTCCCTAGCCTCAATCTGACATAATATGCTGACCCACGCTGGTTCTGTTGCTCCTCTCTAGAATTGATTTTCTGCACAGGTTCAGTGCTTTGGGTTTACTTTGTGTTGCAGTCTGTGGTTTTGTGGGATTTTGGCTTGGCAGTTGCTGTGGCTGGACCACTACTTGTCCCACAGCTCCCAGACATCTTTAATGTTGCTCTACTTCTGTGACATTCACATGCTCTCGTGTGCAAGCCTTTGTCTTTTTCAGGTAGGTAACTTCTTTTATTGTGCTTGCTGAGTGTCTTGCACAGTTGCCTCATTGAGGCCTTGGGTACCACTACAGAGCGATGACAGTATTGACAGTATTAATGAACTCCCAAGAAATAACACTACTCCAAAAGGAAAACCAGCAACGTACTGTTCTTAAAGCATGAAAAATGAGGGAGTCAAGTCCACTCAAGGCCAAAGATGTCATTCCCAACCTGATGCATTCCACCTACCTGGTACTTGCTGCCAACTAGAATATCTCAAAGGTGAAAATAGGCTGTTTGAAATATGTCTCTGGTCCCATCTCTGGCAGTTGAGGTTTGCTCCAGATCAGAGTCGTGCTGCCCTCCCTCAGCCCCGGGCAGCTTGTCTCCCCTCTGCTCAACTCTGAGGCCGAATTTTACTGGGGGATCCTGAAAAGCACCAGCAGCGAGCTGTCTGCTCCGTGGGTGGGTTTACCACTCCCTGCAGGGGATGTAAGGTGCTGCCTTTTTCCAAAGGCCGTGTGGCTCTTGGCACACCGGGCCAAGGCACCCTCGGGGCACTTGTTTCACCTCGTTTTCCCCGAGCGGTTTCCCCCCCGTTGCTGTATGTCCCCGGTCGCGGTAGAAAATGATCTGTAGGGGGCACAGGCAGGGGGAGAGCCCGGGACAACCCGAGGAAACCGTGTCGCCCTCCTTTCCCAGGGGAGCCCCGCAGGCGAAACTTATTTCCCTGGAGCGCTTCCAGCTGTGCGGGGCCGG
>JAHREE010000430.1:2285616-2385037 GCA_033628505.1 Tringa tobata
CAGCCTGGAGAAGGCTCCAGGCAGACCTTATAGCAGCCTTCCAGTACCTAAAGGAGACCTACAGGAGAGGTGGAGAGGGACTCCTTATCAGGAAAGATGCAGAGTGTGGTGATAGGACGAGGGCTAATAGTTTTCAACTGAAACAGGGTAGATTTAGATGAGATACTAGAAAGAAATTCTTCACTGTGAGGGTGGTGTGACTCTGGAACATGTTTCCCAGGGAACCTGTGGATGTCCCATCCCTGGAAGTGTTCAAGATCAGGTTGGATGGGACTTTGAGTAACCTGGTCTAGTGGAAGGTGTCCCTGACCATGGCAGGGGGTTGGAACTAGATGATCTTTAAGGTTCCTTCCAACCCAAATCATTCTGTGATTCTGTTATGATCCCAGCTGCACTTTAGGTTACTTTTCTGTTGTACTCATACCACAGGGTATCTTGTCACAAAGTAGTTCCATAAACTTTTGTTAGAATATAATTAAGAAATCAAAATATTATAATATTATAAAAGTATTATAAAAGAATATAAAATATTCTATATTTTTTTAAAAAATGCAGAACTAATCTAAGGAAAGCGTAAGTGAGAGAGACAGCAGAAAAAAAACCACTACCACAACCCATAGTCAGTTTGTTTGTTCGGATCCTGAGAAACACGCAGAATTGTCTGTCGTTGCATCAACTGTTTTAATCATTCAGAAACAGAACCTGCATAGTCAGTGACAGTCACAAAGTCTGAGCAGACTGGAGTAAAAAGTTGTTGTATTTCTTGGGTTTGGGGAGTATTATTTTTTTTTACATTTCAGTGTAGAATACTTAAGAAAAAATACAATTTCTTATTTAATGTAGAGGAGAGCAAATTAGAAATTCTTGCATAATTCTTTGAGATTTGAAAAAGAAAAGTGAACATATTTCAGATGGTTTTGAACTTCATAATTAGCACTGTAATATTAGTTTGGGTAGTTTCAGTTCTTTTTACAGTTTTAGAGTCCCAAGCACCTAATGGAAATTATGTGGGTTTTTGTTTAATAACTGCCTTAATGATATAGTAGAAATGTTTCCATTCTTATAAGAACTAAGATCTGTAAAATATTTTATGTCTTTTTTAAACTTAGCTAGAACCTTTGTTCTTGCTGCTACTCCTGGTGCGATTTCCTGCAGGTTAATACTGTACTTTAGTATTTGTCTGACCAAAGTAAGGCTGGACTATTATGGACCTATCATCAAGGCAAAATAGTAGTTGATACCTGATGGCTGTGAGAAGTGGAAAAATATAGAAATACAGTTGTCTAATAGTACATTATGACAATATCTATTTCCATAGAAGTTAAAAAATTTAGGAAAATACCAGTTATTTTCGTACAGGAAAAAGTGTCTAGCGATACTGCGTGGTTTTAACCGTGGTAGTGCTTGGATGCATGTGTTAGCTGTGTTGAAATATCATCTAAATGTATTTAGGGGACAAAACAAATACACAGGTCAAATGGCTGTTAGTGGTGTAACTATTCAACCCACTTAAACCATGCTGCTTTGTTTGTCTTAATTTTCTGTCCTAAACTGTTTATTTGTTTACACAATCAAATATTGCATTATTTACATTTGACCCTATCTTTATACAATGTCTTAAAACTCATCTATACCATAATATTAAACTGGCATTAAAAGAAATCAGCCTGTAATGATTTTAACCCAATGCAATTCAAATAAAAAACCCAAACTTGATCCCGAGTCACTTAAAATGTATGGCTTATCTAAACCTTACTTTTTAAGTCCATCTAATCTGTATTCATTGGGGTGAGGTCAGTGCTACAAAAACAATTCTTCATTCTCTTTTCTTCTCCTTTCCTTAATGAAAAGTTCTGAATTGTTCAGGCCGTTCAGATGTGTTGGTGGCATCTGGCTCACTCTGGTTATGAGTTACAGTTATTCAGCAGTTCTGTCGTGCTGGCGTTTCTTTGTGGATCTCAAAAGCTTGGCAATAAATATCTACAGGTTTACCTGACAAAGGTCTTAAGTGGGCTTGTTAAGTATTATGAGATGTGTCTGCACTCTAATTTGGAATAGGACCCATAGTTTCTGATGCCCAGCCATAAGTATGTTACAAGGTAGTTGGTCAGCAACACTCAAGTAGAAACCAGACATTCCTTGCCCACGTTCCCTTCTTAATAAAACCAAACAGTATCACAGTAGCAAACAGTATTAATATCTCAAGCCCTGCATCAGCTTTGTATAAAGATGCAAGGCATTTAGCTTACGTCACTGAGGCATAACGCTTAGCATGAGACAATATTGAGTGTATAATGGCTGCTTGACCCATTGCTCAACTATTGCCTGTTCTGAAGTGCAATAGCACCGGCTGTTTAGCAAGAAATAAACAGCTTCTTGAACACTTCCTTGGGGGTTTGAAAAGATTATAAAAGTTTACCTTGTTTATGTTTACAAATACATCTTTTGATTTTGACCAAAATACAAATCCTATGCAAAAGTGCATGCATAGATGTGCTTTTTCTTTAACATCTTGATACTTAAACATTAGCCAAACTGAAAAACTATGAGAATAAACAAGTTTTAAGGCTCTTATTGCTAACACATAGCTCAGTGTGGAAAAAAAAAAAAGACCAAAAAACCTAACCCTCTGTAGTCTTCTATTGATTACTTTATATCATTTTTCTTCTTGAAATCACAAGAACAACAGGTGTAATGATTTGGTTCTTATGCTGTGTTCTTTGTGGAAGAGAAAAACTTGTTTATGAACCTCTCTTGGAAGTCAGTCACACTGGAACAGTTTTTGACCGTTTTCAGGTTTTTCTATAGCAAAATAATTATTAGAAGCAAAGCTCAGAAATAAGAGATACTGTCTCATTGTATTTCTTCTTACCAGTGTTAGTCTGTGTTAAGTTTCAAGGTGGAAGCACTGAGGTGAAGGATGCACCCCAATAATTCAAAGTCCTAGCTTTTTTTTTTTTTTTTATATCTGAGGGAGTAGGGAAAAAGATGCTGCTAAATACAAATTCAAAGTCCTATGGAAAGCATTGAGAAATCCAGGTACTGAGAGAATTGCATCAGGTCCTTGGATCCTGGAGAAATGTAACATCACACATTGCCTTGATTTCAAATACAGTTCTTCTCTTTAAAGCAGTACCATGTGTAAGAAAAGTCACTGTCCTTCTTGCACTTCTTGTTTTGCTTGAAGTGTACTACTGTTTAGCTGGCTGCTAGAATGTTCTGTAGAATGTGGAACATACCAGATTTAGGGTAGCTTGGAAAATAAAGCTCCCAACTCTGTAACTTATTGTGATGAAGATCCATTTCACAACTCAGTAGGACACCTAAGACATCAGAGTCCTCTTGAACATACTTTGGGGCTGCAACGCTGACAGAAAAGGTTTCAAAGAGGTTGTTCAGTCTCCTTCTCTGGAAATATTCAAAACCCACCTGGATGTGTTCTTGTCCAGCCTGCAGGTGAACCTGCTTTGGCAGGGGCATTGGACTGGATGATCTCCAAAGGTCCCTTCCAACCACTACTATTCTATTCCATGAAAAAAATTTGGGCAGGCCAAAAACTGTTGAACTATGTTACAGTGCAGAGCCTGTTTAATTTAGGCTAGCTGTTCTCTGAGAGGTGCTGGCCTGAGTAACTTACCGTAAAGAAAATTGCTAGTAGAAAAGTGCTTTTCTTGGACTAAGCCCAGACTTCTTAAATGAACATGCTAAAAGGGCTTTTGCAAAGATTTTCTCCTCTGTATCTGACCTTTCCATTCCTCCTTCAACTGGTTTAGGTAAACTTCAACAAGCACTGTAGTTGTGCTCTTAAGCAATGCTCAACAGGAGAAATGTTACAGAATGGAGAAAAACTTTTGTTCAAAAAATAATAAACCACTTGGCAAAGGAAACAGAGCAGCCTGGCAGATTAAATTCACTTGGTATTGAGTCACACAACATTCTGGACTTCCAAAACTCTTCTGGGTGATAGGTGTTTATGTCATTAAATATAAGATGCATCTTCGTGTCTTGTTGTGTTCCCCCCCTCCACCTCCCACTAAATTTGTATAGGAAAAGAGAAGTGTTGGAAGCTTGTAAGACACTAAAGAGCCTCAACTATTTCAGCATTGAGAGTCACCAGGCGTCTCAATGTGCACCTCTAAGTTATTTTGGACTATCTGCATTCAGTATAAATACCAGATAGTTTGAGGTAAACTGAGCATTAGTAACATCTGTTTTCTACTTTGTACCATTTGCTATGCACAAGATGAGTCTCTGAGGTCTTTGCTTCTGAAGAGCTTGATGTGGATCTTTTGGCAATTTCTAACACTCCATGATTGTGCCGAATGCAGAGCAGAGGGATTTAAAATAAAACTGACCACATGGCTGAAAGACAATGCAAGCAGAGAAGTTGTGCCATATACCCTGGGGAATAGTGCACGCTCTTGGGATGCAGGAGACAGGTTTGAATTCTGGCAGCTGAGAATCCTTAATGATGACTAGTGTGTGATACAGAAAATGGGCACATAGTTTCCCATTCCTCTCTTTCAGGTGAGGAATAATCCAGTCGTCTATCATACTTTACTTAGTGGTTAAGACTAAGCAAAGTAATTGAGCAGGTTTAGGTTGTGAAACTAAACATCACACCTGCTCTGCAGGTCGTCTAAGGCAGAGGTAAGGCTACCAAACATCTCTTGTAGATATATCCTTTCAGCTGGCTTAAGTGCCCCTCCGAGCCTTTGACATCTATCACATTGAGATGATGAGCTTGATCTATTCACTGTAATGAGCATTTAAGCACCTGACTCACAAAAATGTTTCCTGTTCCTGGTAGGGGTCCTTCAGCTTCTCCAAGACTTTATTATTTGAGACAGGTTGGTTGTACCTCTTATATGTTCATGGGTTCCTCGATCAGGTAGTTGTACCAAGCTGGATCTTACAGTGTAAGCATTCCTGAAATAAGGAGTAACACAAGTGCTTATTTTCAAGAACTTGGGAATATTCTCTATAGTAGTCTATATATATATACTCTATAGTAGTATATAGTAGTATTTTGTGTAATAATACCTAAAACCTTTAGAAGTTAAAAGAAGTATTGTTGCGAGATCCTAGAGATTTCTGAAATGTTGTGTGCTAATGGGTAAGGTTGTCAGATTAATGCAATCAGAGCTGAGGACATATAAATGTCCTCAGTCCTATACACAAAACAGAAGTGAAGTTGGGAATGGCGTGGTGTTTACTGTGGTTGTTGGGTTTTTTTTAATTAAAATCTTCATAGCAAAAGGCAGCCATGCTATTTGTGTGACTACTGCATTCTCATTTTGGATTGTCTGTGTACTACATGTGAAGTGTTGTTGCTTGAAAATTCAAGTCCAGGAAAGCAAAATTGGTGAAAGTGTAAGTAGTGGTGTGAAGGGGAACCAGAGATGGAAAAGAAACCATGCTTTGGGTTAAATTGTCCTCTTGCACCACCTGCACTGTTGCCAGATCTCAGGATATTTTACTTTCCATGTAGATCATTCTCTGCCTGTATTTCCCGTCTGGCTGCTGGTCACTCCTCTTATTTTTTTTAAACATTCAAGTCTGTCTCAGTTACAGGGCTTTTCAGTGTAGCCCAAACTGAAAAATGCATAATGTATGTGAAGTGTGTAGAATTGTCTTCATGTACATGTAACCTTTCTAAAATTGTCTTCAGTGAAGGTTGTACGTACCTGTGTGGTTGCTAGAAAATAATGTGTGTTTTATGGTATAGCAGAGTTTAACTCTTTTTGGGGAGTGTTGTCATGGTAACCAAACCCAGTATTTCCTTGACTTCAAAATAAGTCAATGGTAGCAGATTTATGGCTTCAGAAAATCAACAGTCACCTTTACGGATGCAAAGATAAATGTATAGAGCATTGTGGAACGAAGCATGTGTGTTTGAAGGGCATCATTTTGTGGTTGAGGGCATGAGCTTACAGTAACGACCGCCACCTGATGATCTCTTGTGTAGTAGTGTCTCCCTCTGGCCCAGTTTAGTAGGTGCATTTTTAGCCCAGTAAGTCTCCAGTCTTGCAAGTCAGCAACAGCTGACTGTCTCCTTGCTTCTCTGGGGGCATCTTCTTTGGGGAAATTCTCACAGACCATAAAGTATGACAAACTCATTCTATAGGAACTCCCATGACTCTGCCAAAACACTGGTGCTTTTGGCTTGTGAAGCTTGAGTCACCTTTCCTTTTACGTGAGGAAGAAGTTCTGCCTGGAGATATACTATTAATTTTGAATAAGATGGCATGGTGAGAGGTAGTGTCTAGTGCAGGTAACTTTCTTCACTTGAGAGGATCATTAGTCCATTTGCTCAGGAGCTCTATTTTTTCCTCACAGGTCTACCATTTGTGTCAACCACTGACCCAGTCTTCAGCATCCAATTATTTATAAATGTCTTTCTCACCTGTATTGTCAGCTATAAAAGAACAAAATGTATTAGAGACATTCTGTTCCTTTGGATTACCTCTGACTCTGTGAATAGAGGGTTACTCTGGAGAATTTTTAAATTAAAAAAAAAAAATCTCTGTATATCTTCACCCACTGATTTGGCCATCCAGTAGCAAATATTTCATATCTTGAATATAGAAAGGGTAAAGCTTAGATTTATGCTGAGAAACCCCTCAGCTAAATGAATCAATCTCAATGTTAAGCTTTTAATAATGTGAGTTACTCACTTTGAAAATACAGAACTAATTTGGATGTAGATTTAATTGATCTCTTGCCCTGGATTCATACTGAATCTGAGGAGGCAGCTTGCTTCCTAAAAGGATGAGAAAACTGAACCAATGTTGGTTGCAGATATCTGTGGAGCAGATATTATAAAGATCTGGGCTGCCTGGACTCCAACACACAGAATCCAGAGAATGCGGCCAAGTGTGAGCATGTGTATAGATATTATGGAATTATGTTTAAATAAGAAATCCAAAGAAACAACAGTTAGCTGAAAGACCCTGCAGGGTCATTACTGACCCTACATTAGTAGGGTCAGTAATGTCCACTGTGAGGTAAGGCAATGAGCCAAAATGGGCAGAATGGAGTTTTGGAGCAAGGCATCTATTGGAAAACAGGCTATTCAACAGCTATTTATAAGCCTAGGACAAACTGTGCTCATAGCCATTTTGCATGTAGAGCTGTAACCCGTTAGATTTAATTACAATTGATTTGTTTATATTTGGAAGGGCGGTGTCCAATTCGATTCTCGTTTTATGCATGTTTTAATCAAAACAATGATATACTTACCAGTGGTGTACTTTTTAGTGCTATAAAAAAATCAGCTTAATCCAATGTGGAATTGGGCACGAGGTCTCTGAAGTTAGCTTTGGAGCTGCTACCAGCACTCTATTTTCCCTTTGTTCTTAGGTCAGCCATTTTGCCATAGGGGCTGCAAAAGAGGCTTTCTTCTTCTCCTGTTGAAGATTTGGAAGGATGTCTGAAGGCACTGTAAACTTAAGTGTTGTCAATGATCATTGTTCTCCTGCAGTTATGTTTAATAATTGTGTCCATTTACGAAATGCAACTTATTAAGCCATCGTGCTAGACAGAAATGCAAGAAATCTGTTTTAGAAAAGGAGGGTGAAAATGAGGTTTTAACTTTTGTTGTGTTCATTTCCAAAGTGAATCAAATTTCTTTTGAAATTCAGAAACCCCAAGGTAGGTGGTAATGTGGTGGAGGCTAGCATGTTTTCTGCACATGAGATACCCAAGTTCATATCTCTGTTTTGAAAGAGTCTGAAGAGGTTCTCCCATGAGTCCCCTCCCTCCTGGACTGTTGGCTGTTGGGGGTTTCCCTTCCTCTTGGCTCTGAGGCCACTTCCCTGAAATCCATCCATTCCAGAGGCCTGTCCTGATGAATCACTACTTCCTCCTGTCACAAAGCAAGCTGGTTCCTAAACAACTGTTTAAGTATATTGGGAAATAGAATCATAGAACCATATAGATCGGACAAGGCTTTTAAAATCATTAAGTCCAATGGTTAACATGACACTGCCAGTTGGGTCCACCACAAAACAATGTCCCTAAGCACCACATCAACACATATTTTAAATACCTCCAGGAATGGTGACTCAAACACTTCCCTGGGCAGCCTCTTCCAGTGCTTGACAACCCTCTAAGTGAAGAGATTTTTCCTGATGTCCAATCTAAACCTTCCTTGGTGCAACTTGAGGCTGTTTCCTCTTGTCCTATTCCTTGTTACTTGTAACACAAGCTTTCAGGAGTGGTGCTGTGTTCCATTTCAGAATAAAACCATTCACATGTGTTAAATGGTTAGGGCTGTGTTTATGTGCCAGGCAGTGGTGTGACTCGTAGAATAGGTGAGGAGGGAGGCCAGAATAGCAAGACATTTCAAAAGTTCTGATTTCATAGGTTCTCTGGGCGTGGTAGGGTGGGCTGTGGATGTGGTGCAATGGGCTTAGCTGCTGGGCTGTGCTACCATCCCCACAGAGCTCTCAAGAGCGGCCACAATTTGCTGGTGGAAACCTGGGGAATCTTTGTCTGTCTTTGTTCTGGAGGTTTTTGCAGACATAATAAAAGGTCAACTAGAGTACTATGAGGGTGTAGGGGATGGTTAGAGAAGGGACAGATGAGGTGAAGGTCTGAGATCGGCTAAGCAGCATGAGACATCATTGTTCAAGTGAAAAGAAAGTAATCAATCTAGCCTTAGTTGCGGTGCTTGTAGCAGGAGCATCTGCTATAGGCTGGAGGAGACCAGGAAAGACACTTAAGCCAAAGGGAGTGTGGCTGAAGGGGCATGTGGGTAGACAGGTGGTTGGGGGGGGGGAATATTTTTTGGTGTCACAGGAAGCCGGTGATACTTAAAAGTCTTGAAGAGATGTGATATTTGAATCTAGTGATATCTGTCCAGATCTTAGAGCTAGAGAAGAAAAATGTAGCTTGCAACTCAGTGGTAAGAAATCTTGTGGATTGTAGCAGTTGTCTTGAACATGCTGTTTCTTGAGTTCATTTGTGGTAGCCTTAACAAGCTTCTAAAACAATTCAAGCATGCATGAGTTTCACTGCAACAAGAAATCCGTAATGGTGTTCTGTGTTACAAAGTTGTAGTAATGTATCCACTGCTGCCTAAAGTCACCTAATAGTCCCTGCTCCTCCATGGTTTCATTTCCCATCCCACCACAACAGCAAAGGACCTCTTCTAAATCTATGTAATTTAATATTTGAGAGCAAGAGAGAGGAATCTAATATTTGTCTAGGCAAATTGAAGACTACTAACCGTCTGTTTGCCAGTGCAAGCTCTATATTCTTAAAAGGAAAAAAAAATTAGTTTGCTGGGAGAGTCTTCTTGTCCTGAAGAGAGCTTTGACAAATTATCAATAACATAAAAGCTAATGGGACTGATCAGTTTGCACTTGACCAGAAAGTGTGAGAATATTGCACGACCTCTGGTAGGATCCTGCATTGAGTTAGATCTGTTCACTGCTCTTGGGGTTTGGGCCCTCATGAACGTATGTGGAACAAAGCCTTGTATTTCAGTGTGTTCCTGGGTTTTGTTCTAATATCTACCATTTTGTCCCAGCACATGCTTATAGAGTTCAGGAAGAAAAACTAGCAGGTAGTGAGAAAGTCTTTTAAAAGACACTTCAAACCAACAGTTTTAGAATTTGGGCTTACATGTGTTTCTTTCTTTCCTACCCTATCGACTCGGAAGGTTCCTTTGTTGTCTGTTTGCAGATACACATTAATTAGAACAGCCAATGCACGTACAGATCTATTTTGGCCCTCTGGCATTTTAGTGACTTAGGGACCATCCATACAGTTCAAAGAGTTCAGTAACGAATCATCTTCAAAGAAGGGAGTCGTTTTCATGGGTTCCACCAGATTTATACAGGAGGCTATTTTTAGATCAAGGATTATTTTTCCCCTTAGAGCTAGAAGACATCTGTGGCCTCGCCTTAGATTTGAAAAATTTGCTGTGCTGAAAGTAATTCCTTTAAGGCCACCCTTTCATGTTCAATTTATTGTTATTTTTCATTTGATTGCAAATAGGCTGCAGATAGCCTAAAATTGAAAATGGCTCTGTACTTCTGTAGCTTGCATGTAAAGTCTTATCAGAGAACATTGCTTTTCTGTATAGTTAATGCAAATGGTTGCCTGTGAAAGGATGACCCTTAATTACCGTGCTCACGCTTATCCTCTGGTGTCAATACATAATGCGGTTTACCTATCCAAGCCTGAAATATGTGTATGTTTACAAATTGATTTTATTTTTTTTTAATACACATTTGGATTTTGGCATATAGCCTATTAAACAGCAATTGAGTGAAGAATTGTTTCAACATACCTTGGTTTTATTTGGGAACTCATGAGGTATAGTTGCACAGGATCCAGTGGAACAAGATGAAGGAAACTGGAGGCAACTTGCTCACAGTTGCAAGGTGTTTCAGTTTGTGTTACTCATGCTGTAAAATGGATACTAGACATATATGATCATCTTTGAGTCTGGGCTGGAGAGCTACTCCTACAAGATACTGTCATCAGGCAGATGTAGGAATATCTGAGTGGTGAAGAGCAGCAATAAACTTTTGTGTGCTTCGGAAACTTCTAGGAGAGAGGTCAGGTTAACTGTGATTTTGGATACAACATTTAACAGAGCTAACTTTCTAACTGAACACCAGAAGATAAACATGGCTATTTTTAAGGTGTTCACCGAAAGTACTTGGGATTTTTTCTGTATCACTACTTATAATTGAAGGAAGAACAGCATTTTATTCCAAAATGTAACAAAAGAGCTTAAAATACAAAGCAGTGTTCAATGACACAACAGTAAAAAATTTGTAGCTTTTTGCACTTCCAGCCCCAGTGCAGAAATGTGCAATTCATACATGTAGTCCAATAAAAATGGCCAAATTCAGAAGTCACCACTCCATATGTTAGGATGCAAATCTTAGTCTTGGAAAGATTCCAGTGACATCAGTGAGATGAACATCTGGCCTTTTTCAGACAGGGTGATAGCAATGGGGAAAAGGCTATTCAAATTTTCAAATTTTCTGAAAATTTCTCTATATTTCATTTTTAATTCAATAGAAATAAATGATTAGGTCCTGATATCTCCTTTTCTGATTAATGGGCTGTAAGGGATAAAAGCAGCTGTCAACATACCTCCCACACAACCCTTAGCTATATGAGCTGTAGCTAGCAGCTGGAGTGGGCAATGCTGCTTTTACGAACACCTCCTTCCCAGCCCTCTCTGATAAATATTCAACATTTCTTGATGACTGAAGTAGGTAGTGGCAAAGCTTAGGTGCAACATACCAGATTTGCATCACTTGGAGATGTTGGTGGTGCCTCTTGCCACCTCTGCCTTTTGCTGATCTTCCACTCTCTCCCTCACAGGATTTCTATTTTTCACTTGTTCTTTCAGCACAGGATCCCTGAAGAGGATAGTCTGCCCTGTTTGGATGATGGGCAATCTTTTTGTATGTTTGTATGCATACTTCTATGTTTGTCTGCAGGTTGGGTGAGCCATCTTCTGGTATCTTCCCTGCAGTTTTTGTTGGTTTGTGTTTTTTTCCCCCTTTTTGACCAGTTGCAGAGATGTTGTCTTGGCTGAGAACGAGATCAAAGCAGGATACATTTAAATGTGTGGAACTCTTGGTGCTTTTTAGTCACAGTTCACAGTTTAGACACAGTTCCCATGTCTACTAGCTGCCAAGTCTCTTCATTCACTCTTTGATGACCAGTTACATTCTTTCTCCCTCTGGAGGAAAACAGTTCTATTTGTCTGTTCCAAGCATTATCAAAACTGATGAGTGACAACAGTAGGCATATCTTTTTTTCTGCTACCAGCATGTATGCCATGGACAGGAAAAAATCATGGCACACGTGTGAAATTAAACAGAGCTTTCATTGCTGTCTATCACAGGATTAAGCATAAAACAGGAGAGCTAGTCTTCTGTGCATTCTCTCTAAACTCCTTCCAAACTTTTGCAGCTTGTCTGCTCAGAAATTTGCTTGGCAACTGATTTGTATGCTGATGGGAAATTAGTGGGAACTGGATTTCCTGCTTATTTAGAAATGTCACTTCAACAAGAGAAATATTTCAAAGATTAAATTCTGGAAGAATGTTTCAAGTCAATCAGAACTTACTATAGTCAAACTCAGATTCTGGTTATATCTTGATAAAAATGTCCACCTGATTTACTGCTTCTTCAAAGGGCTTTACTTCTAGTGCTGGGAGGGTCCAGCTGAAAAATTTCTGCCTGGCAACGCTAACTTTGATAACTTCACTTCATGCTGCGGCCGGGGGGTCCAATGACACGTTGTCACTTAGAGATACCCACAGTAGTTTTAAACCAATTTGAAATTACCAAAGCTCGAGGGCTAGTGATTACAGCAACATCAGCTGTAAAACACACACTGGGAGGTTGGATATATGCTTCAGCAACTGGCTGCGCTGACTACCCCTAACCACAGGCCAAAGATGTATGCTTTTGAGGTTGGGTGTAGGACCAAGATCTCATAGTTCTTTTTGAGGCACAACAAGCCTTGTACTGTGGGGCCTGACCAGGTGTCTGAACACCTCAGTTGTCCTACTATTGTAAAGGACAAGTGGGTGGCCTTGTACAACTGGACCAGATCTACAAAGGCCCAGTGGCTCCACAAATGGCATTGCAGTGCTTGCTGCTGGTCTTCTTCCTCATCTGGTAACTGACTTAATTTTTTTTACCTTTTGCAATGATGTATTTTGAATCTTTGGTAGAGGTTGCATTGTTAGATCAAAATTCAGGGTGAAAAATAAAATGAGTGATTATTTACTCTTCTTACTATCATCCATAACATCATTTGTGGTGTTGCAGGCTTGGCTTAGCTGTCTGTGTTTAATGCTTGCAGACGTGCTCGGTGAGTACATATGGAAATGGAAAATCACTACCTTTAAAGGGGAAGCACTAAGGTGAAGAATTTAGCAAGCTGTCCTAAAATAAATATGGTTTCTAACTTGGTTTGCATCAGAGTCCAAATCAGTCAAAAGAAGCCAAGCAAGGTTTTAAATCAGACTAGTAGGCAGCTACTCGATCTGTTGCCGTTATGTTTCTTTTCGTGGAGAACCTAGTCATATGAGGAAGCATATGAATGAAATGCTTACCTGATATTACTGTCAGCAACAGAAAAGTAAAGTGAACGGCAGTCAATCATGTGTATTCTGCTGTACGTAAAAATTCACGGAGACTTCTGTACTGCTTCATGCTCTATACATTTCAGTTGTAAGTAATAATCTCAGACGGAGATGTCTGCAGTCTACCTTTCAACAACAGCATAGACAATCACCAAACCAAGTCATCTTAAATAAGATAGATGCTCTTGCAGCTGTTCCATT
The DNA here is from genome assembly GCA_033628505.1 of Tringa tobata. Classification (NCBI taxonomy): domain Eukaryota; kingdom Metazoa; phylum Chordata; class Aves; order Charadriiformes; family Scolopacidae; genus Tringa; species Tringa tobata. Next base: position 2,298,950 of record JAHREE010000430.1, read on the forward strand.
TTCTCAGAATTAGTCTTTTCAGTAGAGCTTGCTTACAAATCCTCAACAAGTAGAGTGTACTTATTCTATTTCTGTACACATTTGCAGCATCTTCACTAGTCTTCCAAGGATACCAGTGAAATTACTTTGTTCGTAGTATAGTCTAGTTACTTGAACCTATGTAAAATTTCCTCACATTTTATAGCAAGTACCTTACGCAACAAAGAAAATCTCAATTGAAGTAACTGGCATGCATAAGAAATGGAGGAATAGTTCTTATTTGCTGCAAACATAGGTAAGGTTACTATTTAAATATCATGTTTTCACTTTCTTCATCTGATAACATGACTGATAACTAAGCAGAAATAGGGTAAACTTTTTTCTAGTCAGATTTAGGGGAAGTCAGCTTGGGAACTGTGCATAAAGTTGCTTTTAGTTATCCTCTGTAAACTTCCAAATGTATAATCCTTAGCTGGCTTGTGGTGTTTTGAGGCAATCACATTTTAAATGTGGTAAGAGTGACTGAATCATTTAAAACTATTTCTGCATACATCATGATTGACATTAAAATACCAAACTGGGAATAACTTTTAAAATTTTTATTTCTAATGATGAAGTGTATTTCTTTGGGTTGTTTTCATAAAGTGTAATATAAAAATACCAGTTAACGCAAACATATTTCACTAGAACTTTTACGGGAAGAACTGTGTCAGCAAATATGTGTACCTCTCTACTGGAAGCTGTGAGAGCAATTAAGACTTCAGAAGCAATTAAAAGCAAGAAATGTCTTAAACATGAAATATTAAGCATAACGCAGAACTCAGACTTTTACTGGGAATGGCACTTTTTCAGCATTTTATATGTATTTATTGCACATTTTTTTAAAAATTGATGCTGAAATGGGTCAACAATGCATGCTCCTATAAACTCCCCACAGTTCTTGTCACTAGCAAAATTACTTCTAACTTTCTTTCTCATCTTAATGCTAACTTTCTGGGGGACTCCTTTCCTAAGGTCTCCCTGAAATTGGATTATCCTAATTTGGATCTGAGGAGCAGCATTCTCAGTTATGTAGGAGAAAATAAATCAATCACTGGACAAGATGCACGTAAGCAATGTATCAAGGCCACTATTCTTTTACAATACTCAAGGCAAACTCCCACTTCAGAACAGATCTCTCTGTAGGGTAAGTTCACTGTGCTGACAGTTAAATTGCCTTAAAGGCTACCAGAGATGGTGTCTCAGACCTACTGTAGATTCAGGGGTATGCTGATTCACACTAAATTTAAAATTATGATTTTATCTACCTTGAGGACTTAAAAATGGCTTTGTTTTATTTTTAGTGAAAGTTTTCTGAGTAATCTGTACCTGATATATGGCAATTTCTGTGAAAAACATAATGACTGCAAATTACAGGATGTATCAGACTGTACCTTGCTTTACAGCTATATATATAAAAAGGAGGTAGTGTTTCATGGAACACGTTAACATGAGTTCACCAGTACACTGAAAAAATAAGTAAAAGGAAGACCTTTGGAGGATTAATAACTCAAAAATCACTTCTGCTTATTTTGGAAATCTCTAAGGCCTGCAGCAGGGAATGAATGCAGGAGGGATCATATATGCTTGCCCTGGTCTTGTACCTACTGTCCAGTGCTGACCATTCTCAGAGACGTAATGTTGGTTTGGTGGCTTGATTTGACCAAGAGCATGGGTTTTTATGTGTTTGCAATCCTGGCCTCCATTGAAGCCTGACTTAGCAAAATGTTTAAGTGCACGAGTAGAACTATCCAGCTTGACTGGAAAAACCAGAGCACCGGTTTGACTTTACATTTCCGCAGGGTCAGTGCACTCAGAAGAAGTCTAAAACAGCCTCGGGGTGGTTATAACCTGTGTCTGGCAGCTAAATATAGCACAGCTGGTTAGCTCTGCATTGCTACAAAGGTCTAAGAAGGAAGCTCTTCTTCCCCGAGAAGAGCTGTATATATGAAAATTTCTTGTTCCAAGAATGTTATGGGGATCTGAAGACTTGGTGACTAAGTTCTGCAAGAAGTATATTTGCAGTGCCATAGCTGAAATAATCAGTGATGCTCGTGTGCTACTCAGTGCTATCTGTACCTTGTTATGGCTTCATCACAAGATTCCTGCAGATGGACCACTGACCTAGTCTGACTGTTTTATGTGTGCCCAGAAGTGGGCTTTTAGGTTCAATGATCGTAACAATTACAGACATTTCACTACAGGTGTAATATTTTAGAAGGCCCCCCAGCCCAATGTCTCATTTACTTTTGGGGAAGCATTTAAGCTTTAATGGTAACTTGCTATGTGAAGTAAAATGCAATTTCTGGAAAGGACTCTTGGGTCAGAGAGCTGGCTCCTGCAATTGTAGGAAGCCACCTTCTGTAACCCCTTTAACTTCATCGAAGCCAAAAGACAAAAAAGTTTAACTTCTGATCCTCTCTGACTTTACTGATGAGAGTCCTAAGTTGTCATCCCTGCTTTTTCTGTTGTATTCAGCTAAGAAACTTATAACATACAGCAACATACATAAGTACACAGTGTGGCACTTCATGTCATTTGAATTTCAGCTTATTTCTACAACTGCTGCCATAAAGGTTCTCTGCTCCTCTGTTTACCTTGCAGTTTCTTTATTCACCCCATTTTCTGCAGCTTTTTTAACAGGTTTGCCTCTGGCATCCCAACAAATGCCTTTCATCAGTCTTGTACAGGACAGGTCAACCGAGTTTACTTTTTCTAGAAAATCACTTTTATTATTATGTACATCTTTATCAATGCCCATGTTAGAGTGACCCAGTAAGCTTGGTAAAATGATACTGTATTGCATCTTCTGTTCAATGTAACTCAATGTCTTTATTCTTCCATACAACTCTGGCACAGATTTTCAGCATGAACGCCAATATGATGGGACTATGATTGCGCAGATCAGTTTCCCTGCTCTCTTGGCAGCTCATTTCCCCAAACTTATGTCAATCAAGTATTTCTCAACTTCCTTGAAAACTGAATGTGACTCAGCAAGAAATTCTTAGAAGTTACTGTTTTCCATATTGTGATATTCACTTGTGAATGAGTACAATATTAAGTGTAAATACAACATATTTTCCTGCAGACCCCATCCAAAGACAGTTATAAAATACAGAGATATATAATGGAATACTCTGGCAATACATTTTTCTGTTGTAATCTCATGGACTGTAGTCTTAGACTGTGAATAATTTATGCATAAGCAGTTCTTCAGTGGAGCTGTATGTGATACTGAGTCTAATCCACTAAAACAAAGAGATCATGCCTTATAAAAGCTTTGTTGGTTAAAAATTTTGTCAATGAATTGGAATAAAATTTTTTATGACTTTCAGAGACAGGTTTTCAAAATAAAGATGGTTGGAAAGTGTCAGAGTTTGAATTGCCCATGTGATCTCTTGGAGAGGAGAGAATTCTCCTACAGTTCATGATATGTATATAGTTCCTGGTGCTCAGTAGCTGCTTAATTCTGCAAAATATTGACTGTTTGGGCTATGCTACATTTAATTCTCCAGGAAGCTCTTTTTGTCTCCAGTGATATTTCTCATAAAATAAAATTAAATAGATTGCTGAACTGAGGCTGTGGTGCACAGAATTTAGCTTCTGCAATGTAAGGCAACTGTTACTATGATTTGGGGAGATAATGTGTGGCAGTCAACACTGCATTCAGTGGCCAGAACTTCTGGTTTTAATTCTCAAGTGTGGAAGTTCATACCATGCACATGCAGAAGCCATGGGAGAAGATTGGTTGCTGAGACATTTGCAAGAGAGTTGTGTGTCTCTGTGGAGAACATGACAGTGTAATTTTTTATGGTCTCAATTTTGTGTTAGTAGTGAGTTGCATAATACATGGTAATGACAGATGATCCTAGTGGTGGACTAAAATGACTATATTTTTTTTCAAATAGATGACAGTACATAAAATCTGGACTAGCAGTAAGAGCTCTGTGTAGAACATTGGCAAGACTCTTTTAATGCTGGATCTGGAAAGCCACACTCAAATTTCATGGTGCTTCTCCTTGCTAAGACTGGAATAAAATGTCCTAAAGAAGTCTTTTTCCAGAGCACTTTTAATGATTTCCCCTCACACCGTGGAAATAGTAATAAGTAATACCAAAATGATTATCTCATGAGCAGTAATTTGTTCTGGTGCAGCAAGGCAGCTGAAGGACTGCCTTCTTTCCATACTCTTCATCTGTGTGGGGGGGGGGCTTATAGGATCAGTCAGCCCACATGCCAGCAAGCAGTCGACTCAATATGAGTGGTAAAGCAAGCTTCAACTTTATTACAGCGCAATCACACTTTTATACTGTTACAGCTAATTGTGTCTCCTAGTTACTTGTTTATTTGCTAAATTCTAAGGATTACATTATCATACTCCTCCTACTTGCAGTTTGAGGCACAGGGTTCCTCCTTGTTCTCAGACCAGGTGTTTTTCCTCAAAGTCATTTATTTCTTATCTTCAAGGACAGGACGTCCTTGCCAGCCTTGCAGAACTTCTTTGTCAGGATGTTTTGCCATGTCTCTGAGGCCTACTCTGGCTAAATCATGACAACTGAGCCTCACATAAGTTTTCCAGTGAACTGTGCCCAAGATCCTGCAACCATTCCCCAACACATGCCCTCTTATATGAGGTATTCTAAAAGTGAAAGGTGATCTTTGCCTCTGAGATTTGTAACCTAAATATATGAGACAAGCTTCATAAATACTTTTGTCTTGAATGACAAAGTACAGAGAGTGAAAATGCTGGTTTGGGGTAACATCCATGTGGCTCAGTTAGATGGTGGTTGGACTAGATGATCTTAAAGGTCCCTTCAAACCTAGACAATTCTATGATTTTATGATTCTGTGACTCACCAGTGGGCAAGGCACTGTGCACATCCCAGAAGGTGATGTCCAGATATCTATATCAGTGTCTTAGATTCACACACTACCACTGCTTTCTGGATTGTCTGCAATGGCTTTGTGAAAATTAAAATAGAAACTTAAACCAAAGTAAATGTGATCATGAATTATTCAGTCAGCATGAGAGCCTCTGACTTGTTTATTTTGATGAGAATTTGGCTTTGATTTTTGTTGTCTGCACAATTTTTAGTGTGAGACATGGCACAGATTTTCACAATAATGGTTTGTAGCTTTATTATAATAGATGGTGTTGAGCTGGAGGCTTTAGTTATGGAGACAGCATCACTCTTGAAACCTGAGATGGTAGGGTCTGCTCTGGGAATAACTCTTCTATCTGTGTTTTTGATAAAAGTATCAATAGCAAATAGTTAATTTTGACATATTTCAAATGCTATTTTTGGATTTTAGACTCAATGTTAGATTGTAATGGAAAAAGTGCACATATTTATCTGTTATCTTGAAAACTTGGAAGATTTAATTTCTGTTTTATTGGTGGTTGTACTTTGTATTTTGGAGTTCTTGGGTTTTGGTGGGTTTTTTTAGTAGAGTTTTTAGGTATGGTTCTAAGATGTATCTTGGGGATGTTAAAATTTTAATTAAAAGGCCAAACTAGTTGGCTTCAGCTGCCTGTCCCCAGACTCGAACAATCAAGACAGAAGAGTTGTGAAATAAACACTCTCTGGCCATGTGAACGAGTGGGGTCAGAGAACATTATGTCTTCAAAGAAAGTGAGGAATACCATATTCTTTTCTAGAGCTTATTTTGGTAGTTTTGTAAAATGTAGACCAAAGTTCACAGCTGAGTTTTTTCTAAGTGCAAGACAGTTCAATAACTGAAAACTTCAGTAAAGTGACTTCAATAAAAACTTCAATAAGTGACTGGTGATCATCAGAACATATTTGTTCCGGGTTTTTATTGGGAGTTGTTTTTTTTTTTTCCTGTGTTCCAGCAAGAGGAATATAATCTTGGTTTTAGGCTGAGATAATCTGTAGGTGCTTTATAGTAGCTGGCAAAGGAAGATATAAACAGACCTTGTTGAACCAGGAAGAAATTCCTTCCAGCCATGCTCACCTGGGATAAGAAATAAGAAGAGATGATACTAAGCCAAAGCTCTAGTTGTGGCACCCATAATGCATCTCTGAAGAAGCAGCCTGCTAACCACCCCAGCTTAAGGTTGATATTGACAGTGAGTAGTATCTGCATTGAATTGTGTTGGAGAAATGGTAAAAACATAGTGCATACCTTGAATCAAAAAGCTGTCTTATTTTTAACTCTTGGAGTAGACTCCATAATACCTATGTGAGCACTTGCAAAACAGTATTTGACTACTCTCAGACTATTAATTCTTAGTGGTTTTGAAGGCAAGAGAGAACCCATGAATTCAGCTCAGTCTTAATTTGTTCACTTCCTGTAAAACAGTGCATAGTTTATGTTAGATAAACAGTGGAAGACAAGATAATAAAAATTTTCTCCTTCATTAAGAAACTACGTAGGTTATTTACTAATGTAACAGCAGTGTTAAATTAGCTGAAATTACACTGTTTCTTGTGAAAATCTCCTGCAACTAAAACAGTCCTCCAATAAGCAGCAGCCAAAGCCAGCAATACATTGAGTGAAGAGAAAGGAATTGCCCTTTTCTAGTAGAAGCAAACTTGTGGAAAACTCAGTATTCACGTATTAAAATATTTAGCTGCTTCCTTTGCTAATTTCCAGGAGGAATTTCAAATATGATAACTGTCTTCCAGCAGACTCTTACTAATGTCACAGAGCCCTGATAGGATGTCCCCCACAACCCAGCATGGAAGTGGGATGTGAATTTGCTTTGGTAGCACTTTCCATGTGAGCTGGAGGGAGCTGAACAGTCTTCTAGAGCACATGCTGAGCTGGAAGCCCCTCAGGTGTATGCAGGCAACCTCTAGATGCTTTTTACTTACTTAGTCTTTGGAAGGCAAAGTTAATTTTACATTTTAAAAAGATTGTTTGATTGCAGACTAAGAGTGTGCTTCAAAAGTTATGAGTGTTTACCTAGACCAAGAGCTCATGGAAGAATAAAAGTATTGCTTAGATGGCAGCTTGCTGCAAATTAATATTCTAGCTTCCCTTCATACTTCTATGATCATATTACCTGAATTTTTCAGCATTGAAACTCACTTCATATCTTTTTGTATCAATTTTAATAATCATGCCCAAGAATTGGTCTACTGTATTGAACCATAGGTCTGACAGCCTATTATCTTGTCTTGGGCAAGAGAAGAGAGCCATGTGCAACAGACAGAAAAGAGGGTAAATGCAGAGGGACCTCTCCCTGGTCCTTTCTTAACTTGTAAGTAAGGGGCTTCTGAGTTGAAATTATGTTCCTATTGACATGTTTCACCGCAACACAGGGGCCTACATTTCATAAATTTTGTTCAGCTGCTTTTTGAACAACAGCCCCTCCAGTGGCCTGATAATTTAAGTGGAAGCGTCACATTTCTTCTATTGTGAAGACTACTGATGAGTCATTCTTTGTTCAGCTCTACACCACTCATGATTTCACAGATGCCTATTTCGTTCCTTAGTTACTTCTCTTCCTGGTAGAAGCAGCCTAGTCTTTTTAGTTCTTAAAAATGTCTTGGAATATCTATGATTATTCTTATTGCTTTCTCTTGAATTTTTCTAGTTTTGGTTAATTTATCTCAAAACAAAAGATAATGTACAGCATTGAAAGTGTGGACTCATCATAAATTTACATGGCAGCATAAAGCTCTTTTGTTTGTTTTGCAATAGGACCACTTGGAGGGACTAGAAGATGTTCAGGGGTCCCTTCAAGCCAACAGTCTTGAGATTCTTTACTCACTGGTGTTCCACTGAGCATTTCTAAACATTAGTGAGGCCCTTCTTATTATTCAATTTCTGAGTACCTAGGCAAAGGGTAGGAAGTTTCTTACTGCTGTAGACCATGAGACACTATAGACTGGAGAAAGGTACGCTCTTAATTTATGTGTCCTGCTGCTTTTTGAGAAGGAGTGCGTAGTCAAAATACCTAGTGAAAATACTACTGGAAATTAATGCACTAGATTTTTGCCATCACTTACCCCCTAATTAGGTAAAAATTCTGCAGGGTGTTTTTTGCTTTTTGGATATTTAGTGGTGGGTATTTTTTGCTTTTTGAACAAATTAACATTTGATAAGAAGCTCTTACCTTGAAAAGACACCTTGTCACAGCCAATTAGGTTTCTCAAATTTTGTATTACTATGGTATGGAAATCCAGCCAATTCTAAGGAAACATACTTTTAAACTTCTACATAAACACAAGAATAAGGAACCTGCAATACCTTAGAGTAGCATAATGTAAAGAGAAATAAATGCCTAGCTTTCTCATCAAAAGGTAGGAATTTAGCCGACTCTGATGTATTTTTCTTTTTTTCTGTAGACTTGCATGTAAAACATTAACCATTAAGGAGTATGATTTTTTTTTTCATTAAAATCAATACTGTATTTAGAATAAGAAAGACAGGATGCATAAAAGATAGAATTTCTTGGAAGAAATGTGTTTGGTATCAGACTGTGATGCAGCATTTTTTAATTTGATGTCTTCCTGGTGTATATTCTACCAATTAAATTTATTTATAACATTTTTATTATACCTATTTTTTTGTGTGTCATTGGCATAAAAACTTCACTGACAGTGAATACCTTGATAATGATAACTATATCTTTTGAGACCATGTCCTTCTGAAGCAATGTGAATAGCTGACAAGCCATCCAAGCCACCTCTCCCGGCACTCTGCTCTTGAACAAGAGATGTGTAGGTAGTAGATCTGGGGACATAGGCTATTTACTGCTCTGCTGTAGGGAAGAGGTGAAGGAGGAGGAAAGATTGCCAGGACACAGTTGGCATGTTGATGCAGGAGTTCACAAGGAACATAAATCTGAGATTGCCAAACTACTAAGGTGTGTCACCTGTTCTTTAAACTGATCTCAGTGCCAGTGGAGTGAAAATCAGATAATGACATGTTAGTCTTCCTTAGAGGGTACCAAAGATCCTCTAGGAACTACCTTCTGTTTCCATACTGTGCAAGACACTACGCCTAGAGATAAAACATAGCACAAGTAGACGTGGCAGGCAATTGGACAGTATGATACATTGAAGAAGAGTTAGTGTGTCTTTTTCTGTAAAGAAAGCATAAACTGAGATTAGCTATCATTAGGTGGAACAGTGTCACTCTGTGCTTGTCCTGTTTTTGCATTTCCAGTTTGTCATCTGCTTTTGGCCAATTCTAGAGACAGGATGTCTGTCTTACATTGGTTGGTCTGACCAATTTTTGGGTTTTCCTTACAGAGCTTCTAAAAGGGACATGGGAATGTGTTTAGAAATCTCTGCAGAGGTTTGTGGGTTTTTATTAAGGGAAGTCCTAGTCAACGGTGTTCAACAAACTGTAACCTGGACACCAAATCTGTTTCGTGCTAACATCAAGAACCAGAGTTGTGGTACTGTAATAGTAGGAGCAATGTGCAAATCATGAGCCTTGAATCCACGTAAGAAAAATGGAAGCAGGGGGGTTTCAGGAGAAATTGTAGGTACAAACCAGCAGGATTGCTTCCAGATTATGTTGGAAGCCTTAATCTGGAAATTAAAAGAGGCATAAACTACACTTTATGGATAGTGGGTGGTTTGTAGCCTATCTTCCCTTGACAGGTCTCAAAGCAGCTGCTGCTGTGAGCAGAATTGAGGACCAATCGTCAATGTTAGTTTCTATGCCAAATTTAATAAAATAATGGCCAAACTTGTGTTTTCTACTTGATTGTTCAACTTCTTATTATGATAATGTATTCATAAGGAAGCTGCTACCAAAATATGAACAGAATGCAAAAAAGTCCTAATATAATATTCCTGCTTCAGTTATTTTTTTGTATCAGGCACACATTTGTTACATTAGAGCTCACAGAACTATTTTCCAAGAAGCAGCTTGCCTCTTCAAGAGGTTGCCTACAATGCCTGGTAACTTGACACTGGTACATTTCGTCTTTCTCACTTCTTTTTCTCTGAAGGATAATCCAATTTTTGTCACCCATTTGTGCTAGCTGTCTTTTGTCCCCCTCTCTCTTCACCATGTATTTCAGAGGTATACCTGTATCCCATTGATTTGCTTTTCTTCCCTTACCACTGATCTTAGATTGAAACGGAGAGATTATACTACCACTACTGTCTATAATTGCTTAAAAAGAGCTGAATTATCTTGCAGGGGGAAAAAGGAGAGAGAAATAGAGAAGAAACGAATCTGTGTTCTACTTACTTTTCTAATTTCTTATTGGAAAGACAAGCCAGGAAACCATGTAGAGTGGAATGAGGATGAAGGAAGAAAGATAGAAATCTTAACATCTGTTCCTGAAGCTGACTCTGATCAGACAGATCTTTGCAGCTTTGTGCAGAAGCAATTGTAGGAGCAGACTCTGAGAACAAAACTCAAAAAGCAGCTTAAGCATCCAATATGTTATCAATTCTGCTTACTTTTGAGAAGCATAAGAACCAGTTGCAGGTTTGTGAACTCTACCCTTGAGCTGGGTTCATGAAACTACAGCAGAGTCTGACAACCCTACATGTTTTGTAGATTTGGGTCCATTGCCTGTGTATGTAGTGTTTTAATGCTACGTGCCTCGGTGTGCGTTGCCCTGAGCTGAGGATTTGGTCCAGCTGAGTAGTTATATGTGTGATAGCTACATAGGTAAAAGTCTTTGTTTCTTTTTTTCTCAAGAGAATTATGAGGGTTTTTTGCTTGTCATTAGATTGAGGAAATGCTACACTTCAGGAGTAAAGCAAAGATGCAAATATATCACAGACCTCCTAAATGAGTACTAAATTAATATATTAAGGAAAGAAAACTCTGCTTATCTTTGATTTTTGTAGTGAAACTGTTTAATATTCTTCTTTACAAAGTATGCTGTAAAAATGGGTTTGATTTGGGGTTTTATATAGCATTAACTTATTTGAGGTGCTACATTTTAGATAACACTTTCCCAAAAACAAAAAGCATTCTGAAATTAAACTGAAAGTTTTGCGAAACAAAAAGTCCTAAATTCCAAACACTTAGATCACACTTGCCTCAATCTGGAGTTGTATAATTATGGAGAAGAGAAGAGATTGTTTTCAGAACATTCCAATTTCATCTAAGGAGAACTTGTTTCTGATTGTGTTTTCTACAGTAATAAGAGCTGGACTTACTCCTGAAAATGTGGGGAAATACAATTTTTTTGCGAGGTTTTAAACAGGGCCATACTTTTAATATATCAATATTCTGAAAAAAATTTAGTTGCACTTTCCATCCTATCCTTAAAAAATTTTGTACTCTAAGGCTTTATGCAAAATATGTGTGGATGTTGGTGTTGTCCTTTTCTTACTTTTATTTAAGATAGAAATTTCATTTCTATTTCCGTGGGCAGAAAAAGCATAAAGTGAGATAATAAATTTTATGCAAGAATCCAAACATGCAGATACTATTTGAAAGAGTAAACCTACAAAATGATAAAAGTGTTGCACGTACTACTGTGGGTTTTTTTTGCATATGCCGGCCCTGGTTGTGTTTACTTTTCAACAAAGCAAAAAAACCCCATCTGTGAGTACTGTTTGAAAGACCAGGACACCACTGTGGAAGGGCTGTGCAATGCAAACTGGAAATAGCATTGCTGCCTTCAGCAGAGTAGCCTGTAACTGTTGATGGAATGTTAACAGGGGCACAGACGAGAGTGTTGTAAGAGTGACACCATCGTATCTACAGACCATCTAAACATCTGGGGGCACGGCTTATAGAATCACAGAATTACTGAGGTTGGAAAGGACCTTTCAGATCACCTAGTCCAACCATCAACCTAACACTAACAAAAACCATCACTAAATCATATCTCTGAGCGCTATGTCTACCCGTCTTTTAAATACCTCCAGGGATGGTGCCTCAGCCACTTCCCTGGGCAGCCCATTCCAATGCTTAATGATCCTTTCAGTGTATAAAGTTTTCCTAATTTCCAATCTAAACTTCCCCTGGCACAACTTGAGGACATTTCCTCTTGTCCTATCACCTGTTACTTGGGATAAGAGACTGTCCTCCGCCTCTCTACACCCTCCTTTCAGGTAGTTGTAGAGAGTGATAAGGTCTCCCCTCAGCCTCCTTTTCTCCAGGCTGAACAACCCCAGCTCTCACAGCTGCTCCTCACAAGGCTTGTTCTCCAGAGCCCTCACCAGCTTCGTTGCCCTTCTCTAGACCTGCTCCAGCACCTCAATGTCTCTTCTGTAGTGAGGGTCCCAAAACTCGACACAGTACTCAAGGTGGGGCCTCATCAGGGCTGACTACAGGAGGACTATCACTTTCCTAGTCCTACTCACCACACTTCCCTGATACAGGCTAGGATGCTGCTGGCCTTCTTGGCCACCTGGGCACACTGCTGGTGTGCAGCTTAGTGGAGCTGTGTATTGGGAGCAAATATTTTGTTTCTTGTAATCAAGAAAGAGAAGGTGGCAGCTGGCTGTCTTGCGGGGAGCAGGCTGTGGAGCAGAGTGAGCTGGCAGCCCTCTAGTGGGAGCTGGGGAAATGCAGGGTACGAGCAGCTGGGAAAGCAGGAGCACAAGTCAACTGGAAGCCACAGCAAGGAAAGAATAAAAAGACAGAACTTGACAACAGAGGTGGCAGAAAGCAGTGCTCCCTCTAAGAGAGCTGGGGCAGGAGCTGTACTGGTGGGTGGAGAAGATGAACAGAGGCAGCCAGTGAAATGACTGGTGTCTGGAAAAGCCATGAAGGTCAGGCCGATAAACCATGTAGCTCAGGACCAAATCTCCAGTAGGAGAAAGTGTAGTCATCTATCCTGTTTATTCTCACAGCATTTTCCAGCTTATAATGTAGGGGCTTCTTGAGTCAGAGGTGGCATCTTTGTGAAAAGAGCTCTTAATTTTTCTCCGGTAAATCCATCCCTTCTTTAAAACATACAGATTGCTAGACAGGTCAGGTTATATTCCCTGTAAGAGCTGAAGCTGGCAAAGAAGCATAGGGAGACTCCAAACAGAGAAAGAATAACCAAGTGTCAAATATAGAAAAATGCCAGTGAGCTGAATTGACCAGATGTGATAAAAAATAAAAGGAGAAAGATTGAGATGTAGTTCTGCTAAGAAAGACAAGACAAGGAGAGGTAAGAAGAGGACCATAACTGGTGAACAGTGGAAGAGGAGCTGGACACCCAAGTCAAGTGTGCTATGGCAGGAAGAGGACTAGGATAGCAGCTCTGGGCCAGGGATGTTGGAGAACAACTATGGACCCTGTGCCTTGTGAGGGAATTCAAGCAAGGCTAAGACCAGTGCTGAGGTCACACATGGTTGTAATCCTTTTCAGTACTGCAGCTTGACCAGGAAAAAAAAAAAAAGGGATTTGCCCTTGAAAATAGTGGTATAATCAAATATGGAAATGATAATAGCCAAAGGATGAGCTGAGGTGTAGACAGGGAAAGCTGAGCTGAAGTGAAATTCAAATGAGCACTCACAAAGATGGGGAGATGGAGCCAGGGAACCACGGTGGTGCAGTGAGAGCCAGGCTGAGAAGAGAGTCCAGTTAAAAACATACTGCAAAGATATGAGGGAAGGGATCCATCAGTGTGGGAATGGCTAAAGGAGAAAGCACTTATAATGGGTTGGAAGAAGGAACTTTCAGGGAAAATGGGTGTCTGTAGGCACCACGACATCTATGCAATGCTTCTCAACTGGTGCATCCTTCCTGAGCCTTTCCAGGAGGCTGAACTCACTAACACCTTTGCTTTACTGCTTGGTTGGCTCTAGTTGCTGTTGTTGCTCTGGAGCAATGAAGAATTACTTAAGAAGATTTTGTTGTACTAATTAGTCATTACTTTTACAGTGGTTGTGTTACTAATTATCACAGAATCATAGAATGGTTTGGGTGAGAACGGACCTTAAAGATCATCGAGTTCCAACCCCCCCTGCCATGGACGGGGACGTGTCCCACTAGACCAGGCTGCTCAAAGCCCCATCCAGCCTGGCCTTGAAGACCTCCAGGGATTGGGCATCCACAGCTTCTCTGGGCAACCTGTTCCAGTGTCTCACCACCCTCACAGTAAAGAATTTCTTCCTAATATCTCATCAAAATCTCCCCTCTTTCAGCTTAAAACTGTTACCCCTCGTCCTATCACTGCACTCCCTGCTAAAGGGTCCCTCTCCATCTTTCCTGTAGGCCCCCTTTAACTACTGTAAGACCACTATGAGTTGTCTATCGAGTCTTCTCTCTCCAGGCTGAACAGCTCCAACTCTCTCAGCCTGTCTTCACAGGAGAGGTGCTCCTACCCTCTGACCGTTTTTGTGGACCTCCTCTGGACTCACTCCAACAGGTCCTTATAGACGGCCTTTCCTTATAGAGGATACACTCCAGCTCATTGATCACCTTCACGGTCCTTGTCTGGACCCACTCCAACAGGTCTATGTCCTTCTTATGTTGGGACCCCCAAAGCTGGATACAGTACTCCAAGTCAGGTCTCACCAGAGCAGAGTAGAGGGGCAGAATCACCTCTCTCCAGCTGCTGGCCACACTTCTTTTAAAGCAGCCCAGGATATGGTTGGTTTTCTGCAATGTGAGCACACATTGCCAGCTCATTTTGAGCTTCTCCCACCAACACCCCCAAGTCCTTCTCCTCAGGGCTGCTCTCAATCCATTCTGTGTTTGTGCTTGGGATTGCCCCAACCCAAGTGCAGGACCTTGCACTTGGCCCTGTTGAACTTGAAGATGTTAGCATGGGCCCACCTCTCAAACTGTCCAGGTCCCTCTGGATGGCATCCCTTCCCTCCACCGTGTCGACCGCACCACTTGACTTGGTGAGGGTGCACTCAGTGACACTGTCACTGACAAAGATGTTAAGCAGCAACAGTCCCAGTACCAACCCCTGAGGAATGCCACTTATCACTGGTTGCCACTTGGACATTGAGCTATTGACCGCAACACTTTGGAGTGTGGACAATTCCTTGTTCACCAAGTGGTCCACCCATCAAATCCATGTCTCTCCAATTTAGAGACAAAGATGTTGTGTGGAACAGTATCAAATGCCTTTCACAAGTCCAGGTAGATTACATCAGTTGCTCTTCCCTTGTCCACCAGCACTTGAACGCTGTTGTAGAAGGCCTTCAAATTTGTCAAGCAGGATTGGTCCTTAGTGAAGCCACGTTGACTGTCACCAATGATGATTAATTACTGATGATTCATAAACTGCAGGTGCTGTAAGCCTGCAGGTATGTTGGGGGGGTGTCAAGATTTTTGTATTGGTGATTTGAAAGAGTGGAACTTTAATGAAGTGCTAAGTACGTTTTGCTTAATAGTACCAATATGATAGTAACGTAATTGATGATCGCTGATTTACATAAAACCATAGGATTTCAGAAAGTACCATTGACTTTATCTTTAATTCTTTGATTAATAGTTGATTCTTGTGGAGATTGCCCAGGAGATTAGAATGATACTGGAAACAATATTAGTTTAAAATGTTAAAATAAAAATTTTCTGTGCTATTTTTAAGCTTTTATTATTCCCAGGTGGTTAGTTTTTTTTTATGATTTCTTTGTTTCCAACCCTGTGTTTGTTCCTCTGCTCACTGAAATCAGGGATTTTCTCACTGACCTCTTTGGAACCAGCTTGTCTCCACATATTTTACCAGAAAAGTTTGTCATGAGCTACTGTACTAATTGATTTAGGTTGCAGATCTATTAGCAGTCCTTCCTGACAGTCAATTCAATAACAAGATATTTATTTAAATTGGAAATCATCAGCAATGAGATATTCACTTAAGTCAGGAAATGAGCAGAGGTATGGCCATGGTACCACTAATATGCAATGTCCACATGGTCAGATTCTTCTGGGAGTTAGGAAGACATGGAATTAGTTCCTTCAGACCAAGGAGAGATCTGTAGGGTATTTGTGACGGTCAGACACTAATGTCATTATTCTTGCTGCCTCCTCCAGCTGTTATTTGACAGACAAAAGTAAGACAGTTAATTTTATGCAGAGAAATTTGGGGGTATAAATCCAAGGGACTGATTCAACTTGTAAAACAAAACTGGGAACGCCAAATCCAGGATGGAGGATTTCAGACATACTTTTTTTTTAATCCTTCCTATGCCCAAATTCATTATCAGTCTTAATTTGAGGGTCCCATCCATTTTCATGCATTGTATAAGTACCAAAGCATAGCAATCTTTCAGATATAGCAGCACCTTTTCTGCATCCCTGTGTGGTTCTTATCCTATCATAGAGCAGGACAGGGACAAGTTCACCTACATCAGGGGTCTCAGAATTTCTAACCATCACGAAACTTTCCTACTGTTAGCAAAGGCAGGAACACCCTGAAACTGGGAGGGGGGGAAAGAGAGAGACCCCGATTTATAGTTCCTTCTTTTCAGTTACATTTATTCATGAGGCTGACACAGAAGAAGCAGGGAAAGAAACCCTGAGTCACAGTTGTATGGATTTTGTTGTTGTTGTTTTAAAATACCCAGGCTAAGAGAAGTGGCTACCCTATAAAGAAATCTCTCTAAAGGGATTGGTAGACTTGCCTGTGTTGATCTATGTCTTAGACACAGTTATTCCACCTTGTATAAAACAGAGTAATTAACACTGGATGTCCTCAGAAGTGGTAGAAAAGTGTAAGACATTCATTTGCAATGTCAGTTCCCTTGTAGCATTAATTAATGGATAATAAAATAAATACCTGTGTCTTAACTGTCTTTTGTCAAAGAACCCAGGCTCTTAATTAATACATTCTGGGATAGTCAGAGCCGTGCATTAGGGAAAAAGAAGCTTTTGCACTGATGCTGGCCCTGTTGCGTATTCTTACAGATTTGTCTAATGAGACTACTTTAAAACTGGGGTTTTTTTAATAATCAAAGTGAATCATGATAAACCACGTATTTAAGAGTTTCCTATATAATACCGTTTAAGTGTGAATGTGCTGATTTTCTTTTTTGGTGGGAGGGGAAGAGGAGTTGGGAACTTTCAGAGAACTGTTTCTCCAACCTTACTTGTAACTCACGGGTGACGGTGGGTGCTAACTTTCATTTCTATTCTGATGTATTTACTGACATTAAGCTACATTCTGCCATGGCAGGAGCTCAAGCGGGAAGGGAAGCATTTGTGTGAGAAAAAGAGAGGTTAACTACACTTATATTGGGGGCAGTTTTTGCTTTGGAAAACAGTGGCAGGCTTTGTAGTTTAATCTTTTGGAGTACTGCCTGTTACCACCTTCTGACGTACATTGTTGGACTGAGAAGAATCGATGCTCAGTGGTGCATGAAAGTCCAACGTGTCAGTTGTAGCTATACATAATGCCACTGTCTCACGTGCAGGCAAGGCTGTTAATACTTAACATGGTATTGTGTTCTGTAAGGAAAAATGCTGAATACTGGTAACTTCACCCATTTTGAGTGTTTATGCACATTCCTTTGAAAAATACTGAATTTAAGAATAGGGTAATACTTAGATAAAAGGCTCAAACTAACGAGCACCACAGAACAAAATGCTACAGAAGTAAGGCTCCAGGATTCCTGTGTGACAGGGAATGGCCTTGGGAATCTGCCAGTAGTAAGGGGTTTGTTCAAATTAGATGTCTTGCAGGGCGATTGATTTAACTTGCCTACACAAGGGGTAACTGGTACCAGGAAAGCAGAGAATCTGCTCTTTTGGACATTACTAACTTGTAAATAATCCTCCATAGCATGAGGAGAACAATCTTTTAAGGGTTCAAAGAATCTTTTCCTTAAGTACACGCATCTATGGGAGGACACAGGTATTGTTCAGTTGCTTAACAACCTTTTGTAGCTAATGGTCTGAAGTGAAACAAATCAGTAGTGTAGAGGAGAAGTGTATTGAAATGGATAAGACACAGAAAGTATTAAGGTAGTCAGACTCCTAGGAAATATGGCAACAAAGCAGCCACAGCCAATCTCTGCTGTCTTTCTTGCGGTAGCTTTTAATAATGGTGTGCTCACATGTCTTCTGAAAATGTCATGGCTCACATGGTAGAGATGTTTTTTCCTGCAAATGAAAGGCTATGGTTTTGGAAAACAGTTTTAAATCTGCAATCCAAACAAGTTCTATGGTCTGAAAAGTCACTTTTTTCTTTACAAAACCCATTAAAATATTATTATTGAATATATTTCACAGGCCTCTTAATACAAGCTCTGTTTTATATTCAAATGAATAAGGCAAATTTTGGCCAGAAAAAATAGCTTCCTGTAGTCTTAAGCAAAATACAAGTCCTTTTGTGCAACCAAGGTATTCTGTTGGGGAAAGAGGGGAAAGGACGTGGTATTTCTTTTTTTCTTATTTAAAACCCTACAGTTTTTAACTTAGAGGCAAGTAAAACAAAATTAGGAGTTTGGTAAAATATGTTCATAAAAGATACACTTCAAAGCAACTAAATTAAGGCTGCTAGTCATATGCCTGCCTGCCTTTGAGAGTCTTTCATGGTTCTGTTTGACCTTTCATTCCTGAATGTAAAATGCTATCTTGTTAAGAACCAGGAGGGAAGAAAATATCTGTATTTCTTCTTTATCAGGCTTCAAGTACAGAAGTACAAATTGGGCCCATGAGACTGACACAAGATCCAGTTCAGGTAAGATGCTTGTTCAGTTTCTTGATACAGTCAACTCAGTGTTAAAGGGTGAGGAAATTTAGCTTCAGCCCCTACAGTAAAGTATAATGTTTTGATTTCACTTGTGCAAGGACTGTAAGATGGGTAATTGGTGTTTTGGTTTATCTGATTGCTTGAGTAGAAATCTACAAGTAAATTCAGTTGGTAAACGAGGTGCTTAGATTTCCATTAACATCAAGCCATTCCTTTTATATGTCCTGCCAATACGTATGTGTGTATGTGCATTATCAAGGGAAAGAGCTGCCTCTATGGATGTTAAAAACTGTTTGGTTCTGATATACCAAGGCAGAGAGCTCCATTATAAAGTTTAGGTACCCGCAAGTTTTGCTGGGTTTTGCACAGCAGGACAGAAAACTAGAGAAGACAACCATGAAGGACTCTAAGTAAAGCAGAAAGCAGACCTTAAGTAGAACCATTAACTGAAAAGTTTTCCATAAAGACATTGTCATACAGTAACCTATTTACAATAAAGGAAAAACACTTTACGTAAACCTACCTCCTCTGTTTGTGGAACAAGCTACACCACCTCAGCTAATTTGGCAAGTATTGCACACATCAACACATTTAAAAAATGTGTGTTAATCTTTTATTCCGTCTTGACAATGGAGTTAGGTGTTTGTCTGTGCAGGGCAAACAGCTACTGAATATCACATTTTAACTGTGGGTGCTTAATCATGTTCACAATTTAGTTCCTTAAAACAATTGCCACCGGGGTTTTTCCTATTGATGTTCATTTTATTCTGGTGCATGTTTTATGCTGTTACGGGACACCCGTGCCAATCTCAAAATGGCTTGTATTTTTTTGGCTGAGAGGTGACCTTACTTGTAACTGTGACCTGCCATAAACCATTTAATAGATTCCTCACTGGACTGTATCACCATCTGTGTTGGAGGACAAATCTGGTTTGGTTTGTACCAGACCGTGACCGAGGTGCTGCTGACCTTAAGGGGCAGGGGGAAGAGTCCAAAGCAAACCTACCAGCTCCCACCCTCCAAACACCCTCCCCACACACAGCTTTTACGTCTGCCCCAATTTTGTACCAAGGTGTGTAAATAGGCTTGGTTTGGTTCTGAGACCTCAGAAAAAACCATGATAAAAGTACAGATAAATGCGCTTTCTATGCAGAACATAGTGGAGAAAAGTGGGTTTTATAAGTGTTTAGTGCACCTAACAAAGCTGTCTTTACCTTTTGGCAAAAGCATTTAACAGAGCTCTTTCGGGTTTGGCTTTGTCTCCCATTCGAATTTTCTTACCTCTTGGCACATTCATTGGCCATCACCTTTTTCACAGTGTTGGTGTCAAACTCCAGAAAGATGGTGATCTTCTCTGATGCACTGCAAACGAAGCATGAAGATGCACAGTGTTTTCCTGTTCCCCCATACAGACTTTTAATTTTCAGTGTAACAGGATCTTATCCCTACCTTTACCACTACCTACCCTACCACTACCTACTCCCTACCACTGTATGTTTTCCAGCTTAAAATTCTCCTGCTGGGTACAATAGCATAAAAATAATTAAGTAAATTTATCTCTACTTCTCAAGTTGTTGTTTGTAATTTTCTAATTTCATTTGCATTTCAAATTTTCTATTGCATTTCGCAATCCTTTATTTCCTTTATTTCCAAACTGCGAATGTTGAGAAACAGAAAATATCAAAAAATGTCCCCCAAAAAACCTGTTTTCTGAACCACACTCTACCTATCAAACTAGGACCAAAACAAAACTGACAGCAGCTGGAACCAAATAGAAGATTTTATCAGAGTAGGGTCTTTACCCAAGTATCCACAGACAAAGAATGCAGCTCAACATGCTTTCCGACATTTCAATGTCTGAAAAAAAATTAGGGATTAGGTAGAGTGACAACAGTTACCCTGGATGTTAAGCATCAGTAACTCTACTTATTGTTAATTGCAATTAAAATATTTTTACTAATAAATTGAAACTTCTTAAGAAGATATTTCTTAGTATTTATGAAAATTCCAACCTATAATTTTCTTCCACTGTTTGATGAAACCTTCACTGGTTGTCCTGCTGACATTAACTGATTTGTTTATTGTTTAGAATTTAACAATCCTGACAGCTCAAGATAAGACAAAAGTTATGGTCACCTTTTCTGTCTTCTAGACCAATTTTGTTAAATTTCACATGGTGACACCAAAGCTGCATAGAGCATACAGATGAAAGGTTATTGACCTTTCTAATGGATATTTGGGGCAAAATTTTTCATTTTTTGCTCAGACACGTTGTTTCAGTGAAGTCAGGGGATGAGTTTTATTTGTGAAATGAGCAGGACTTTGCTTTATGCATAGATTATTCTCTGGCCACTGCCCTTCTGTGAAATTTGAACAGCTGCGGATAAATTTTTGACTTTTTGAGGCCTTTCTTTTCCACAGCTTGTTTGCTCTAAATTAACCCTTTTCGTCACCTTTCACATAGGGTGGCATGGTAAGTGATCAGTTGCTATGGTAAATATGTGCAAATCCGGAAGGGGGTTGTCTACATGGCTTCTGTTACTAGCTGTGTAATTTGGATGCTGTATAGGTATTGTAGTGAAAGGATGAAGTATTTATTCTCTCCTAAAACCAATCTTTCTTTCACACAAGAAGCACACAAATGGAGTTGTTTTGAGCCTATATTCTGTGTGTCAGTTAGCAAACAGACTTCCTACAGCATCAATTTGATTATTAGAACAGTGCCTCAGCACACATCCTACCTGATTTTCTGTAGGTAGTTCCTTAAGCGTTCAGCTGAAGTTGTCAAAGCTGCCTCATATGTTTACATAATTGGGGGCAATTTCTTGAGTAAAAATTGTGATGTTTGAATAATTTTTCCCTCTACCCATCACTGTCCATATAGGCTGGCTGTTGTCCTTTTCAGTTTTGAAAGAATATGGGTTAACTCCATTTTGTTGTACATCAAAGGAGAAATAATGAATAAAATTCATGACATTAATTGTTATTTTAATTGTTTGTCCCTGAAGAGTGATAATTAAGGCAGTTGCATTTCAGACAGTTCATTACAATTAAAGTGTGTCTAGCTACGCCTGATGAGGGTGGCTATGATGTTTGAATACCTACCCACCTACCCTGGGTGGCTGCTGGTTGAATTTGAACATCAGTTAGAAGAGACTCATCATCTGGCAGTTGGAATTGTCCTAAATATCAGTTCTACACAGTTAATTATTGATTATCTATAGATAATCATTCTGTCTATTAAGAAAGTTGTGCTGTTGCATCAGCTGTTTCACAGACTGCTGTTCAATCTTCCCACTTTCAAAGTAGACTCAATCTTCCATAGAGCAAAAGTGTTTGTTACCAACTTGCATCACGCAGAGAAATATTTTGTATGTTTAATGCAGTGCCCCTGTTTTGCATGCTTTGCAGGTTTTGCTGATCTTTGCAAAAGAAGACAACCAGAGTGATGGTTTCTGGTGGGCTTGCGACAGAGCTGGGTACAGGTGCAATATTGCCCGCACTCCAGAGTCAGCACTTGAATGTTTTCTTGATAAGCACCAGGAAATAATTGTTATAGATCACAGGAACTCCAGATATTTTGATGCAGAAGATATCTGCAGGTAACCTAAAGGACCATAAACTTCTCTTGAACTTCAGAATATACTGTATAAAACAAAACCTCCTAATTTAAAAAGAAAAAGGAGGGGGGGGGAATTGGGCTGAGGGAAAAACCCAAACGAAAAAAAAGGAGCCCCAAAAATTATAGTAAAATTGAATTTTGAAGATTGAGGCCAGAAGGTTTGCATACATTTGTAAGAGGAGAACAACATAAAAAATACACTTTTTGCAAAGCTGAATTGTAGAATCATCTCTTTAGGTCATGAGCTTCTATCAGAACGTAAGCCAGAGCTGCTGTGAAATTATTCCCTGCTGTCTGTGCCTGCTTCTTTCCTGGGTTACTGTGCAGCAAAATCTGAAGCTGCAGGGCTTCAAAGGAATGTGTTTGTTTGTCCGCTGGGTCAGGCACTTCCACCACTTCACAGAAGTTCTCATCACTCTTCTGGTACTCATGACTCTTGTTTTAGCAGCTCTAAGGTTATAAGTGCTTCTTTGCTGAAGTACACTGTTTCAACTGAAGCATACATTTTGTACCATGCACCATACCGTGCTTCTCAGTCCATCATCAGCTGAAATTTCCCATGTTTATGACGAGGAGTATTTTAAAGCTCAAATACTTGTGGTGATGGAAGTTCTTCTAAAAGACCAACAAAAATATATAAAGACTGTTTATTCAGGACAGGGTGAAAAGATTGAAAAAAGTTATCTTTAACCAATAAAAGGTGAATGGAGTGTTCTTCTAATAGCTGGTCATTTTCTTTTCAGTTTCTCAATAACACATAAAGTGGTAATATTTTGTTTGTTCAACCTTTCATAAATAATAGTCTATCATATTTGCTAAACCCTCTTTTCTTAGTTGCATGCCTCAGAAGCACTTCCCACCCTCTAAATAAAATTTTACAATATCTAGAAGGACGTATGGGAGAAGGTGGCTTTTATTTAATTATCTAATGGGTGTTGAAAATGTATTGTATAGACTGACCTTTCTTAACTCATGTGTTCAGGGCAGTCTGCTCCAAACGAACTAAGTAAACAGGGCAAACCTTTACTATGTTATAAAAGTGGATTCAAAGAACAGCTGTTCATGCCCTGCATTTTTGGAGCTCTTGCCTCTTCACTGCATTGAGCAAAATCTGAGGAATCTGTTATCAAAATGGAAATGGATTGTCTAAGTGGTAATAGGTAGGTTTTGGCAGTGTGATATCCTATTTTCTAGCGTCAATGCTTTCTTTCAGTCCTGATTTTCATGTGTATTGTCTATGAAGCTACTTGGAGTAACACTGAGAAAGCATGTGGTATAACTGAGAAATTTTCGTCTCCGCAGGTCTATTCGTGCCACAAAACCATCAGAGCACACCGTAATACTTGCTGTTGTTCCACGCACGTAAGTGTTACTGTTTTGTGAAAGATTTTTATTTTGCTTTATAAGAATATTATGTATAATATTTATCTAAAAATAGAAAGTGACTTACTAGCAAGCCTTATAGAGTAAGTTTAACATTACTTTACCTGAAATGTGTTAGCGATGTTTTGTGTGGCCTGTTTAAGTATTTGACAACTTTCCATTTATACAGACTAGTACTACCCCTCTTGCCTCAACTCACCAGAATGTTGTCCTGAAATCCTTATTCAGTAATTCCTACCTCATATATTCAGGCAGAATTCTTACTGACTTAAATATGTCTTTATCAAATACCTTCAAAAAGGAGACCTTTCCTGTTTTTGTTAAAACTCCTGCACACTGCTGAATCATTCTAATTTTATTAATTTCCTAACTCAATTAAAATATTAACAAATAGAGACACAGGAGAAGAAATATTCCTGCCAAGATTATAAAATAGACTAAGATTGCTGTTGAGCAAGGCTTTACAACTTGCTTCACCTTTTACTTAATAGCGCTTTTTTAGATTCTTTCTCATAGGATATCACAGGATGTCTTCTGTCCTCTTCATGCTTTCTTTTTGTAGTGCCTTTGTGTGTCTGTGAAGAGACACAAGACTTCTGTAGAATATCTGTCAGGTTTGCTGTAGGAATAACTATCAGGTTGTATAAAAGCTGCAAATAACTATAAGAGAAGACTATAACATCAACTTCTGTAACAGTATGATTTTATGTATGTATTTTATGCAAGAGTGTTCTCACTGCAATCATTATATTTAGGTAACTATATCAAATTGATACCATCTCATTCTTGACTGATGTGTGGTCATACAACATACCAGTTCTGTTTAATACCTTTATCAATGATGTGGGTGAGGGGATTGAGTTAATTTGCAGAAGACACCAAGTTGGGTGAGGGTGTTGCTCTGCTTGAGGGTAGGAATCGTCTACAGAGGGATCTGGACAGGCTGGATCAATGGGCTGAGGCCAATGGCATGAGGTTCAACAAGGTTCAGCAAGGGCAAGTGCAGGGTCCTGCACCTGGGTCACAACATCCCCATGCAGCGCTACAGGCTTGGGGAAGAGTGGCTGGAGAGCTGCCTGGCAGAAAAGAATCTGGGATTGTTGGTCAACAGCCTGCTGAATATGAGCCAGCAGTGTGGCCAAGAAGCATGATGGCTTGTATCAGAAGTAGTGTGGCTAGCAGGATGAGGAAAGTGATTATCCCCTGTATTTGGCATTGGCGGGGCCTTACCTTGAATACTGTGTTCAGTTTTGGGCCTCTCACTATAAGAAAGACATTGAGGTGCTGGGGCATTGTCCAGAGAAGGGCAATGGAGGTCATGAGGGCTCTAGAGCACAAGTCTCATGAGGAGCAGCTGAAGGAACTGGGGTTGTTTGGCTTGGAGAAAAGAAGCCTTATCACTCTCTACAACGACCTGAAAGGAGGTTGTAGCAAGGTAGGTGTCCGACTCCCCTCCCAAGTAACAGGGCATAGGACAAGAGGAAATGGCCTCAATTTGCACCAAGGGAGGTTTTGATTGGACATTAGGAAACATGTCTTCACCAAAAGGGTTGTCAAGCATGGGAACAGGCTGCTCAGGGAAGTGGTTGAGTCATCATCACTGGAGGTATTTAAAAGACATGTAGATGTGGTGCTTAAGGACATGGTTTAGTGGTAACTTGGAAGTGTTAGATTAATGGTTAGACTTGATGATTTTAAGGGTCTTTTCCAACCTAAATGATTCTATGATTTTGTGTTGTAGATCTGCTGACCAAGAAGAGACTTCTGTTCTTCCCCTTCTAAATGCAGGCTTTGATAGGGTATGTATAAACTACATATTTAATATAGTAATCATGATTGTTTCATAAATTACAGACACTTCTATTTCCTTAAATTGAAAACTATATATTTGCTTCTGTCAAAAATTTATTCATGAAAAACCAGTGGCAGTTGACTGGGTTTTCTTTTCAATAGTGTGTCCAAGAACTTTAAGACATAAGACAGTCTGCGGTCTGGCTAATCCTTCCAAAATAAGCAGGAATGCTGAGATTAATTCCTTGTGGTCTGGGTGGGTGGTGAATGGGTTTTGTTTATGACTGCATTAAAAAAACAATAATGGGGCCCCCTGATTTATGTCTGCTGTGTATTGCAACCTGCTGAAACTTGTGACATCTCTAGGTGCCTCGGACTGCTGGGATTCCTTTTCTGAGGGGACTACAAGCTTAGTCTAGCTTCTCCTGATGTGAAGAAGAATTTAATGGGGTTTTTTATGAGGTGTATTGTGTTGGCTTGCACCTGTTCTTCTCAGGATAGCATTAGATTCTCTCCTATACAGGCAGCAGAAGGGAAGATAACAGTGCATACTGTTTCTCAAAACAGCTTTGTAAGAGAGACCAGAAAAGCCGGAGTTCTCAGCTCTGAAAATTAATGTCATGTTAATGTAATATAAATCAGCTGTAATCTTAAAGTTAGCCATTCATAAGGAAGGTTATGTATTGAAGTGATAGGAGCACATCAGTGGAGACTGTAGTTAGGGAGAATTAATTACATATACTTAGGACAATTAACTGTAGTAAGGAAAATCAGAGAAGGAAGGGAATTAGCCTAGGAAGAATCTCATGCTAATATGCTCATACTGAGTCCGGTCTCTGGGCTAACTCATATTTAGTTTGATTTTATTTGCAAAGCAGAATGTGCACCAGAGTCACCATTTGTAAAACGTCCCCATAAAAACGTAATAGATCTTTTCTCTCTTGCAAGGGTACTATGGGAGCAAAAGGAATGAAACCAAAAACATTTCTGAAGCGCTTAGATGCTCCAAAAAAATGGAAAAGTTGAGGCCCAACTTGAGCCCAAGAAAGGTCAGCCCAAGAGCATCAGTGCTTTCTTAGTGCAACTTTCTCCTTCTTGCTCCTCCCCCCCCCCAAATAAAAATCAAATCAGTATTTCTTCTCAAGTCTGGTGTTTTATTTGAGAATAATGCAAGGCAATATGTTTTATGGGCTAAATTGTAACTGTAGGTGTAGTACTGAGCATTGAGCAGAGGCAGAGGAGACACTGTGTGGCTCTGAGACATGTCTCAGGGGCACACAGTCTGCCTAGGAAAGTAAAATCTTTTTGCACCTGACAGCTGCTCTAACCATTCCCTCTAGCTGTCCCAAATTTATCAGAGAGCTTGCATAACATAGCAATTCCCTATTGGAATTATTTTCAAGCCTTTAAAACACATCTGATATCAAAGGTCCTATTTTCACAGTGGGTTGGACATAGGAATTATTTCTGCTTGGATGGGGTCAGTGGGGACTAAATCCATTAACACAGAAAACCTGCCCCTACACAAAAAAAGAATTAAAAATACCTTTCTTCAAAAAGAGCGACAGTATTTGCAAGGCATCTCTTTCTCAGCAGCCAAAAGAAATTTATTATTGGAAAATCATATCTGCTCAAATTATGAGATTCTCTTCAGTATTTTTATTTTTAATTCTACCTTTCTGGTAGCTTTGTTTTGCATTATCACTGTTCATCATATCAGAATTTGTCCTGGTTGTGCCCATTGTCTTCCTTCTCTTCCCTTGACAAAGCACGGAATGCAGTCGCTCCGTCTGGTGGCAGCTGTCTTCTAAATACCCCTCCAACTTGATTAGTAAACAGCTTCTAAGTCTGAGCTTAGAAGTAAAGAGTCTGAGCTTCTAGCCAATTTGTCTGTCACCATTTTGTAGAGTTTTGTATACTTTTTACATCAGGTTTGGATCTAAAGATTCCAAAGAACTCCCTTCATCTTTTTTGAGGGATACTCTTGCAAATGTATTATTGTTTTTTTGTGCAGTGAATGGCAGATTATTCTGCTTTAAAGGGTTCTATTACATTCATGTGTACATATGTTAGAGTAATATCTTTCTATGTTTATGCATACCTATAATATATATTGTAACTAGTCTTAAAGAAATCATTCTCATTTCTTCTAATGAAATCAGTGATGATTGATCACTATCTAGATCTTGATCACTATGATCACTAAAAGGTCGTAAGCACACAGGGAGATTTTGGGAGCCTTTTCTCTTAATTTAATAGATTCCTTTGGCATTTTTCTTTATGCTGATTTATTTCTGGTTTTTCTTCCTCCTTCCCAAGAAAATCTATTTTATTACATCTTATTTTTTAATATTTTGGTTGCTTATATCATTAACAGCTGTTGTGTTTGTGTTTTAATGGTGTTGTTAAAACAGTACATTTATGGTGCTGATTTTTCTTTTTCCTCTCAGCCTCATAAATCTAATAATGATGGCCTACTTAGGAAGGACTAATTTAAATTCCTGATTCACTTTTATCTATGTTTTAAATTAACATACAGGGGATCTTAATGTTAGCAGTTACAATCTTGTCTTGAATTTTGAACATTACTACGTTTTCTAAGAAAATGTTGATGCCTGTTGACCAGTTACTATTAAAAGTTTCTGGTTTGCAACAAAATAAGTATTTAATATTAGACCTAGAACTTCTTGCTAAGCAAGAAGAATGATGCATTTCTACTAGCTGATGACATTTGTGGCTTGTGTCAAGCTCTGTATAGGACAAGTATGGAATCCAATTATAATGAAATAAAACGTAATTTAGGAGTATACGTTGGTTAAATCAAAATGTACTGTATAAATACTAAACTTTTGAAAAAGGAAGTATTGCTGTCTGCATTCCAATATTTGAGAGGTAATAGATCATCTTCTCATGCCTCATTTAGATGCACACATGAGAAAAAGGAATTTTTTCCTGCTTTTTTCAAGTACCAATTGATTTCTCAGCTTTGCTTGAGCCAATGAATGAATGACATCAGTACTAAAAACTTAAATAAAGAGATTCTGTGCAACTGCAAAAGACTATACAACAGTTAAGAACAGGTTTAGCACTTCAACAAGCTACAATTCTTGTTTCCTAGCCAAAGATTTGTGCTGAGATAGTGGTTGGCTTTTGCCAGTAAACAACAGTGGTTAGATTTTGTCACTAAACAGCACTACTTTAAAATTCAGTTTATAAAGAGCTTTAGTACATTCTAGTAAGTTTATTTTGTAAAATAGGTTGCCATCATTGTTAAATTGTATATTATTGATTATTGAACATTTGAAAGAGCACCCTAAAACTGAAAATCTAAATCTACCATAGTGTAGAAGAAAATTTTGTTTGCAGCCAGTTTATTATACAAAAACACAACACCATTTACACCTTTCCTTCTGCCACTTTGACATTGTGCTTTTTGGTTTCCCATGCATTCACTCAGTGGGTGGTGTGAGAGTTATACAAATATTTTAAGACCTTAACATTAAAGAGTGAAGGAGACCCGTGTCAATAGTTATTTTTAATTTTACTTTTTTACATTTTGACAGCAGCTTGTGATTAAGCCATTGGTCCTCAAAACACAATTTTTCATATAGGAGAGAAGCATAGATTTCTTAAAAGCCGTTCCTTGTTCCTTGGAGGTTTGAGTGCTGCCTCTTGACTCTGCATGCAGCTGTGCTATGAGAACTAGTGACAACACATGATATCATCTGTGAAAACTAGAGTGGGTACATGTATTTCTAAAAGAGTAATTTAGCTCTTCATAGCAGAAGTTTTCTAATGAGCAGTAAACTTTAACTGAAGTCAGAGAATCTACTTCTGTGTCAACATATAGTGTCTGATTTCAACAAGACCAAGCTCAAGACCTTTCAGCTTTGCCTAACAGAGGACATTATCTCCTTTCTGAAGTACATAAAAGTTTGTTAACTCCTGTCAGCATGCTCCTTACTTTTATGCTTTTCTGCACTTATGAATTCAATGATAGCTCAGTGAGTTTACTTGTGGAGCAAAGTTACTTCACCTTGTGAGCTTCAGCTGCAATATGTGCTTGAAAACGAATGAAATGCCAAATAATTTTTTTCTTTTTTTAGCATTAATGTTTTATGTCTCTAAGGTATTCCATTTCCATTTTGAATAAATGATAGATGTTCAAAATGTGAGAGAGGTTTGTGTGAGACTGTGTTTGGGGTTTTTTTTAGATTATCTGTTCCTAACTGGGTTGCTAAAACCGACTGGGAAAATTCACAGTTGAGGTATTAGCATATTTTTATACTCGTTTTGTATTTGGGTAGCCATGTTGTCTGAAGAACTGGGAAATCATTCCTGGGAAAAAGATGACTACTGAACACGAAAGATACAACTAAAGTTTTTTATTTCTACAGAACCACAGGATGGTTGAGATTGGAAGGGACCTCTGGAGGTCTTTTTGCCCAACCTCCCTGCTCAAGCAGGGCCACCTAAAGCAGGTTTCCTAGGACCATGCTAGCACCTAGTCTCCTAGGATGGAGACTCTGCAACTGCCCTGGGCAACCTGTGCCAGGGCTTAGTCACCCTCACAGTATAAGAAGGGTTTCCTAATGTCCAGAGGGAACCTCCCATTTTTTTGTTTGTGCCCATTGCCTCTGGTCCTAACACTGGGCACCACTGGAAAGAGGCTGACTCTGTCTTCTTACACTCTCTCTCCAGCTATTTATACACCTTGATCCCCCTTTAAGCCTTCTCTCGTCCAGGCTGAGCAGTCCCAGGTCTCTCAGCCTTTCCTCACAGGAGACATACTTAATCAACTTCGTGGCTCTTTGCTGGACTTGTGCCAGCTCTCTTTATAAGGTTAGAGTTTTAGATGCAGGAACAGTAATAACAGTTTAAAACCATTCCAACCTATTTCATGCACTCTTGATTTGTCTTCCAGCAATTCATGGAGAATAGCAGCATAACTGCTTGTTACAATGAGCTGGTTCAAATAGAACATGGGGAAGTACGATCTCAGTTCAAATTACGGTATGTGGAAATGTAAGAAACTGCAAACATCAACCGCTTGGTCTACATAACTGTGTCAGGTTACTTTCTGCTTCTTCCCAGCTACACATATATGCGCTTTGCATCTGTATGTTAACTACTATACTATACCCTTATTTCCTTCTGTTATTTTGTAAAGGACAAATTTAAGTGCCTTAGTAACTGTTACCCTGAGAAAGCTTTGTTTGTGTATGTTTCATTCACTGGTGGTTTAAATGACAGCTTTTCTTAATGTAAAGTGCAGTACGTGTCCTTTATTCTGATGCTTGCTTGTGTCCCGTATGTCTTGAGGTGCCCATATGGAATTTAAGAATGTTCTAGCAGCCATTACTACCAGCGTCACAATCAGGGCAACATCCTTTAGCAGAAATATTGCAGAACAATGACTTTGGCTCATTTAATTGCCAGGGTAGCATTTTAAAAACATTGTCTAGTGTGTAAGGTTTATGGGCTGCAAATTTATATGATGGTGAAACTTCATGAAGTTATTCTTGACCTCATGTGTGTGAGATTTCATATCTGACTGCTTGAGTTGAATGCAATCTTGATACGGCTCTTCATACACTGAGTTTTTCCTTTCTTCCTTGGGTGAGACTTGGCACAGAGGAGCACAGTTTTTTATCTTAGTGAGAAATTAAATTACTTCCATTCCCTTATCACTTTTTCTTTAATGTGACTGATTTTGTATTTAATATAGGTGCCTATACATGCATGTAAACATGTTTGCAACTCAACTATATGGAAAAAAAAGCCCTTGAAGTTGAATGTTATGCAGAGAGGTGTAATTCCCTGGGTGTGATAAATTAATTCCAGTTCCATCTACAGAAAATACTCTCACTTCTCTACAGGTTTCTGTGTGTCTGTCTAAGACGTAGATTTTTCTAATATTTTCTTTGCAAACTGATCCCAGAGTGACTACATGTTCAAATAAATATATGTTTGTGCATGCAGAATGCAATTACAGTAAAATTTAAAAAAAATAATAATAATTTGGGCTCACATGATTTTTAATAGGTGTTTTCCAAAACTCAGCAGGAAAATAAAGCAGCTGTGAAAGTTAATTTAGTTAGGTGTTAAGTTTAAAAGTTATCTTTAAAAAGTTAATTTTATTAGGTGTTATGGTCATCCTGACTTGGTTTGTTGTTCTGTTGTAAATGCAACATGAAATGAGTGACTTCTGAATTAAGTCAGCATCGATCAGAAACGTCAGTTTTGTATAGAAAGAGTAAGCTGTCATTTATACACACAATGCTTGCAGTTTATGCTTCATTTCAAGAACAACATGCCAATACAGTGTGAGTACTTCTACATGAGTAGTGTAAATTAGGAATGCAGATAATTAAAACTTCAGCACAGGGAGCATGATTCATGTTGGCTACCATATTTTTCTGCAAATTTATTTATAGCAATCACCAAAAAAATCTTAAAATTAATTAAAATTGGAAGGAAACAATGTCAGTCCTAAGTGGCATTTCATCTACTGACAGTTCTTACATCTATATTATTTAAGGAAACAGCAATATACCACCCACTTGTAATTCTGCTTTCTTTTGCTGTCCTGAATGTAGTTACATAAACTGTGAGCCTACTTCTTTTTATTTATGTAAATCATAACATTATATAAAATGTATTCTGTGTTATCATGTCTTTTGTATACAGATAATTCACCTTACATATATATTTATGTGTGTGTGTATATATTCACATCATCTCTGAACATGACTGGTTTAGGAACCTTTGGCAGCATTGCAAAATTGTATGAGAAACAAAGGGTGCTATTTTTGGGTTTGCTGCTGTCACAGCCAGATGCAGTCCCAGAATAGCTAAGTAGTATAAAGAGTTTAATAGATGTAGACCCAGCAAAATCAAATAGTTACACACTCTTCATCGTGTAACAAGCACAAGTAACGCTCATAAGCAACAGTTGTACTAACATCTGGGGGCATGAATTAGTCGTTTAAAAGAAAACTTTCTGGAGAAGCTGATGTCTTGCAACAGAGGATTTCCCGCTCACTCTGCCTGACTAGGCAGGTGCTCTAAATGAATTTGCCATTTAAAACTAAGCAGAACTAGTGTTTGGTAATGCTATAGTTATAATATGGTTATACTTGATAATATTATGGTTATAGTTTGTTTTCATCCCTGTGGTTTAATTAAGGGGGGGGGGGAAGCGTTGCACTGTATGTCTGTCCCACTGGATCTCTGATCTGTTTGCTGTCTAAGGAGGTTTTCTCTTCAGCTTTGTAAAAGTGAAAGGGAAGAGAGAATATTTTCCAAAAGTTAGTCAACGGAATTAAACCCACGATATTTCAGGTGTTCAGACACAAGAGAAACATGGTGAAAAAGTAGGACCAGCCTAAGAAAGCAGTATATAAGATTATGTCAGTGGTCAGAAGTGTCTTTCCATTCCAAGGGGGCACTCTGCTTCTCCACGTAGCTTCTTCTGGTTTGAAGCTTGGTTGGACATCTGTGGGAGGTGTGTACTAACCAAATGCAATAGGGGTCATTTAAACTTGTAATTTTGCTGTCTTGGTTACCAGATCAAATGAAAATACTAAGCCTTGAATAGTGCAAATGTAGCTGTGTGTTTTCTTGCAGAAAGTTTATGTAATGACATTTGTTAGTAGTTGGTGTACCAGACAGGCACCTACCACTGAGATAAATTAGTTGTTTCACACAGCTCAAAAATCACACTTTGAAGCCAGCTTGAACTGCTAGAAAATCACTTTTAAAATTGCACTTGGAGGTCCTCTTATAGTACGAGCTAAAATACTGCTGTTGTCCATATACAGCAGTTTTTTCTACAAATCTTCATCTTCATGGCTGCTTGTCTACGTGTCTGTGTATATTTCCTTGTGTACCCTCTTTGGTTTTAACTCCATGATGAGCAGAACCAGCAATGTCCTGTAGTTATTAATTCTCTAGTTATTGGTATTAACTCAAACCCCACTATGTAGTCCGGGTGCAAGGTGTTCTTTTTAGGTAATAACTGTATACAGGAATGTTTATGTATGGTGCATTTATGCTCTGTGCATAAAAGAGAATTAGTTTGTGTTCAGTGCAAAGCTAAGATGAAGCCCTGATATCTATTAAAGGAAATATGTCTGGGTTGTTTCTTTCAGTATGCACTCTCTCTGTAAATATATATATAATATATATACATATATAAAAATACTTTTTTCTTTCTGGTATTAGGAGCCTACATTAATGTTAATTCCATCCTATGGAATTTACAATTATAATTTAAGCAATTTAAATTTTGTAGCAAGAAGGTAAGGCTTTTGTTTTCCTGCATTAATTCAATGAAAGTTCTGAAAAAAATGGTAAACAAAGATTATTTGGGCCCATAGTAAAGATCAGGATATATGGAAATCAAGTCACTGAATTATTACTTGGAAGCAGGAAAAAATATGTTTTTCTGACTAGGATTTTGAGATGGTTGAAATTGTTTCCTTTTATTATGTTGTATTATAACTTCTTTGATAGTGCTAATCTATTTGCTGCGTTGAAAACTTTGTATTTATCTAATGTGGTGATTTTTGTGTTCCCTATCTTTAATGACCACAAAACTTTCTATTCTGGTGTAACAGCCATTTGTTATTTTTACTGCCAATTGGTAGTTCCTGTTGTCTAGAGCGTGTTTGGAGAAAGAAATATACTATTAAGATGCTGCAATATGCATGAGCAATTTTACAATGTGATCTGCAGTAAAAACACGTTAACAACAGGGATGTCTGAGACTGAATTTCCTGAAAAAAAAAATGGAGATAGTGACATGGTTTAGGCAAAACAACATGCTGCCTTGTGATTCATCTTCCAATAAGTACAACATAATAATGTATTTATAGTGAGCAAAATGTTCTAAGAGTAAAACTAATGTGAATCCTCTGCTAATTTCAGGGCTTGTAGTGCAGTGTTTACAGCATTAGACCATTGTCAGGAAGCTATAGAAATAACCAGTGAAGATCATGTCATTCAGGTAAGGAGAAAAAACTTAACTATTTTGTAGAACGTCTAGAGAGGAACCCCAAAGAGATCCTTCCTCAGTAGTTTTTGTTCTATTTCAGCATTTTAATGTTATTGCCTATTAGAAATCCCTGTGCAATGAACTGCTTTATTTCTGGATGCTGCACATTGGTGCCTGTTGATTTTTTAAGACTTATCTTTCAGTAACTTTATTTAGATGAAAATTTTAAGTAAAGTAATGCTGCTTATGCTAAAACCAGCATGGAATCTGTAGCACAACTAGATAACCTGTACAGCAAGGAGTTTGGTCTCCTTCTGTGACTTCTGATAACAGCTTAAATAATGCCTTCTGTGTTCTTACTTAAATAAAACGTTTCCCCATTACAAGGTATTTTTATATGAAAAACACTGAATTGTAGGAATCTGTGGTTATGGCTTTAGATGTGTAACTTGTAACAGTTCGGTAGTTATATGTGAGTAATTATCCTTTAAGTATGTTCTTTTTCATATTGTTCTAAAGTACTTTTGTTTTGGCAGTATGTTAATCCAGCCTTTGAAAGGATGATGGGGTATCACAAGGGAGAGCTTATTGGCAAGGAACTTACTGAGCTACCAAAAAGTGATAAAAACTGTGCAGATCTTTTAGACACTATCAACACATTTATTAAAAAAGGAAAGGTAAGCAAATAAAATAACTCATAAGAAATTGCTTTAGATTTCTATTCTGCTTTATTTTTAATGCTCTATGTTTAAAAACACAGAATGTGGTTTTCATTAGTGCACAATTCTGCTCCTCAGATGTCTTAGGACCACAACAGCTCATGCATCAGACAGGTGACAGGTTTCTTTAGCTTTGCTTTTAGGATCTGACTGAACTCCTCTACCAATCTGTTGGCTTAAGACCAGTATAATAAGCAAAATTCTGTGTTTTTATTTTGCTTAGAGGCCATGGAGCTTTTGTGAGTTGAAACATAACAATTTGTCCCCCGGTTAGTCTCTCAGGTGGCTGCATCATCCAACCAAATGTTTAACTGTTCTATGACAACTGCAGAGGCTTCATTGACTGCATGCTTTAAGCACCATGTGGCATAAATCAGTTGTGACCAAAATATATGAGCAGTCAGTGGGGTTTGTTTTTCCAACTACGGTTAGAATATCTGCAGTGCACTGTGAGCTGTTGCAGTGGTGTGTGTGCTACATGTTCCTGGCCCTATGTTCCCCTAATACAGGTAACACTATCTTATCCCATCCCCCATGGGTTGCAGAAGTACCTCTCCCCCTTCCCTGTCTCACCCTCTGCTTCATGAACTTTGAGGAGTTCTGGAGCCTATGAGTCACTTCCAGCAATGATCTGAGCTTTGGGGGTCACCATCTGGAGTTGTCTGCAGGTTCACCTTGATTCATTAGCAGTACCTGCAGGCCACTCTTGCTTTGCTCCTCCTCATTTCTATAGGCTGCCTGGCTGCTAGCACTGCCTGCTCAAAGGCCGTGTGTCTTCTGCATCTGTTCGTCTGTCTGTGACAGAGAAAGTATCTTCCACCCATCGTGCAACTTCATCCTACTCTGCTGCTAAGTAGTTCCCTTCTTAAAATCTTTCTTCTTTGAGGTGGTAAGGAGAGACAAGCCCTCTGCTTTATCTTCCTTTCTTCTCCAATCCATCCTGGAGGATATCTTTTATCTCTGCCTCAGTTTACTCCTTAAGGCCAGTGCATATATGGCTCTTGGTTAGCCTGCAGTCCTCTTGATGCCGTCCTGTAGCAGTAGTGATGGAGGGAAAATTAGTGGCCAGCAAGAGAAATGGGCATTTGCATGAGAGAACAGGATAAAAGATGTCATGAATAAATTGTTTCTTCCTTTTGCTGATCTAGAGTGCCTTGGATATCCATGGTCATGGGAAAACAGTCATGGAGTGAGAATGGGTTATTGGTTACCTGAGGTTGGCTGAAGGACACCCTTAGGTCAAGGGCTTCTGAAATTTAGCATAGGTATCATTTCATGACTGACAACTTCAAAGCTGAATGATGGTCAGCACAGAGTTTGGTTCTGCTGCTCCCAAGGGAGATATTCTCTGGATGTTTTGCAACCACCAATGCTTATGATGGTACCTGGCAAGAACGTTTGTAAACCCTCAAAGTAGATGATTCATAAAGTTCTTTGTAAAAATTGTATACTCTCTCCAGAAAGAAACATATTTACACCGTCCTTATGTTAGCAAATACCTGTTGAAGGTGCTGCTCTCTATTAATAAATTTTACACTATTTTAAAAAATACAACCATGAAATAATACGTAATTATTTACTACCTAAAGACTATTTAATAATAAATTAATATTTGACTGCAAGCTATGTATTCTTAGATGCTGTCTCTGTTGTGTATGTTTGCTTAGGAATGGCAAGGAGTCTACTATGCAAGAAGAAAATCAGGAGATACTATCCAGCAGCATGTGAAGATAACACCTGTGATCGGTCAAGGAGGGTAACTAACATGTCCAGAACATAATTGCTTTTTGGTTTTTAGGGCCTTCTCTCTGCTTTCGCCTTCTGTGAGTTTGACATGAACATCCATATATTTAGTAGCAGGGTGATAACGTAACTGCTAACTTCAAGCAACATGGAAAGAATAAGCAAAATTGCGAAAGTCATGTTCTTTGCTGACGTTTGTCCATTTTGGTGTGAGCGTATGCTGGCTAAAAGAACTAGAAAGTCATAACAATTAATAGTGTTACTGCCAGATACCTGCAAGCTGATGTTTAGGTTCATGCTACCATGCATTCCTTTATTAAGTTATTCTACAGTATCCAAACTGTTAGCCATCCAGCAGGAAGGATGAGCAGCTGGGCCACCTCCTGGGTGTGCGTGCCTGTGTGAGCTCGCACCTTTGCAGTGTCGTATGGGCACGTTGCCCAGATCTCCTCCCAGACGTGCAGGTGAATTGCTGCAGGAGCAACAGGATCAGGTGTTCTTGGGAGAAAAAACACAGCTGTAACGCTGAAGGAGTGCTTGTTGCCCAGTCATCTCTTTGGTGTTGGGTTTGGTATCTTGTTTTATAGGGGTGTGGAGACCTCTGCTTTAGAAAACAGCAGTGTATCACTTCACTTATCTCTTTATCATTTGATATGCTAACAAGTGATTATTTCTGTTGCTAGGAAAATAAGACACTTTGTGTCCCTCAAAAGGCTGCATTGTTCCAATGAAAACAACAAACAGGTATTGTATTTCTTTCATGTCATGATTTTCATTGATTTTAGTAAACTGATATTTTTTAGTTTAGAAATTGATGTTTTTCCAAGAGGATGTGACTTGTATTGCCAACATGATTCTCATTGGTTGTTGGAGCAAGCAAGCAAACTTCACCTTTTGCATGGGCTATTCTCCCTTTGCAGGACTGCTGAGTAAAGAAAGAAAGGCTTTGGTTCTGTGAAGTGTGGATGTGACGGTTGAGTCCATGACACTGTCGAGCAACATAGACCATAGTCCAAAGGGAGTTGAGGGGCTTTTTTCTAGAGCTGCTCTTGCCAGTCTAATTTGGTGTACTTAATGTCCAACAATGACCTACGCTCAGCTATCACAAGGTTTGCCAACATGTGGTTCTTGAATAAAGTGTAGCCTTCACACAGGACCTGAGACATTGCATTCCCATCAGAAAATGTGTTGTGGAGCACTGTAATCCAAGCTGTAACTCAAGTAAATCAAAGTAGCAGTTGACCCCAGTCTTTGCAGTCCAGGCACATATCCTTCCAAGCAGGTCCTGTAGCAAAGCTGGTGGCAAGGGGAACTTTTTATTGTTATCTGCTCCTGGTTCTCTCCCTCTGAAATTGTCTGAAGTAAATGATGGTATCGTATGCTTTGCCTCAAAAATGCTCTAGTACATGGCCTATAAAGAATTTTGGACTGTTGCGATTGAAGGAGTGAAATCTATCTTTAGCCTGTGATCTACAGGGGTGAGATAGAAAGTGAGGAGCACAGGAAGTAACCAGCAATACTTTAGATCAAGGATGAGCTTGGGAAACATGATATGTTTCCATGTTCTTTAGTGGAGGGGCTACGTATCTTTTTAGAATTTTAAGGTGCTTTTATCCCTGCTGCAGGTAAAGACACTTGTGCATAAAAGGTATTTAGAACGTCACTACTATTTCTAATAGCCCCTTCGTCAGTATAACAATACTGAATATTTACACAACATTGGAAAACTTCTACTATCGGAAGATGTTCATAGATGGTATTCTGTAAAATTTGACTGTTGAAACCATCTCTTTCGCATAGGTTTTTGTGGGGGCAGGTGGTAACAAGGGAGAAATCTGCACAACTTTTGAAAGAACTTTGAAGGTCTGTCACTGAAAAACAAGATTCAAAATATTTTTAACTGACCTCATCTTTGAACTAAAATGTGGATATTAGTGTTAGCAGCAAAGTACCATTTACAGTAGCAGGATGTCTTAAAGTGCTGCAGCTAGAGTGCAAGAGAGTTTTGTAATAGAAGCAGTGCTAAAGTTACATGTATTTCTTTTTAATTCATTATTTGAACTTCATCATTGTTATTCAGCATTTATAGCTGCTTTGATGTTGATTTGAAAGTAAGATACAGTTTAATTTTTTTTTATAATATACACACAGCTGAAAGACTGGCACGGGGAAGTGTGGATGTGATACTCTTAGTGCAAGACAATCAGTGCAAATCAATTACATACTTGCAGCCATCTGTAAAAAGCAGCAGTAGGAATAGTAGATAAAAGTTCTTCTCTTTTCTGTTTTTTTATTGCCCCATTCATTGGGCTGCCTAAGCCAGTAAGCTTAAGAAACAAATTTTAGTTAGGGACTTGTGTCCAAGGCCACATTCATATTCTCTGTACTACTGCCACTTTTTGAAAGCACCATCAATTCATGTTTTTAGTATTGGTTCATGAGCAGCTATTCGTAAAAGAAGCACTAACACGATGAGCTGCAGGTGTGGGGAGCTTTACATGTTTGGTGAACCCAGAGAAATGGCCTTCAAAGGGTTCTCCACAGATGTAGAAATCTACCACAAAGGTTGAAGACCCCAGCCTAACCAAAAACATGGTCCCAATTCCATTTGGGAAAAAACAAGGTGTATCCAACAGAATTAGGCAATTATTCTGTTTCACTTGTGTAGTGGGAGTATTACTGCCTGTAGTAGAGCACCGGATGCTCTCACATTGTATGAAAAATTCAAACAGTGCCTTGGCATTTTGGGATTTTGAAATTTTGAGTGTGTATTTTGTTTAGGGTTGGCTGCTTTTTTGTTTTCATTTTAGGCTACATATAGGAATATCTATATTATACCCCTAAGACTTCTTAGAGTTATTTTTTAGCAATACTAATGTGATGGTATCAATCCTGATCAATATTTGGACATTGTAGTTTTCCTAAAATCCATACCTGAATACTTGCAGCAGTAGAACTTTTCTCTGCCTTAAAAAAGTACTGGGTTTCTTTTCCAGCCACAGTGAATTCTTTATGTAAGGATAAAAGGAAACTGAACTAACTATTTAGTTAGTTAGAGAGTAGTAAAAGCTGTCATGATTCGAATTTTGATGCAAATGTCTGATGTTTGCATCAACATAATTTTAAATGGCTTGATCTCAGCATTAAGACACTGCATGCAGTCTTAGAAACAACCTTACACTATTATTATGCATTGCTTCACCATAAAAAGGGTAGATGTGTTCTTTGTCATTACTGACAGCCTCTGTAAGGGATATCACAGTGTGATTAGGAATCACTGTGTAAGGGCCTTCACAGATTTCTGGGCCAGATTTATAACATACAAAAATTAAGCATGTTAGGTTTATTCACAGGGGAAAAAAAATACATCTGAGAGTGTATCAAGTATTCTTATAGTAAAGATTTATGAATGGGGATTGACTTTCAGGTGACTATTGCCGTGTGCCGAAGCCTAGGTAATGATTAATGCTGCCTTTGTCAATTTGGGACCTGGCGGGATAGAGTCGAGTGTTTGCACATTCATAAATTTACAACAGAGGTGGTGTTTATCCTCTTAAGAGGCCGAAGATTAACTGTGTAACTGCCCTCATAACTTACCTAGGTGTGCAAGAGTGATGGAAAAGAGAATTTGTGTCATTCCTTTCCTTCATTTCCTGAATAATCCTTGCAAGGACCATGCAGCATGCACAGTCACAAAATGATATGGACACTAAAAATGCATAAATGCAACTTGCCGTACTATCCTTTTTAACTCACAGGTTGCAACCACGGATTTCATGCTTCCATGCAATCTAGTGCTTTGCTATAGGCAGGTGGTGGATTTAGTTAGAGGGGGAAATCACCATAGATTAGATGACAGTACTGGACTCCTAAATGTGATGCATAATGAATAATGTGTATGTGCAGTGTCAAGCAAGTGTTTACTCATCTGAAGTAGAGAGCATGTATACATCCTCTGGCGAATACAAATAAAAAAAAAAATAAATGCAATGCATTCTTTTTAGTCATTTTCAGCATCTCTGTTAGTTATACCTAAACTTTTCGTGTGCTAATTTTAGAAGGAAGACTTGAGGCAACTGAAAGTTCTGCTCAGTTTTCCTATTAACAGCAAAATACTTTCTTGTAACCATGTAATGAAGGAACAGGGGGTTGAAGCAATCAGCAGATATTAAACTGTCATGTATTGGACAGACTGTGCTTTTGTTTCCGAGCAGGATGGAAGAGCAGTGGAGTGTTTCATCTGTGTTATTGTAGACCAAGCAATAGGTGCAAACTTTAAGATGAAATATGACATTTAAATTCTAAGAAAGATTGAAATATCTATCGGTGGACCTACCCAAGACGTTTCAGAAGCATAAAGAATTAAGATTTTCTATTTAACTTTTCATTCATGAGAATGATTAAAAACTACTTGGAAATAAAGAAAGTTCTGATGGATGACACCTACCTCTACTGTTCAGTTGCTGGAGAGTTGTTTTTGTAACAGGGTTTTTTGAAGTCCAGTTTATCAGTGACTCATAAAAGGATGCATGAAAAATTAGCTTAGACAGTACTAAGAAAATGGTTTTTAAATTACTGTACAGAGGGGAAAAAAATGAACACTTTAGGATTATTTTTTCCCTTTTTGTCTTTTATTCCTGGAATCTTTCAGGTTCATATGCAATTTGCACTTAAAACACTGTCTACAAATGAGTATCAGTTCTCTTGCAGACACAGACATTAAACAGGAACTTAGTACATAAAACCACTATTGTATCTGTGATTTCCTGCATTGCATATCTGTTTACTTTCAGGTTATTTTTCTACATATAATTACAAGTAAAGATGAGTATTTTCCAAACACTTTTTTTTTTTTTTAAATGTTGGAATGTAGACCTTTTAAAATCTTTTTTGTATTTCTTTTCCTTACATATGTATTTTACTCTTGGCGCATCTTCAGCTCTACAAAAGTCACCGTGATGAGAAGTACACAGAAGACAATTCTCAGTCAGGTTAGAATGCTATAATTTACCTTTATATACCGCTGTGCTTAAGGTGGTGGCCGGGTGCTTTGCTGGTATGAAATGTTGTCCTTTCCCTCTGTTGAGTCAGTGCTCAGAGCAGATGGCCAATGACGGATGCCAGCTGCTCTGATGTCGCACCACCAATTGGATTTGTAACCATCATCAGTAATTCAATCTCCTGTGCAGAGCTCTTGCTGTGCATTCTGAGTAAAGATGCATTGCTCTCTGTTGTGTTAAAACAGTGTGTCTGATCCTGAAGGTGGTGTACCTTGGCACACCTTCCTGCTTGAAATGAATGTGGAACTACGCTGACTCATGCCAGCAGACCTGCACTAGTGCTTCCAATTTTAGGACCTGTCAGAAGGCCATTGGTTTGGCCCCCAGCACAGGGCTGAGACTGCAGTGTCCAGGCTAGAGCTAGCCATGTCCAGTCAGCTCTGAGCTGTTGCAGAGTGTCTGCACATTCTTTGCCCTGTGTCTTGGGCAGGTTTGCTTGTTTGCTGACAGTGCGTTCAAGTTCTCAGCAACTT
The DNA here is from genome assembly GCA_033628505.1 of Tringa tobata. Lineage (NCBI taxonomy): Eukaryota > Metazoa > Chordata > Aves > Charadriiformes > Scolopacidae > Tringa > Tringa tobata. The sequence continues at coordinate 2,341,298 of JAHREE010000430.1, forward strand.
CTGCAGACAATTTTTAAGTAAAGGTGTGAAGTATAGGGGGATGCCAGCAATGTGCCCTTGTGGCCAAGAAGGCAAATTGTATCCTGGGGTGCATCAAGAAGAGTGTGGCCAGAAGGTCGAGGGAGGTTATCCTGCCCCTCTACTCTGCCCTCGTGAGGCCCCATCCGGAGTACTGTGTCCAGTTCTGGGCCCCCCAGTTCAAGAAGGACCATGGGACTACTGGAGAGGGTACAGCAAAGGACTACAAAGATGATTAAGGGCCTGGAACATCTCTCTTACGAGGAGAGCCTGAGGAAATTGGGTCTTTTTAGTCTTGAGAAGACTTAGGAGGGATCTGATCAATGTGTACAAATACTTAAAGGGAGGGTGTTAGGAAGATGGGGCTGGTCTTTTTTCAGTGGTGCCCTGTGACAGGACAAGAGGAAATGGGCACAAACTTGAGCATAAGAATTTCCACCTAAACGTGAGGAGGAACTTCTTTACTGTGAGAGTGGCAGAGCACTGAACAAGTTGCCCAGAGAGGTGGTGGAGTCTCCTTCTTTGGAGACATTCAAAACCCTCCTGGGCAAGTTCCTGTGCAACCAACTCTAGGTAGACCTGCTTTGGCGGGGGGTTTGGACTAGATGATCTCCAGAGGTCCCTTCCAACTCCATATGATTCTATGATAAGCTCTTCTTCCAATGCTGTGTAATGTTTGAAATAACCATTTTCCCTGAAGGCCAATTCTAAGCTTGTGATTCTAGTGATCAGAGCCAGATGCAGCACTGCTGTCTTATTCTGAGTGAACAGATTCTCCTGGCCTCTTACCTTCTGGCAGCCGAGGCCCTTCCTGCTATCAAACACTGGACGATATTACTTTGCAATGTCGGGCAGCTTCTGATTTTCACATAGGAGGAGGATCTAACATACCAAGAGCATGGGAAGTGACTGCTTGACATCCCCTACTGTTTCAAGTAGCATAAGAGTACATACAACCATCCAAGAGCTTTGTGATGCCACATAATAATGGGCGAGAGGGAGAAGAGATAATACATGCAATTTGTTGCTTTCATTACCATTGCTGAACCCGAACCGACCCACCACGTGTTAAACTGTTTGCTCCTGTGTCCCTGTAATAAATGCAGTTTTTCTTTCTTTCTGTTTCTTTCTTGCAAGCAGGGGAAGGTGGGAACATCTGTGAATTTAGCTGAAGAACACCTGTTACTAGTTAACACATAGTTACTAGCTTACTAATATATTTTGCAGATTATGTGGGGCATTTAGGTTTGCTCATTGCTGTTGCAGATTTCAGCAAGACTGAGAAGCCACATCCCATGAAGCCATGCTGATGACTGCAGTGTAGTGAAAGGAGGCAGCCTTAGAGTCAAGTGTTTGTGATGTAGGTTATCCTTCCCTGCAGCCCATGGTTGTGCTCCAAGAATAAATTCCCAGAGCCATGGGTATAGACCAGTATGTCTTGAGGGCAGAAAAACAATCCACATGGATCGTGCTGTTTGTGATGGTGTGACTTGTAACACGTCCGGATGGGGAAACACTCTGCTCACCATGTGAAGGGATTTTTTTTTTTTATTTAGGCAGTTAAATATTTTCAGCTGAAATTGTAGCATGGCGTAGAGTAGCTTTTATGCACCTGTGTTTCTCTAGGTGGCACTACCAAAGTTTCCAACTTGCTAGTGTGTATTTAATACAAGGAGAGCTGTCTTGTCTGCTACTGCCACTCTCGGCTATCTTTATGGTAAATGTTTGCTTCCACTGAGGTGCCTTGTGTTAAACTCCTCCAAATGTTAAAGGAAAGGGGCTTGAAAGAAGAGTCCTATCAAATAAATAGATAAAATAATTTCATATGCTTTAGTTATTCCCTGCTCTTAGCTGTCAACAGAGGAAAATGCTTTCCATTTCTCCAGTCTAGACTACAAAAACATAAAAATACCCAAGCTGTCTTGTAAATCTGTGGTAAGGAAAAGAATTGAGACAGAAACTGTATTTTAGTCATTTTTTAGATGTATATATTTTTAATTCTGGAGAATTGCACGCTAACATTTTATTTTGCTAAAGGCAGGCTGCATATATTCTATCTTGTAACATGGTTATGCAAATTGGTCCTTATGTTGAGAATATCAGCTTTATGATATTTCTGATTGCTTCACATGGTGGTTATTTCCTTTTGAAAGCTTGCTGGGATCTCTGATCTTTGAGTGGCATTTCAGATACTCTGGGAATAGGTACTATAGAGATTCTTGCAAAGAGATGCATGGATGTGCAATTGCGGTTTTTAAATATAAGGGAGAGCACAGGCTGTAGTGTTTTGGAGGAAAATGAAATTTTACCAGATATTTTGGGTGGGTTTTTGGTAGGGTTTTTTTTTGAGGCTTTCCCCTGGCATTTCATCCAGCTATTGCATTTGTCTGGATATGATAATTTCTCTTGCTTTAGCAAATGACGATTTCAAGAATGACAGCTTGGTGCGTGGTTAATTTTCACAGCAGCTGAATTGATTGTTTATAATCATTCTCAGTATGTTGGATTTTTCTCAAACACAGGGTACAAACAATTATTGCAATTAAAAGCAAAAGCTGTCTGAGTCTGAATTGTGCTTGAGCTGAAAGAGTATAGACTGAGACAGGGTTTTTCTCACTTGGCTAAATTTTGAGGCGGTAAAACTCAGGCTTGTTCAGTGGCTGGTGGAGAGCAAAAGGGACTTGCAGGAGGGGTTCAACCCACCTGCCTGAGACATCTCTCCTAAAGGAAGATCTTTGACAACTACCTTAGACAAAGACATCCTGAAAGACTGCTGCTTTTAGGGAGCTGAAGTTAGGTGAAGCGACTCCCCTGTTCCATAAAGTGTCTTGACTTCTTTGCAAAACAGCTTTCCTGGTGACTTTAGATGAGTTGCTGTAAATTGATAGACACTGAGTCCCTTGTTCTGATATGCACAGATTACAGTATTTCCCCCGCTTATGTGGTATCACTGACATCATTTAATTAAATGTTCAGAATTTTAGATGGAGGAGGCTCTGTAGAGATCTTACTGAATGCATTTTTAAAGCTTTTGTTTTGTATTTACAGAATCCCATTCCTTCAAATGCAAGAACAGAAGGAAAGACTCAACTGATGTTAAATCAATAACATCTCAAAGTAGTGATGGTAAGAAAGTAAAGTGCCAAAAATGACGTTATAAATAAAGAAAAGACTTGCCCTAGGCAATAAAAACAGAGAATGAAAAGAGGAACCAGACAGATTCACAGCTGATCAAACTGAGATTACTCCAGTTTTTATAACTGCTGTAAAATTTCTTTATTCTGATTTGCAAAAACAGTGCCTCAGCACTGAGTACCAGCATGACTAAAGAAGGCATGCAGCGGGTGGTGCCTTCCCAGGGAGGAGGAGCGGCTGTGCCGCAGAACGGGGGGAGCCTGCCAAAAGGGTGCGTGGTGAAGCACTGGTTCCAGCTCTCTTAGAAAGCTGCTGCTTGTGCTCCCAAACCAGTGTTTTGGTTTCCTTAGTGTGGGACATGAAGGGACCTGTTGCTGCTGGTTACTGGAGAGCAGTACTTCTGCTCCTGATCCCACTTGTGACTGCTTGCTGGGGATGGGCCCCTGGTGGCAGTTTTCTTTCTGCCCCAGGTTGTAGTGAGAGAAGCACAGCTTGTGGGGAACAGGAGCAGGTTTCATTACAGCAGCTGTGTCACAGAGATGAGAGACATAGACACACACACTCTCACAGGAGGAGCCACGTCTGGCAGAAATCCATTGCAAACAAAGAGAGAGTGAGTGGCAGCTACTGGGCATGAAGTATAATATAGCTTAAACATAGCTTCATTTCGGTATAGCTGAAGTGGCTGATGGACAGAAAAACTGACAGCAGGAGTGAGGGCTGGATGCAAAGAAGGTAGACAACAGTGCAAGAAATTAAAGAGCAAAGCAAGAACTTGCAGGAAAGGAGATACAGGAGAAATGGGAGAAGAGGCTGGATTGTGTCTTGCCATTCCCCAGTGACAGTCTTCTGCACTCTTTAAATGCTGTCATCTGATTTACTGTCTGCAGCACATTAACAGTGCTCTCTTTAATGGCAGCTCCAAGTTTGCAGACTCGACGGTACTCTTCCATGGCAAGGATCCACTCGATGACAATAGAAGCTCCTATCACAAAGGTGAGTCCTGAGCACTGCCTTTCCCACAAATTCAAGAATCTGGAGTTGCTCTCATAGGGAAGTATGGAGTTTGTGGCAGGACAGCCAGGGGGCTCCTGCAACTTATGTTTAACAGAATAATTTAAATGAATTTTGTTTTTTGAAGACAGCACTGGGGCTTTCTCCCTTCACATTGAGAAAATTAAGGTTTTTACATCTGTTACCAGGATACCTGAGTCACATCCAGGAGTTTGGGTTTTTTTGCTTTTTTCCTCTGGGGCCTAAAGGATTGCTCCTGAGCAGCCCCAGCTATGCTGAAGGACTGGAACATGGCTAGTTTTTGATCTACCCACCTGCAAATATTTCAAATATTTCACAGCCTTCTGCTTTCACTTCCCGGGAGTTTTCTGTTTATAAATAGCAGGTGGATACCAGGAAATCAGAGCACAAATTTACATTTTCAGACTTGTACTTATAGGGCTGGGGGGAATTACATAGCATTTGCTAAATGGGAAGTAGCATAATCAAGTCAAGAATAAATAATTTGTAATAAGAAAAGAGAAAAGTGCCATTCACTCTTCCTCGCCTGCTTCCTTAATCTGCTTTCAGGTTATTAATATAATTAATGCTGCACAGGAAAACAGCCCCATCACAGTAGCAGAGGCCTTGGACAGAGTTCTGGAAATCCTCCGGACAACAGAACTTTACTCCCCTCAGCTAGGTACCAAAGATGAAGATCCTCACACAAGTGATCTTGTTGGAGGTCTGATGACTGTGAGTAAAATTAGTAAGCATGAAGTTACTGCCACCAGTGTCCTAGATCACAGTTCGGTGCTCTGCTTGCTAAAATTTTATAAGCAGTGGGAAGGGGACTCATAGTTCATCACCATTTCACTTAAGTATTTTGGGCTCTCTACTAACAGTAGGCACCAAGACGCAGTAAGATAGGGCCACACCTCAGTCCATTGGGTGCGTTCACCTTCATGCAGAAGTGAACACGTTGACACTAGAAACTCTATCATCCAATCTCATTTGTCCCAAGGAGATACCTTTTAGAAAGCCTAGAAGCTTAGATGGGACCAGAGAGATTGCTCCACAGCTAGTACAGTGTAAGAGTGAGGTCACTTCAATCTTGGTTCAGACTTTGGTCCTGGTACAGCGGCAACGTGGTCTGCCAGAGAAAAACTGCCTAGATTTCATCATGGTTTACCTAACGTTTTAGCATACAATGAGCTAATCCTTGTTGAATTAATATTTAAAAAAGAAAAAAATAGATGATAGTGGATAATTTGAATGATGAAATCCAGCAGGTGTCAATGAAGGGTCAAGGAGGGCAATACACTGTATAGTTAATAATATCCTTTCTGGAGATCTCATACTAGCGTTCCTTAGATCCTTTCATGTCTGTTTCGAAAGACTAAGAAAAGGGTGGGTCCTGTAGTGCTACAATAGGTTCAGTGCTTTTAGAACCCCGGAACACTACCTGAAGTGCATGTAGTGTTTTTGCAACTAATGATGCATGGATGCTCTGCCTAAAACTTAAAACAAACTTGTTTTTTTCAGGATGGTTTGAGAAGACTGTCAGGAAACGAGTATGTGTTTTCTAAGAGTAAGCAACCATTTTAAACTTCCCTTTGCATGTGTGGCTTCTTTTGTAAATGCTAGTGATACAGCTCCAGGCTAATTTGCAGTGGGATGTATGTCCTTGGAAATGGTTGTCTAAGTGACTGCAGAACAAGTGCTAGACTGCCTCCATTTTGGAGTTGAGGCACGTTCAAGTAATTAAAATAGCATATTTCAAAATGTAGAAATTCAGACCAGGAAAAAACTAAATGGTCACTCAAAGAAATGTTCACCCATCTTTTTGATTGTCCAAATCCTTTGTAGTAATATAAACCATATACATTGCAGTCTTTTACAGACTTTCTTATGTAAGGAAAAGAGTTGTTTTTCTTGAAAAAGAGTCATTCTCAAAATGGAATTCTGCATGTTTGGAGAGAGAAATAATCCAGAAATGTTGTAATTCCCAAATTCCATTTCAACAGACGTGAACCTGAGCCATAGTCACCTTTCAGTGCCAAACACCATCAATGATGTTCCGCCCTGTATCGCACAGCTCCTGGATAATGAGGAAAGCTGGGACTTCAATATTTTTGAGTTGGAGGCGGTTACAAACAAAAGGTACTGGACTCCTTCCCCTGGGTGCCCGAAAAAAGGTTGTTGAGGAGCTGTAGCAGAAAACACTCTGGTCTGGAAAAAACGAAGCAAGAGACAGCAAATCTGTGAGAGATGTCTCTTTTACTGTGTGTGTGTGTCTTGATACCACTTGTCCCATTTAACAGGCCAGGCACAAGCCATGGTCAAGACACACGCACAGGCCACAGAGAGAGCCCCATACAGACTGTTGTCTTCCCTGACAGTGTCTGCAGCCCTCCAGGATTGTTTCCCGTTCAACTTTTACCTTGTTTGACTCCCATCCGCTCTGTTCAGGTGACACTGTTTGGCAGAGTCTGGTATTGTTACACGCTGGATGTCCCACAGATGCCCCTTTTTCCTGCTGATGCGCAAATGGTCATGCTGGAAAAAGCAAACTTCTCCCCTTCCTCACCTAAATCACCCTATGATTTAGGAAGCTCTGAGGCAACTGTGGCTTTTGATTATGGGGATAAAAACCTGGGATGGAGGATAAACCAGTGACAGGATCAAAACCCTGAGATTTTCAAGCTTATAATGAAAGAAGACACCGGTAGTTTTGAGGTCATGCAGACCAAAAAACCAAATATGTCCTTCACAGAGAACAGTGATTTTCATTTCAGGATGCAAAGAATTTGAGAGACTACTGATTCTCTTGTACTCTGTTTGAAGCAAAGGGCCGTTTTTGGAGTTTGCATTTGCCTGGTTTTATTTTGCAGATTGGCTTTTAGTAATGCTTTTCTCAGCTCAGGAGCCCTGTAGATCATCTTGCAGGAGTCAAAAATGTGATAGATAGATAGATAGATAGATAGATAGATAGATAGATAGATAGATAGATAGATAGGACCCTGTTACCGGCAACACAGAGTAAATGACAGCCCAGAGTGGATTTGGATTCAGGAACCAACAAGATCAGGATTTTACCCTTTTTACTGTTTCACACACAGAGTCATTGCTGTCCTCTCCAGCATTACATTCACCAGACATCAAATTCCCCCTCCAGCTGGGAGATCACTGCTGGTAGGATTCAGAACACACTATTTCTGTTCTGTCCAGCCACCCACACCCCGACATGCACAGCAGAGTTATCCACTGCCATTGGCATTTCAAATTCAAGGGGCATAGGGGTTACCAAAGGCAGACTGCAGCCTCAGCTCTAGAAAGTGATCCAGTCCTCCAAAAGCTAGAAGAATTCACATGAAATAACAACCTGATGCTAAAAGCTGCCCGGAGAAGCATCGATATACTTTGCATATTGCCAACTTCAAATAGTCAGGAAGTAGAAATCTGGACGCACTAAAGTCACAGGATTATTTGAAACAGTAAATATTTGATGTTTTTTGTCTTAGGGTTTTTAAGCCTTTGGGGCATGCCCACGTCATGTTCAAAGTCTGCTTTTTCTGCTCAGGAAAAAAAAAAAATCTATTTTTGATTGATTGACAGATACTAAAAACACAAAAGACTTGAGCATTTAAGATTTTTTTCCTGAAGCCACAATAATTGGAAAAACTCTAATGGAACTGCCCCATTCCTACAAAATATTAGTGTCTGAAAGGGTGATAGATGTAATAATCTGTAACCTTGCCCAGGATTTTGAGAGTTCATAGATGTGCTATTTAAAAATGTTTATCATTTCTGCCCCTGCCTTTTATTTTTAAGGTCTTGTTGATTTCTTTGTCAAAACCACCACTCTTTAGAAGTTCCTATTTCACAGCTGTGCTTTTTTCTTCTATTGTTTTTCAGACCATTAGTGTATTTGGGCTTAAAAGTTTTTGCCCGGTTTGGGGTCTCTGAGTTTTTAAACTGTTCAGAAGCAACACTGCGAGCGTGGCTGCAGGTGATTGAAGCCAACTACCACTCCTCCAACTCATACCACAACTCCACACATGCAGCAGATGTCCTGCATGCTACTGCCTTTTTTCTCGGGAAGGAGAGAGTCAAGGTATAACCAGCACCGTGTAGTCCTTTGCGCTAGGATTTTGGTGTGTTTACCATTTTATGTGTGTCATTCAGAAGTCAGATGTCTACTTAAATAACGGCCCTGGCTTCGTAAAGTCGTTCTGCCCTGGAAGTCTTTTCCTGTGATGCCTGCAGGCCCACAGCTTCTCTCAACTCTGTTTATACACACACGGAATTTATGTTTTCAAGCAGCAAGAAGAGGGGGGACAAACCTGGCTCTTCCCTATCTCTTGGAAACTGGCTGTTATTAACTAAAGCTTTGTGCAAGTTTTGGAGAGGGAGCTGCCGATTCTCCCGGGTATCCAGTGATAGGACATGTGGAAATGAGTCAAAGCTGTGCTAGGGGAGGTTTAGACTGGACATGAGGAAACATTTCTTTACCAAGAGGGTGGTCAAATACTGGAATGGGCTTCCTGGAGAGGTGGTTGATGCCCGAAACCTGTCAGTATTTAAGAGGCATTTGGACAATGCCCTTAACAAAATATTTTAACTTTTGGTCAGCCCTAAAGTGGCCAGGCAGTTGGGCTAGGTGATGGTTGTCTCTTCCAACTGAAAACTATCCTACCCCATGCTCTCCTAAAACACACAAGCTGTGTAGGAGCAGGGTCAGCACAGAGGCATTCAGGCAACCACACAAAGTGGAAGGACACCACTAGAGGATCCATCCACCATTAGAGGTTTTAATCCAAAGATACTGCTTAGGTGACAGCACAGTAAAAAGCTTCATTAAGGAAAGAGGGTTCACATAAGGGTAGGAGGGGGAGTTTTGGAGCAGGTAATCTGTGGGTGGAATGAGCAGAAAACAATTGCAAGGAGGTGGAATCCCTGCACTCAAGCTTACACTTGCAAAGTTGTGAGTACCTGGGAATGAGCAGTAATTATTTACTGTAATTTTTGTGCCACTTCATAATTTTTCTCTCTTCCTGTAGGGAAGCCTTGACCATTTAGATGAGGTGGCTGCGTTAATAGCTGCCACCATTCATGACGTAGACCACCCTGGACGGACCAACTCTTTCCTGTGCAATGCAGGCAGCGAACTGGCTGTCCTTTACAACGATACAGCTGTATTGGAGAGTCACCACACAGCACTAGCTTTCCAGCTTACAACTAAAGACAGCAAATGCAACATTTTCAAGAATATTGATAGGTGGGTCTGCTGGAGAAGGGGAGTGTGCATATGTAGATTCCTTGTCTGCGGATTTTAGTCTGTGGCAGGTTGAGAGCCTACCTTCTAAACAAGAAAATATGGAGGCATTAATATTTAACCTCTTCCAGAATCCTATGTAGATATAATTTTTTAAAAGGCTTTATTTTTCCCCCCCAATCTCCAATTTGTATTTTTCAGAAGCACAAGGAGATGTTCAATAATCTTTCATAGATTACATCGGCATGGTCTTGACCCTCTGCCTTTTCATTGCAGCCAGATGCTGCACGCTGTGTCTATGTGTGGCCCCATGCTTGCTGGCACTGCTGCATCCACATGGGACGGAAAGGGGTAGTAGTGGAGGGAGCTGAAGCTCTGGGAGAGTAGGAGGAACCCTGCTGCTGGGCATGCACATAGCCTGGGAGTTCCCATTGCATCATTTGAGCTTCTGCAGGGACAGGGTGGGAGGGAAAGGGACATGAAGGGGAAAGGGCCTGACCCCAAACAAGTAATTAATTTCTCTACACACACACACACACACCCAACACTGTTGGTTTTTTTGAAAAACCTGAGATTTGAGTTCCAAGCTAACATAGAGTGAGATGGAAATGTGTTGGTCCCATTCCTGGAGAAGGTGTCTTAGTGTTGCAGCATTATGAAATCAAATCGTAAATCATATTGACTTCTGGGGATTGGTTTTAATTAGGTAAAAAAAGGCAATACAGGAACTCAGAGCTGGAGGAACCCAGAGAAGAATGGTCTAGTCCATTCCTCCAATCCTAGATCATTCATAGCTCTGAAGGTGCTGGCTTATGTGGATGAGCACCCGAGCAGTTTTGCAGCGCTGTCTGAGCAAGGGTGAGGAAAGGACAGAGCTCTGCCTGGCAGGCTGGTGAGCAGGAAATATTTTTCTTTCCTAGAAATCACTACCGGACATTGCGCCAGGCCATTATTGATATGGTTTTAGCAACAGAGATGACGAAGCACTTTGAGCACGTGAACAAATTTGTGAACAGCATCAACAAGCCAATGGCATCTGAGGAGACCAACTCACATGTAAGCGCCTGCAGGACTTTATGCTTTCATACTTTTCAGTGAAGTTCTTCCAAGGTAACTTCAAGTAGCATTTTCATTCACGTTGTATTAATTTGCAGTGTGGTAGTACCCAAACCACACAACTGGATTTGTGACCTCACACCTCAAAGTATGAAAAAATACTTTTTTTTTTTTTTTCCTAAGCCTGTCTCTACCCTTAGCTCATTTAAACATTTTACAAGCTTTGGTTTCAAAGCCACCTGCTGTTCACGAAGCATGCGGCTGGGTGGTTTTGTACATGCAAAATTCCGTGCATGGAGCCAGGCTGACACTTGTGCCTACAGTCCTGCTTCCAAACAGTGGGATTTGCCTAAGCCTGGGGTTGTAGCTGAGGAATCTGCCCTGTCAGTTTTGTGTCTGGAGCCTTCAAGCCATGAGGAATAACGCCATTCCTTTCCACCCCATCTCCATTCCTAGTTGTACCAAGAGATATCCAAACCAAAAGATTGTACCAGAAGATGTAACTTTATTCCTATCAGTTGTACACCGTAATGCTCCACACCACCACTATTTCATAAGATGCCTCTGAGTTTCCCAGCCCAGGCCCCTCTTTACCGTCTCTCGTCACCTTTCCAGGTTGAGCACTCAGTGACTGACAGGGTTCTCCAGGAGAGTGTTACTCACCAAAGCAAAGAAAATCCTAGCGCACCTTAGTGAAAACAATGCTTTGTTAGAAACACTGAAAAAAAAATCAGGTCAGTGATATTAAAAATAAACAAAAGCAGCTTCTGTCAGTTCTCCATAACTGGATAAAAGGGCCGCACTGGTGGGTGGCATGGCATTACCTGCTCTTAGGTTTCTCTGTGCTTACATGTGGACCAGATAGCAGCTTGCTCCACCACTTTCTAAAAAAAACACTCTGAGGTGTCATTAGGAAATGTGGCTTCTCACAGTGCTTCATTTCTCCCTCTGCCAGTCTAAGCATTTTTCTGAAATGCTTACCCCATCTCCACCTTTTTCAAATGTCTTTTGTTTTCTGGCATTCCCACATTGGCCTGCAGGATTTAGATGCACAAGCCTCACTGAAACCATAGTGTTTCCAAGCTCCGAACACATTTGGGGGGGGCTCCCTTTTATCCTGGGAATGCATTTGTTCTAGCATTTCCTAATGCGCTTTCAATTGCTCTCCGGACGTTCTACTGTAATCAGGTTTTCTAACCTATAGAAGACATTGCCTTCGGCTCACTCTCCTTTATCTTACTGGTTTATAGCAGAGACTATTTTAAAATGTGCAAGAGTTGGAGAGTGGTAAAAGCGGAGCACAGAACCACTTGTATTTTTCCCCAGTATTTGGTTGTTCTGTTCCTTATGGTTAACAGTGGCTCTTCCTATTTTTGATCTTGAACAGTAGTAAAGGAGCAGGGTTAATTTGGCAGCTCTTTGCTGGGCTACCCATGCTGAAAAAAAAATTAACTGCTAAACATAAAGTTATAAGATTAATGCCTGAATTGGCAAGAGTAACTGCAAAGTATCTACCCATAAACCATGAAGACATTAATTTAGCTGTGGTCCTAAAAAGTATTTATGTTCAATATTTGATTCAAGAGTTGAATTTAGCAGTGAAGGCAGGCCATAATTACACAAATATATTATTTTGAGAATAACGTTAATGCCATGGTGAGCTGAGGTGAAGGCTTTTTATTACTCAATAAGGAACATAATATACCTGTGCCCTTCTAAACTGGTCGAGACCCAGGAGATGATGCCACAGCAGACCTGCAACGACTACTCTGTCCCTTCCACCTGCTCTCCAGAGCAGTCAATAAGCAGTTTGGTACTTCACTGCCTAGCAACAGAGACTTTCTGTGGTCAGTCTGCCACTCCTGCATTTTTCTACTGTTGATCTCATAAATTATCTGAGACTTCATCCTAGGTTGTAACTTAAGAGCAACAAGTATTCCAGGCTGAGGGCTCAAAACATAGCACAAAGGTGGCAGTTTTATTTGCAAACATACTGGAGCTGAATGGCACAGACCTGCCCTTCTGCCTGTGAAAGAAACAGTCAGTTGTGCAAGTCGCTTCACCCACCTGTGCCTGCCTCAGTTTTCTCATCTAGGAAAGAAAAACAAACTCCAGAAACTCACCTAAATGAAGCAGCCCCCTGCCATCAGCCCTCCCAAATGTAAACACCCAGCAGGGAGGATGGTTTATCAGCTTGCAGTCCGTGGGCGCATCCTCTACCCTGGTCCTGTTCCAAGAGGGCAAGGCTGGGATGCAGAGGAGGGTAACTCGCCCTAGCTGATAAAGAGCCTGTGACAACTGTATTTCACAAACTTTGCTATTAATTCTGAGGATCTCCACAACTGTCTCCTGTAATGAGGCTATCATTAGTTACTTAGCAAGGCTGCTGTCCTCAGACATCACTTTCTCCTCCGAACTCCTGGTGCTCTGTGTGAAATGAGAAGGCATCGTGCTGGGTTGCTGCCGAGGTGCAGCAGGGCTGATAATGATGCCCTCGCTCCTGCTGGCACCGGCCCCTGTAACCAAGTCTCTTCTACAGAGCGACGGCAGCGACTGTGAATGTACAGCCAACATAAAGAATTTTCCAGATAACCAGACACTGATCAAGCGTATGATGATTAAATGTGCGGATGTAGCAAATCCATGTCGCCCCCTAGAGCTATGTATCGAATGGGCAGGGAGGATTTCAGAGGAATATTTTGCACAGGTATGTATATTTTTTATAATTTTATTATTATGTTATGTAAGAAACATTGTATGCACACTGGCCCTATGCTGTTCTGTATGGGGTCTGCCTGGCATCCCTACGGAGTCCAGGTGTTTGTCCCCAGTCAGAACTGGCCCCTCACTTCCATGCAGAGAATTCACCCCAGTCAAAGTTAAGCTAGCTCGCTTACCATGAAGCTTGCAGTACAGAATGGTGGAAAGGAGGTTTTACACTTTCAACTTTCTCCATCTGGCCAAACCAAAATGATTTGACTAACCTTAGTCAATTTAATTGGCTGAGATTCAAGATTGCCGCTATTCTAGCTTCTAGTCCCAATACCTTCCCTGAAGAGAGCGTGAAGACCTGTGCCCAATGAAGCCCTCAGGCGAACCATCGGGCTGGCCCTTCCTCTTCTGCCAGGGCACCTGAACTCTTGTCACAGTAGGCAGAGAGTGCTCAGGCCAGAAATGCCAGCGTGTGGGCACTGCAAATGTTTATCACATGGGAACTCTGGAAGCTCAACTTCCTTTCTTAACATTCACTTTTTCTAACACAAATGCACCAGCTTCCTGAAATGAAATGCTTTTATAGTTCTTTATTTGGACAACTGGTAGATTCTTAGCTTTTATCTGCAATTAATGGTGTGGAAATCATCAGCTATGACCACAGACAGAAAAGCGGGCATGCCTACCATCCAAACTCAGATCATACATGTGATAGTTATTACTGAAAGAAAACAGTAGTTAGTGCCTGGGATGTGCCTGAATTTCATTCTAATCATAGCGAATAAATGTGGTCACTTCCTAGGTAAGGATCACTTAGGTTGCATCTCCCTAGCAGTCCAGGTACCATGAGCTAGCTTTAAATTGCCAATCTTAGGCAATTGCTGCAGCCAACCTGCAGCAATGCGAGGTGCTGAGAACTGTTCTGCTCTGCATTCACCTCGTCTGGTAATTTTGGGGACTGCTCTGCTGCCAGTTCCAGCATTAGGTGCTGCCTGTACTACTTAAAATGGATTTTTTTTGTAATTAAGTTCTAAGACTATTGAGGTGACTGGCTCCTCCGCTGTACTGAGTGCAACAAAACCAGACCCCTCTCAGGTGCGGGCACAGAGTTGAAAGGCGTACCCTTACTTCTGTTCATTTTATAACCCAATACGAGCAGAAGAAGCAACAACAGCAACTGCCCTCTTAATTAAAAGCCAAATTGGTTCCATCTGTGGGAAAAGGAGAGCTCAAACCTCTCCTCGGCTAAAGGACTCTGCAACCCCATTTTCCATTTTTAGCTGGTATGCCCTAATCACCAGATTAGAGCACTCTGTCTCTGCAGCCAAGAGCAATCACAGCACTACAGTAATAGAGTACTTGTGAAAGGGAAGAGATGTTGGTTTCAGTCCCTGTTCCAGATGAAATAAAGCACATGAAACTAAAGCAGTTCACCTTAGGGGTTCTGAGGTTTGTCTCCCATCTTCTACTGCAACTCATCTAATCCCCTGGCCTTTGCTACTCCAGCACAAAAGCCAGCAAAGCTCTAGGGGCTAACTGGAGTTTTGTTTTCTTAGACTGATGAAGAGAAGAGACAGGGTCTGCCTGTTGTAATGCCAGTATTTGATAGAAACACCTGCAGCATCCCCAAGTCTCAAATTTCCTTCATTGATTATTTTATAACAGATATGTTCGATGCGTGGGATGGTAAGTACATCTGCTTTTTTTCTTTCTTGCTCCAAGGCAGAGGTTTCTACAGACTAAAATGAATAATCTCAAACTGGCCTTGAGTGCATTCTTTTCAGGAGCTGTCCCCATACATGAGCAGTACAGCACAGGATCTAAGAAATGATGCTCCTGAAGCCCATTTCACTGCACACACCACTGGCTTTATGAAAATTGACCACTTCCCAGACAATCTATGTAAAGAAGGAAGGAATAATGGCTTATAACTAAACTTTTTTTCACCTATATCTTTTTTTCCTTTAGCTATGTATTTCTTCTGAGCAGCAGAAACTGAGACCCCAGTGGTTGCACATTAGCATAATTTAATAAAGTCACCATACATTAAGAAAGGGATTTGCTTGAAAGAGAAACAGACTGAAAAAATCTTTCCCCTTTTAGCATTAGCTAACAAAAGAGATTAGGAGAACACCAATTTTAGACAAGGTTGGGCTGTCCTTCTGCCTGTTTTGTACACATAATACAACTCTCTCTCCTGTTAATTTCAGCATTTGCACATCTGCCTGTCTTGATGCAACACTTGGCTAATAACTACAAACACTGGAAAATGCTGGATGAGTTAAAGTGCAAGAGTCTCAGGCTCCCCTCAGAAAACAACAACTGACACTAAGGCAAGAAAAACAGACCTCTTGATCTACCAGTTTCACTGTGAATCACTTGCTGACTTGGCTATAAGAGGGATGGTGTTTCCTTTCCAGTGAAACTAAGACTACGTGGCAAGAAGGAGATATTTTAACTCATCACTTTTAAGCTTCTCTGAATTCTACAGAAAAATGTTTTCAAAAAGGCTACATAATCCACAGATGAAAAAGTGCTCTTTGGAAATAACATTTTGTGTACTTCTGAAACTAATTTCTAATACTGAATATGCATTGGTCAAATCTTTTAATTGATAGAACGGTACTCAATAATACTTCCCACAACTGTTCCTCAGAGAGAGGGGTAATCTAGTCACCAGTAGAGTAAGAATAGGTTGACAAATACACATAAAAACTACCCACTTATCTAACATAAATTTGCTCCAATTCTATCCATGTTCTTCAGTTCTCCCAATCACAGTGCTAAAGAGAACGCTCACAGTAGAACAAGTAAACCTTGATAAATTGGATGTCGTATAAAACAAACTCTGCACTATACCAAACAACCTTCTTACTACAGAGACTATCTTTCAGAGCACCACCTGGTCCCTTTTCTTTGTTATCCATATAAAATCTTTGTCCAAGCCAAACTCCCTTAAAATTGGTCACATAACAGAGGAAAAAAAACATGTTCTGTATAACTGGGTACCATCCACATGTTTCTCTGCCATCTTAGAAATGTTACCATGCAACATTTCATCAAATTTTACACAAAAAACATTGTGGCACTGGACCAACACTATTTTTTATACAGTGGTGTTTGTACACCAGGTCATCAATTTTATTAAACTGATCTAAATTTTACAATAAGTCCATATATTGTGCTACTTACTTCTAGGATGAACCTGTCGCTTTTTAAAAAAGGAGTTTCTGGGTCATAATTTATAAAAGTATTATAATTTGTACTGCTTTTTGCCTCCTAATAAAATGCTGGTTTGTTTTGTGATGTAAAAAGTATTTCAAAAGATGTAAATAAGTTAGATATCAAACATAGTTCTTCATTAGTTTTAAGATACGAAATTTATGCTAAAGCTTCCAAAGCACAAATGCATATTTTTGTACATCTCATTTTAATCACATGCAGAACATGAGCTCAAGTTTTAGCCTCTTCTCAGACTATTCAGTTAATAACTACTAGCAGAGCTGCTGATTTTTAACACTGTGCACTCCAGGCTGCAGGCAAGAGCATCAAAGCAGTGGCTGCAGCTGAAGAAGCAGTCCACTGCTCTTTAAAAGGAAAGGTCTCCAGACATACCCTTTACCTCCCCCCTCTGCTGAACCACGACTGAACCCAATAAAGGAAAAAGAAAAAAAAAACCAAAACAGTTTAGATTGCTGTGGAAGAGAAGTGACAATGATTGTTGTTTACCGCAGGTAGCTTACATAACGTGCCAACCTTTTTTGTATGTTTTGTACCAAGTTCTGAAACAAAAGGAAACATTCATAAAATGTATGTGCAAAGAAATGTATATAAGCTATATTTTTGTTAGAATTGTAATAGAACCTTACCTTTGTCATAGCTAAGGCAGGTTGCTGTGCATTAAAATGCTGCATTGTGTATATATGAAGAATGGTGTTTCTGGTGAAGTATGTTTATTCATTCTTTCTTATTATCTATTTGCAACATTCTTCAATGAATTTTTATTCACATAAGTTGAACTTCATTTTTAAACTGTAAACTGTTTGCTTTTACCATCCCTTTATTTAGAACTAGTGCTCTTGGTGGTTGTACCTTAACTATTCTGATAACTGAATGCGTACTGCAACTTGCATTAGAGAAAAGAACTTCACAAGACTCAAAGCTTTATCATCTTAATTTAATTCATCAAATACAGCAACACTGTAAGACCACATCCATGTAAAACATTTCAGTTCATTATTTCTGTCACAAGGAAGCAAATGTGAATGGTGGAAGGAACCTAAGAAATAAAGTTCAGCATCAGTTCTGGTTCATGAGTTAAGGCATTAATGTGGAATCAGTGTATTTGTTGCAAGATCCTGGGTTTCTTCCTGCAGTCAGAGACTAAGCAGAAAAGTAATTTATGTGGAGATATGTCCTCTTTAAGAGCAAAAGAAGCCAGCATAGATTAATCATCATCTGCCAGCTGCGTCAGATCTCCTAGTCTCTAAGCTGTTCACTTGACCAACAGCTGCTTGTTTGATGCCATTGACAGTGCACAGACAGGTAAAACAGCCACCTCAGAGCTGTACGAGCACAAAAGGTAGGTCTGACAAAGATACTTTCATGATATGAACATATGGAATTCTATGTTACTGTGAGATGGAAACAGAAATTTAAAAGGAAAAAAGTGGAGGTAAAATTTCTAACCTGCTTATCCTAATTTTGCTCTCTGCACTTCCCATCAGCAAGTGACAAACTCTTATTTAACAGGAGTAGGGTAGCACGGCCTTACTGTGTTCACTGTTACGCTCAAAGTTCATTTATAAAATAAAGAACTCAATTTAATACTTTCAACTCAACCACCTTTAAAGGAAGAGACCCTTGGGAGATCTATTACCAATGGAGTGTATCTGAGAACAATGCACTTTTGATAGATAAAAATATTTATACACACATGTAGGACTATTTAGAGCTGAATTACATCCCTGTAAAATGCACAGTGGGTTTTGTGACTAGAACTGCTCAGTTAAATAGCCCTGTTTCTCACTTAAAAGCAGTCACATAAAAATGAAATCGTTCTCAGGGTATAGGATGAAGAGATAATAAAAAGATGATGTTCCTTCTTTCTAGTTTTAACTGATGACAGCACTAGTATCTAAAATGAAACCCCAAGTTTCATAAGCTTTTGCTGTAAAGTTTTAGTAACAATGTGCAAACACACACTTCATATACAACTAAACAGTTATATCTCAATTGAAAGAAGGAAAAAAGAGCCAGAGAAACTATGTCCCCAGCTTGCACTGGGGTAGCCAAAAATGCAACACTTGCTGATGAAGACAACATGGAACAATGCAGACTGACAGGCAGAAAGGCTCATGCCTTCCTCCCACAAGTTTATTACCATAAACTGAAAGGCATGTTATCATCAGCTGCAATCCAAACACCTTTCCTATGCTGGTCTGTAGGGCAGCCACTCTGAGCAAAGAACACACAGCTCAAGATCTAACACTGACTTCCTAAATTGAAAGGAGAGGGTAATTTTGCAACTTCTCCACCCATTTTGTGTTTTTGAAATATGCCATTTTGAGCTCTACACTCAAATAAGATTAGTTATACAAGTTGATTAAAGTGGAGAAAAAAAAATACAGCTCAAAATTTTACTGTCCCTCTGCCCTGCCTTCCAGGGAAGATTGAGGCAAGAGTCAAGAGGCAAAGCTTGGATTCTGGGTGGTAGGGGGAAGGCAGGCACCCACAGGGGTTGAGAGAAGCACATCTAAAAGGCTCCTTTGTTTCTTATAGGAAGCTGGAGCTTCCTCCTTTTGCTTCTGCTCCTCAGGATCTGCTTAGCTCTTTGTTTTAATTTTAATTACTGCAGCTGCTGGATCTTAAGTCTGGAATTACAGCCCCATTATCTCCTGTACTGAAAGCAGTTCTCATCATTTCAAAGAGAAGAGATGGTACTGAAAAGCTGCACAAGACTCACTCCTAAACTGTTAAAGTGTTGGATCTTCTGAATAGACCTGAGGACAGTGGCACTCTCTTCTACATGGCTTTAAGACCACTAAGTTTCCAAACTCCCTGCTTCTCCAGCTCCACTCTGTTCCAGTGGTGACTTACCACCCATTATCTTTTCTTCCTTCTCAACTACTTTGTATCAGTTCTGGGTTTAACTTCACTTTTTTTTTTCTTTTGTGTTTTTGCTGCTTTGGTTTGTCATTTTTGTTTTAGTCTGGGGTTTTTCCTACTCCTGTTTAGCTTGCACATAACTGCTGCTATCTCAGACGTGATGAAAAAAGCATTGTGTACTTAAGAGGTTTTTTATTTTAAAACTCTAAATATACTATTTATCCTTACAAACTTGGTGCAGATTTCTTTGCAGTCAAACCTCAGTTGAGAGTTTAGCATTGATCTGGCAGAAGTGTTTTGCTAGTACTGAACACATCAAGTGCTACGCTCAAGAAAGTATTTTACATCCTGAAAAACCATAGTAAGGCCAGTGCTTTTTATTAGATATAAATTAATTTGATGTATGCTAAGCTAAACCAATCACACTTCATGCTAGCCATGGTAACAGTGCTCTATAAACTCCAGTAGTGTAGATTAACTCACACTAAAACTGCAGCTACTGGAAGCAAGCAGCATCTATACACCTTGCTTTGCCAAAATTTAAACCTGACAAAACTGGTATTGCTTATTTTTCTTTCTTGCTCTTGGTGCAGGATAGTAACTTCAAATGCAAAAGTTCTGTTTGAGAACTGTTTCTTTTGGGGTTTTATGTAGATACATAAATCTGAGGCACCAGTGACCAAAGATTAGCTTCAAGAAATAAGTTACATAAAGCTGGAAGTCTGAGATGCTTTATTTTGTGCCTCCTTTCTGCACATAATACTGTGGAATGCCCCCAACTGCTTTAGTTATGACCCATTTAAGGATTTTCACAAATCTTAATTTTGACATCCCCCCAACATATTTTTTAAACACTAGGAAAAATATTACAAACTATTTAATGAGTCATCATTATCATCAGTCTTTCAAGAGAATATCATTTCTACTGGAAGAGTAAACCAAAAGTAAGTTTCAACATGCAAAATACTTCTTTAAGAAAAGTATCAGCAACTAATAAAAATTACAATATAATACATGACATTAAGTGTAAACCTTACTGGTAGTCACATTCCCAGTAGCTCAGGCTTTCTTTTACATTCGCATTTCATACACATCTAATTTATGTGTATGCAGTCTGTATTTAAGCCACTTAAAATGTGCGCTGCAAATCACCATTTTGTGCCAATTTTTGAAATAGTGTTAAACTGCGGAGTCTAGATTCTCGTTCACCATCCTTCCACAAAATAATGAGGTGGTCAGCAGAGCACGTTGCCAGTCCCAGTTCGCCAAAGTACAGGAACATCTGCAATGAAATGATTTACTACTACCACGACATTCACATGAGATTGTCAGCTTGCCTAAATGTTTAGTGTACAGCTGGACTAAACAAATACATGTGTTCTGAAATGGTTCTGCTTGAACAGGTATGCAAAATTACAGTGCATGCTTTCTGTGTTTGAGATGTCAAAAAATCCTTACATAACAACAACTCTTAAACAGCACTTCCCACTGAAAGATCTGTTTAGAAAAAGCAGTAAAGCAGCCTTACAGAGAGAGAAGCTAAAGTACAGAATATTGAAGAAATTTATTCCAAGTCAGCAGCAGAAAAGTGAGTGACTTGTGCAAACTCTGATCTCCTGATTTCTTAGGAATAGAAGCCACTATCCTGTTCGCTTGGGTACACTGTCCCCTTCCCACACAACACCACAGGCTACCATCACCAGGCCTGGAAGGATCAAAGAGTAAACAACTGTGACAGACATCAGCATGTGCCTCTCACACGGGAAGTCAAACCAGCAAGAACTGCAACACAGAAGAAAACACATCAGCAGTGGAGGTATTTTGTAAGAGCAATGGAGCTGACAAGTCACATAGTCATACCTGAATTCAGAGACCTCCACAAATCTGCCTAAAATTAGCCACTAATTGCAGTTTGACACAAAAGCCAATGGAACCAGGCCACAGGAGGCCACTATGGCATGCTTGCAGCGTCCTGACTCTTCAGCTTGCTGAAGGGATCTGCCCAGAGGAAGCATTCATACCAAGGACTGTGCTACAGCCTACCTGCTCTGGGAACAGCCACTTACTAGCTATGTAATTCCAGTAGAAATACTCTGGGCAAGCCCACATCTTTGACCCTCACACTTCATCACTACTCAACCTTTCCAGCCTCAATGGCTCCAGTCTGCCCAGAGTTTAAAAAGGGAATTGTTCATATGTAGAACGTTGCAGGAAATTACATCCACCATCATCCCAGTTACTCCTTGGCTGTGCAACACCCCAGCAAAGAGCCTCTCACCTTCCTTGCTGTGCCTCCCACTGAATTACACATTACGTCCTCTTTCTCAGACAGCAACTTTCCATACTGATAATAGGGCCTCTTTCAACAGTTTTCAAAAAGGAAGATGGCAGACAGGGACCGAAAGCCTTGCAGAAATCTCTGTAGCAGAAAGGTTCACCTTAGCTATAAGTGAAAAGCTTTCAGATTTTGACAGCAGCAGTTCTGAAATCCAGTCAGTCTCAAGAATGCTTGTGAGCAAAACTACTCCAGGATGATACCTCTCCTCTCTACCTGCCATTTCCCTGCTCCTGCCAAGAATGTGTATAGGAGTCCACGGTAAGATAGTGATTTGTTACTCCAATAGGTTTGTCAAACACAAAAATGTGTGGAGGGAAGACGCCATTTAAAAAAAAAACATACTCTATTAGGCAGAAAGAAGCACAGGATGGTATCTGATTTAAAATTAAAAAGACCTCCTTAATGATGACAGCATAGAGTGCTAAGAAATTCCTGACTAGGTTTTGCTTTATGAGCCCTTGTTTAGATCGTGAACTTAAGATGAAATCTGGAACAAACACACAGTTCCAAGCTGTATTGTTTGCTGTCTATAAACAAACCCAATACCCCACCAGATTATCTGTAGCACATATGTTCATATCTGCACACACAATCCTCAGGCATCAGCAAGTGTTGGGGTTCTCATTAGAACTTTAAGTCAGTACACAGTATTGTTTTCATAAAATATACTACACAATCAATGTGTTCCCAGCCTCCAGAGCCAGACAGTTACAGCTATTTAAGTAACACTGCCAAAATTAAATTAGTAAGTGAAATTCACTTTTTCGTGTTCTTACTGAAGCTGACCTACCTGCACAGCTGATGAATGACCAATCAAATCACCCACAAGCTCCAAGAAATACATAGGTGTATTCTCCTGCATCTTCTTAGCAGCTTGGTTTGCCTGCTTGTTTGCCCTTCCAAATCCCCACATGTTGAAAAACCCTGGAAAAAAAAAAGAATCTTTTGTTTTGGCAAAAATCACAAATATAATTTATTTCCTCTAGCTAAAGAGAGAACTACAGGAGTGACTTAAAATCATGATAGTCTGCATGGCAAAATGACAGAAGCATTGTACTGTGCAGCATTTTTACATCTGGATTCTTCATCTTGAGAGGGGAAGGAAACATAGCTACTTTGGTTTTTGTCCTTACTAGACATAATTTAGCAAACGTTGACTTCCTCAC
The DNA here is from genome assembly GCA_033628505.1 of Tringa tobata. Lineage (NCBI taxonomy): Eukaryota > Metazoa > Chordata > Aves > Charadriiformes > Scolopacidae > Tringa > Tringa tobata. The sequence continues at coordinate 2,364,102 of JAHREE010000430.1, forward strand.
CTGGATGAGACAATATACAGATTTAGCAACAAATCCAAGGACTGCCTAAATGAACTAACTGAACAGCAAAGGTAGATGCAGGACAGTGATGTTTACCTTTGCTCTGTCCTCCTAATCTATTACTTGTGCAAAGAGGAGAGAAATGAGGTGCCAGTCTCTCCCCTGCGTGTCCTGCACTGAGGCATTAGAGTGCTGGCATGCTGGTAACAAGCAAGTTTCTGATGCTGAATTGCCTGTTTCTATAGTGCCCACTGGCTCTCTCCTTCAGATTTACAGCTATCAGCCAAACTGGAGCATAAGTTACCACACCACATGTTCCATTCAGATAGCAAGAAAATACACATCTTGCCACAGCTTTCGTAAGAACTATGTAATAATGCTGAGAGAAGTAAGAAAGTTAGGTTCTGTACACAATGCATTTCAGACTTTCTTCCTGACCCTCAGCCCCATCAACACACAAAACATGAAGTGTGCTAGACCATGGCCCTGGTGCTAGGGAGATAACTGGAGAGATAAACTACTACTCAGGAGATTCCTTAGAATAAAAATGGAGAATATCAATAGCAGTCCACCTGTCTCACTGTTGCATATGGTTTCTTTCAAGTATCTCCAAACATATACGTTACAAATTTCCAGTGTGAAACCATATACCACTTGACACAATCAGAAGAACTGTGTGGATCAGCTGTCACCAGCAATACTGAAGCCAGAACACTCCTGGAAAAGTGTTTCTAAATCAACCAATGCAGCAAAAAGGTATTTGCAAAAGTTACCATCAACAGGTGAACAGCCAGGTAGACAACACACATGAAAAAAATTATTCAGAGTTTGAATTAAAAAAATCCTACAAGACTGTTCCCAGTCCATAACACTGATTATATTGTCCAGAACAACTGTCCAAGACCACAACTACCAGTGTCCAGGGAAGCTGCTGGACTGGTCAAAGAGCAGCAAGCACTACACAGGCAATGTCTGTACTCGGGGAAAATGCTTCCTAAAACACTAGCAACCAGTCCTGAGGACTGCGATGCATGCAAGTGAAATTGGATACAGCCTCAAAGCGTGTCCCAATGTCATTCCAAGTTCAAGGAGAAGATGTGGAAAATACATTTCTTTTGTGCCACCTGCTCATCTGCAAGCTTCTCTTTAGCTTTTCTCACAAGGTCCTGCAGCTATTTATTCTTGCACGGCAGAGGATCCAACACTATTCCGTACAAGATGCAGAGGATCAAGGTTTGTCAGGAGAGTTCATAATTTTGGTTAAACCAGCTAATACAACTGTAAACTCTAAGTAACTTTTATGGCACAGAAATGCTTCGGCTGGACCTTCTAGCTTCCTATATCAGATCTTGGAAGGCTTGTACACTCATGCCTTCTTCAGTTTCCCTCCCATACCTGTTAGCCGTTAGTTGAACACAAGATATTATCTCTTCTTACAAAGCCTGTAAGCCTCCATTCCTATATGGTGAATACCGGCTTTCCTATTATTGTTTTTAAATAGTGTTTTCACCCGCCCAACTACTAGCAAACCTGTTGGAACTGGTTCAGCTGGAAGCTGCTGCTTTTCTCGGAGCTCCCAAATGCGCACACTGCCATCTTCTGAACAGGAGATCAGCTGCCTGTAAAAACAGTTGATAAGCAACACTAGCACGTTGCTAGTACTTACCTGCACAAGTCACCTTGGGATGTTTCTATAAAATAGGCAGCAAGTGCCTCAGGTTCTACACAAGTTTGCTAGAATTCTCAAATGTAGCAGGACATCCATATGTTCCACACAAAATAACATGCATTTGTAGCAGGACAAAATATAATGGACTTACAGAACGGGGGAAAAAACATACATTTTCAATCCCATTTTAAAAGCATACCACTCCATAAAACAAAAACCAAGTCTAGACTGCAAACTCGCTTCCACTAACTGGCTTCTATAAACTTACTTCCATTAAGCAAAAATGTATTTTTTCTTATGGAAAAATAAAAGGAAAGATACTCCTTTTCATTACATGTTTAGAACACCACATGCATTTACAACATCAAGGCCCTAATTTTCATCTTCTGAAAAACTTTTGCTCCGTTGAACAAGAGTATAAAGAGGTCTAACAATGTAACTATTAGGTTACACATAGGTAGCAAATTGTCCAACTTGGGTGTCAAAATATGCTCCAGCTAAAAATTCAGCATTAATGAGCAAAGGCTGGGAGTTGTTGTGGTTTTTTTTTTTTAAACATTTCAACTGCTATAAAACATTTAGTGAAAAATATTTACTGAATATGCCACAGGCCTTTGCTTTGCATAGAAGTAAAATGACATTAAGCTATATTTTCACAATGTAGACAAAAGTGCTTTATGAAGTCTGATTTTGAAAGTAGCGAAGGTATTTTCTCTGAGCATTATGCATCAAGCATACTGGATTACAGTTTTTTCACATTGAATTACAATGATGCATTTTCAAAAATCAGGTCAACAAGCTCTATCTAACAAAACCAGATCAAACTAAAGATCAAGTCCTTGCCCTAGAAATTAGATGTAGCTTTGCAGAGTGTCTCCAGCCACCCTTCCAAGTTGTGCATTTCTTTACTGCATTAACAAAATGTACCATGACTCGTACCTGTTTGGAAGCTTCTCAATGTGCAGTACAGAGGAGTCGTGAGCAGTTCTCTGGCAGGCAATCACACGCTTCATTTGAAGATTATATACGTATATGCCTTTCCCAACAGCAGCAAACACACACTGGAAAGAAAATTCAATGGAACAACTTACAGAAACAGATACTGAAAGATCACCCTGCATGTAATGGATTTCCAGCAGTACTATGACATCATCTACCCCACTTCATCTATCTTGTTTCTGTCCTTGTGTTACTGCTTTATCCCAAATGTACAGAATCAACAAGTTCTAGAAAAAATACGGATTTCTTGGAAGAAAGGACAGATATCCTCCTATACTTTAAGAAGTTTTATTTCTGAATTTTCATCCTGTACCTTACAATCTAAGTGGAAACCAAAGATACCAACAGATCAACACATTATTGCAATTAAACTTTTATGTTCTTACACCAAAATAATGCTCTCTGTTCTGACGATCTCTTGTTCTATCATGAAAGACTGAGAATACAGGAAGCTGTTTTGCATTTCTACCACTTTTTTAAAATCTAACTGAAGTTGCACAGAGGTCTTGCTCAAGCATTTGGGCTTTACTGAATGCAGAAAAGGAACTCAGTCACAGAATGGTATTACACAATAGCGCGTAAAAAGGTCTGGAACCATTTTGCATTCAATGCTCTTCTTCAGAAAAGTGCAGGGATTCCATCCCATAACCATCACACCCCTAAGAATCCACAAAGAGTTTATGGACCATTAGATCTGGACCCTCTTATGACTTGGAATGATTTTAGTGAGGACAAATGTACAATCGTGTGTACACACACATGACAAATATTTGATACCAGAGAAGTGCAAAACGCTTCCATTCAGTACCCATTCATATCTGGGATTTTGAATATACCTTGTTTAGGTAATGGTATGCTGGATCTTTTCCCTGAATGGCCTGCTTCCATCTACAAAGCCCAAATATTAATACCTCATAAGCAGTTCGCACTACGTACTTGTCAACGTTTTGTAAAACTGATAACCCAATGTCTTTGACTAAGATTTCCTACATATATTCAACCGTGCTTTGATGTTGTTCAAAACTCCTTGTCCAGGTGTTTGTTGGATTTTGTCTTGGTTCTGTTTTCTCATGCACATCTGTGCTGGGAGCTCCAAAAGCTACGAAGCTAAGCTCAGATTTCTGAGAGCACTCTACCAAACCAAGTTTAAAAAACTGAGTACATTATTATTTTCCTAGTTTTGTGTGAGGGTCAATTCAATGGCCTTTCATATCATGGAATCACGGAATTGTCAGAGTTGATAGGGACCTCTAGAGATCATCTAGTCCTATCACTCTTTCATTCCTGTATCTCAGCCTCTTCTCCCTTACAGTCTTCCACCTTGAGACAGGCTCTTGAGTTTCATATAGTCTTACAGCTTTGCACAAGATGCTCTTTACAGATCACACCTTTTTTTTTTTTTTGCTCTCTCTCCACACGCCCCAGCAAAACCCTGGTCATCTCAAATCCCAAGAAAATAACAAATGACAAAGCATAAGTTGTATACCTATCTTAACAAGCAAGTTACACACATGTATCAGGACAACAGATGCACTCCTTAACACTGTTTCCTAGTATTGTCAAACCTTAACATTCCCATTTGTTTCTGAATCATATTTCGCCTGCAAGTTCAGCATCAAACTAGACGAGTGCATCTTTAACTATCTACCTAACTAGCAAGCCTGCTGAAAAAGTTCCTAACAGAGAAAACACCAATTTAATTTTATTTATTTTTGACAGGAAGAAGAGCGTTCTGCTTTTATATAGCAAGTAACAAAGTAATTCATTGTAGGAATACCATTATTCACCACTTTCTAAGTAGGAACTTTACAATACAGACAGCTCTGCCCTAAAAGCACATTCTATTTCAGGAGACAACACTAAAACAACCTTTCTTCCCACCATTCAGAAGTCTCATAATAAATAAATTCTGCAACAATTTGTTTAGTTCAGTTCCACGAATGGAAGAAAGTCCTCAACACCCTTAAGATTCGACATTCAATGTTTTAACTATCTCTGAACTTCCCAAAATTCTTTTCCCCTCCTTCAAAACACATCTTGCATAGCTTTCAAAGAGGGAATCAAAATGCTTTGAAGCCAAATTATAGAACTTCTAAACAGGACTGTCTTTTTGCTCCTTCTAGAGCTAAGCACCCACAAGAAAACTACTGGAAATCCTACCTTTAGAGACAACTACGTCCCTTTCCCCCCACACCCTTGCACAGCAATGTTTCTCTCTCCAATGTTTTAGGAATGCTCTTTTTAAAAACAGACAAATGTGTCAGGTGACTACTTGGCCTTCAGAATAGATTCAGGCTTTTCCACAGCTTTTATTTCGGTATAGCTCATATCTCTCAAGCCATTTCCAGGAATCCCTTTCTTAATCGTTCCCCAGCAACGGGCCTACAGGACTCAAAACAGAATCCCACTCTACCCAAACTATGAAAGATCCTTTCTTTTGCTGCTAACAGTTGGTAACATTTCATAGAAGTAAATAACAACCTGAGAGTTTTTAGCATTTCCTGAACAATAACTGGGTTCTGCCTGAGTATTCTGACCAAGAACTCCTGTATTATCTTCAAAGTACGATTAGAGTAGACTGGATTTTGGACCCGTATTTGTGCTCTTTCCAATGGAGTATAGCCCATCTGAACAGAAGGAGCAATATTTATTTACTATTAAGCATAGACATATGCCTATTCTTTAATTCACTTCATAGTACCCTCAGCTATAACTGTTCAAGAGGCATATTATTGTGGAAATCGCATTTCCAGAACCATGGAATATGAAAGATGTATGCCATCAAAACACACATCTCCCATTAGTTTTTATCTAATGGTACTGTAAACAACTAATAAATCTTTTTCAGTCAAAAAGAAATGCTGTTGTGACAGTCCATTATATTAGGTCCTGTACCAACAACATATTATAACCTTCAGTTAGTTCAATGACCAAAATTTTATATAAATGCTGTTGACTGTATAAAAATAGTTGTGCACATTTTAAAGAAGCCTCTCATATTAAAACAAGCAAACTCAAAACACTAAACACTTGGCCTTCTGCGGTAAGGTCATGCTAGCTCACGTGAAGTAGATATTCTTAAAGCTTTTTACCTCTTCATCAGATGTCAAGTGTTGAACTGAAGTTTCATTTGGGCTTTGGGATAACTTTATTTCTGGCTGTACATCTGGATGGACAGAGGAGTCCCAGAAGTTGCACTCAGAGGCCTGCTTTGTCCAGTCAAGCGCATCCCAAACTATTAACTCACCCACATGAGAACCTGTCACAAAAGTCAAGTCTATAGGGGAAAAAAAAAACCACATAGAAATCATGATACAAAAAAAAAAAAAAAAAAATCAAAAATCTGTTTCACACAAATTTACAACCCTACAAAGTTAAAAGAGCCCATTTTTGAGTGAAGCTATGTAGAATGTGTACTACATAACTGACTAGATAAAAATCTCTCCGTTTTGAGTAAATACTCGTTTTGATTACCTAGTATAGGTCAGATGAGCCAAAAGTGATGAGCTCTCTCCTGTCAAATTGAAACTAGGAAGAACATTCACATGCTGCAGTGCACAGTATAGTATAGCAAGGGCAAGGAACATCACCAGAAGTATGTACAAATATTTGAAGTTCACTTGCTGCCCACATACAGAACCCTTCTATTCCTTGGACAAGTGGCTGTATCAGCAAACCTCAGACACAGCGAAGTATGTCTTTGCCATGAACAGAAATACTAATCACAAATTAAGTGGGTGAGTTAATGGCAAGATTCAAGTAGCTGGTCATGAATTTATTAATCACACATGGAAACTTCAATAATACTTCAGGCAGGTAGCATATTGTATTTTTAAGCCAAATATTGCTGCCCTTCATAATCAAAAAGGAGAAAACAATGGCAACAGGAAACCCCAGAAACAACTACCACAGAATCCAAGTTTTCTTCTTTCCAGCTTCTTGTTACCTCTGTACCACAGCCCCTTTGTGCCAACCAGGCTGACACAATACACCCCATATCACACCAGGAATAACTTGTCCTGGGCTCAGGAGGTGCTCTATAAAAAAACAAACCAGGGAAGAACACAGTGCAAGGGGTTGGTACCTCTAGCAGAGTAGACAGAATTTCAGGTAATAGCTCAGTATTGCCCCGATGAGCAGCAGAGATTGCATCATCCTCCAGAGCCTCTCAACAATGGCTCTATATGCAGGCACACATCCGCATACCCAGAACTTTTGGTTACATTGGGACTACAGCTGCAAAGAATGTGGCATTGCAGATTCCATTTTAAGAATCATAAGGAACATGAAAAAACCAGCATTTTAAACTTTCCCAACAGGAAGACGCAGAGCTCCATTCCCATCAATGATATTGCCTCTTTTGTGCCTTTTCTACATTTTAACCTGCCTGGTTTCATTTCACTGTTAATCTATAAATAAAGCCATTATTTCACTACCTTTGCAGCTACGCAGGAAAGTACATCAAGTTATAAAGTTTCACTAGAGTTCAGTTTGGTCCCAATAAAAATGCCACAGTTAAAATATTCTGCTGGCAACTAACAGAACTTGTAACATTATAAAACAAACTCTTACCATTCACACTGACTAATGACAAAATGTTATCCTGATGGTCAACAAGGCGCTTTACTTCAAGGACATTCCAACCTTCAGACCCATTATTAGAAGCAACCAGCCTAAAAATTACTTCAAAGATAGAGGAAGAAATTGTCTAAATAAGCTTTATCATTCAGAATAAAATGTAGCTATGCTTATATAAAACATCATTTTCAGAAAGACACAAACCAAAACATATTATAAATGAGACAGTACAAAATGTGCAAAGCCACCTATTACCACTCACAGCACCCCAAAAAAATGGGAATAAATCATTCCAGTGCTATTATTAAGACCCCTTACTACAGCAACTATAGGATAAAATATTTCAGCATATACTAACTCTGAAACTCTGAGAATCATTCAACATCAGAAGTTACAGAAAGCAGAAGTGAAAAGTATTAGACACCTTTATTGAGAAGTAAACTAAAAGTGAAACATCTTTCTTAAGGTCTTATCTGACTGAAAACTATTATTCCAAAGCATGCAATATTCTCTGATAAGGCAATCAAGACCGCCAGGAATTAAAACCTAATTTTAACCAGTCTTGGAATTTCTTCTATGATATCTCAAGGGCACTACAAAAGAACTGTGGGCAATTAAGATGGAAGCTTACATTGTATACCAATGTCTAAACACAAGACTATTTATAATTTCCTCCTGATTCTTTGATCAGGATATCAGATTGGTATTTTTCTGCTAAGTGTTTAATCGTATTGAACAAAGTTTGCTGTTTTGCTGATTCAGCGCTCTACTTTTTCTCCTGGATTTTTCTTACATATTTTGGAATTTTAATTTTATACAACACTCTTACTTAAAAGACTCTCCACAGACTGCTAGCTGAAGATTTAGTTTGCATACATACAAAACCCTGTCTCCAAGTGAGCAACAGAAATCATCACATTATCTCATTTTAGCTTTGGACAGTATAATGAGATCAGCAATATCTAATAATACTGATCTTGGGATAAGGAGTCTCTAGAGAAGCCCAGTATCTGACGGCTCAGATAACGAATTCCAGACCTTCTTCAGAAGGACAAATGTATCTCGCCATAATCAGAGTCAGATAGGTAATAACAACAAAAAAGAATATGGAAAAGTTTTGTAATGCGGATCTCAACAAAATTACTGAATGAGTATTGTCTGCCTCTGTCAAATAAGGGGAAAAGGAAGAAAGTTGCTAATCACACCCTAATGCCATTTACTTTTCCCATACAATTCCAGTAGTGTGCACTTTACATATCCCTGATAAGCAACCATTATAAAGGAACACGAACGTTTAACAGAAATGCAACATACTCACTTAACTCTTTGCCCACAGCTGCTGCAACACAATTTTTAGGCAATTCAAGCAAAGCGCTGATACCTTTGAAAAAATACAGGAGATAAAGGATAAAAAGATATTCACTGGCCAGAAGAAAACACAGGAAACTGTTTATTTCTCATTAATGAAGTTCTCTATAATCTTCCTTCTACTTTTAAGTTATTATCAAAATAAAAGCATACTGCCTGAAGCGAAAGTTAAACAGCATTGGACATGAACAGATAACTTCAGATGGACGTAGAGTCAGGAGTTTTGATCCTGATTTCAACAGAATTATGAACCTCAAACTTGAGATGAAGCTGAGAATCAATAACCTTTTCATTCTAAATTCTAATTCTAATTTGGAATTCTAATGCTGGACAATATTAAGGACACTGTGGTAATTATTGAGACTCTAAACATATACCGTACCAAAGTTTTTAGATACTGATACAACCACAGTACAGATGATACTAAAATATTGTGCAGAGACAGCTGAAGAAGAATAGGAAGATAAAATGTCCAGCCTGCTGTTACTCTGCCTTGATCCTACGTGGAATTCCCCCAGCCTGTGCAGCCACACAACTAAAGGAAAATTCCCCAAGGAATAAGCAATCTGTCTCTTTCCCCACAAAGGAAGCAAGAGATTAGTCAGGAAGAGAGGGTCCATGCTGCACATCCCATTGACCCCTTTTGCGAAAGTCTCAATAGTTCCTCACACTAAGTACTACAGTACCACTTCCAACTGGTATGTGGCATGATATTTCATATAGAAGCGAAAGAAATATTAATATCCTCAAAGATTTAGAAGGCTTTGCCTACCGCTACTCCATTCTATGACAAAAATTAGGAAAATAGCAGTTCCAACTCTGAATTTGATTCACAGCTTCGTAGGTATCTTTGTAAATATGGCAACAACGTGCAGCAATTTTCTTTGCATGGACAGATAGTATTTAGGCTTATTAACAGAAAAGCATGATTGACATTGCAATCTGGTTACTTTTACTGTATCAAAACCTGTATTTTTTACATCAAGAGGACTGATTATTAATAATAAAGTCTTTACTGCTCTACTACTACAAAACTTTACTTAGAAATAATAAAACTCCCACTCATTCATAGAGGAAGCCAGCCAAAGGATCTGCTCCACATTACAGCAAACATGTAAAAATCAGCATCTGAGGTCTAACCCTCTAAGTCCAAGATAATGTACAGTTACCGAGATTTGACATATTCTTAAATTCACACAGCACAGGAGATTAAAAGCAGTCTTTAATTCTGAAACGATTAAGTCTGACATTTAAAAAAATAGAGAGTGACTCTAATACATAATGTTATCATTAGAATTAAAGAGAATTTGCCAAGTTGGTTTTGCATCATTATACGGATCCATTTTACTTGCACTTTAACAGCTATAATGAGTCATTTACATTTTTACCTGCATCAGTAAGATGACTGGTCTTACACAAGAGATCTAATTTTCGGTTCCAAACACATAGATCACTCCCTCCAGACAACCATACATCCAGTCTTTGCAGAACTGTCAAACACTGCAGAACAAAAATCAGATATATGTCCCCTGCAAAAGTTCTACAGGGAATTTCTCAGTGAAATGATCATGAGCTTTAGCTAGATAAAGCTGTAAGTACTATAAAATACAGTATTAGGGTGTCGCATTCCTAAGAAATACAAATTTTATTACATACATTTTCCTATCAGCAATGCAAAAACTGATTTTTCAGTGATATTTTTTTCTCCTATTAACATTCAAGGACTAGTTTGACTGTAGGCTGCCTTTTCAACATAGTAACAAAAGGAAGCCATAAAATGACTTATGTTCTACATCCTTTCAGAAAACTGAGGTATTGAGTTCAAAAAAATAAAATAAGAATGGTGTCCAATTCTCAGCCACTCATTATGTACCTGTTATTAAAGCAAACACTGCTGTTCATTTTAACACACCTGCCCATATGGCCCATGAGCCATACATAATAGATTCTTCTATACAACAAAACAGGCATACATGGGGTTTCAGCAGCTTACCTTTACAGTAGAATGGAAACATGACACTTTCTGAACCTGCCTGCCAGTAGTGCAGTCCCAAACCTGACTTTATTCATTAAGGAAACTGAAAGGTTTTTAGGCGTAAACTTTATAACTGCTGTATTTGTAACCAAATGACAGATTGAGAAACAGGTATGCAGAGATTCAGTCTTCTAAACCCCGATTTTCTTTCTAATATTTGGCCAAAATGACATCTTAATAAAGGCTTGCTGTGCATTCATTTTTTGTAGCAATGATTGCATCTACTTATGAGCAATAACTAGTAAAATCCTAGTGTAATCCAATTATCAGCCAATAAATTTAAACAACCTGCAGTCTGTCTTAACACTACCTTTAAAAATAAAAGCCAACAAAAAAACCCCATCCTCTTTGGATCTAAGGATACAATAACTGTTCTGTCAGCTGATGCTGTTAAAATCAAATGGTTTTTTTCTTGAGAAGCATCTGACGAAGAAAATGGTGCTATGGCTGTAATTTTGTGTGTGTGTCCATGAAGTTCAAAAAGTTTTTCTCCAGTCTGAAAAACAAAAGCATTGAAAACTAAATGTAAAAGTTGGAAGATGCCTACTGTGGCATACGACATAGGTACCAAATGACTTTTGAAGGCAAGAATTTCTAAAAATCCGAAGACTCCTGTTCTAAAGTAATTTATGGATTTACTTCTTACTACTTCAATACCGTTGAAGATCTTAACTAGAATTAAACAACATATTAAGTGTAAGTGTAAAGGAGTAGCATATAATAAAAATTACTCTAAGGGTGAAAAAAACCCCAACCTCTAAAACCCCTTAAAAACCAAAGTTTCCTTAAACTCATTTCATTTTAATGCAAACATTGGTCATTCACCCTTTTTAATGGATACAAGAGTAATTCAGATTTGTTGACAAACCCTCTCTTGAAAAAGTTTTTTGGTTTTTTATTTTAATGATTAGAAAAACTTGACCTGTATTTTTGACAAACACAGTACTTCCAATTGCCTGACAGCATTATTTAGTATGTACATTATCTATAGCTTCAAGATGGCATTTAGATAACAGCAGCTACATCTGCAAAACCCTACAAAAACACATGCAGAAGCATACTGGCATTTTAAACATGCAATTAAAATACAGGGCAGTTATAACTGCATGCTTATTTACACTTGTGGGCTAAGTTTTTAAATTAAAATTACAAAAGATCTGCTTTAACAAAAACATAATAAAAATCCTACATAAGCAGAAAATGGAACTCAGCTCCTAAGCTGGATATCTAAATGAGTTTTGCATTCAAACTGCTCAGAACACTAACTATATCTACTCACAGACATGGTTTTGAATACTCAAAACCAATTTCCTTTTCCAAATTATAGAATTATAATGGGCTTTCAACAACAGCAAAGCACTATCTGAAACCCCTCAAAAGAAGAAGCTTCAAGTTCCCCCTTCCATATTTTAAAATTACATCACCGAAAACGTCACACAAATTTTGCAGGATTCCAAAAAAGTTTACAGTCTGAGATTTCTTTCTTCCTTAATTTGAATGTTTGATACTCACAGTTTAGACAGCACAATACACTTCCCTTTTAGACTTCCCATTGAACAATCTAACTTGCATACTAGCCCTCCTTAACACAGGTCTAATGCTTATCCCTTCTCTATAATTTTGTCGATGATATGGAGACATAGAGCAGAAAAGCAGAAACGCGGGTAACACCCACTGATACTACAGAGCACTATTTCCATGATAAATCTGATGACTTAGTACAGTTTTCAAAAGTTACAAGAAGATTTTTATCACAACAAGCAATTAAAGCCTTGTTTCTGCACTGCATGAAATGCTTAACTTCTGCTTGGTGTCTTAACTTCTGCTTTGGTGTCTTTCCAATACAGTTTTGTGTTAGCTCACTTTTAAATCTTGGAACCATTGGGACCTTTCTACATATTTGTCGAGTTACTAGTCAACATTTCAGTGTTTATAGCAAACACTGAACATATTTTAAAAGAATTAAAGCCAGAAGTTCATACACGCTTCTGTTTCTCACACCATTATTTCATCTCAAATCTCTCTAAAATCACTGTCTTCCCAAAACATTCTCATTTAAAAAGCTATTGTTCTCTTGGGTTCACACATTCTACTTTTCTAGCTCTCCTCTGTACACTAAGATTTGACAGACTCCCTCCACTTTCACATTTTTAAACAGCAGTTCTGCAGCAATTCTTATTCTGCTTTTTCACTACTAGACATTTCTAACTCCTCTCTGCAACTTCTACCCTCTCCAGAGCACACAAGCTACCCCCCCAAAAAAAAGCTAACCTGAGCATTCCACAGAAATATGATTCCATCATCTCCTGCAGATGCAAACCTGGGGGAAAAAAAAAAAAAAAGGGAAAAAAAACCACTGTGAAAACTTCAATAAACCATAATGTAATGGAAAAGCAGTAAACTGTTATATAAGAAAAATATTTATAAGATATATCAGACTCTGGCTTTAAAAAATAAATAAGTATTAGTAAATCCCCATTACAGTTTATAAACTTAAGTCAGTGTATTCAAATAGGTGTTTATCAACATATACATGATATAAGAACATGGTTTAAGAATTCCAATGCAACTTTTTATAAATAGAATCTCACATTACAGAACCAATTCTCTTGTTTAAAAATACGAGATCTTACACACCAAGTAAAAGTAAATTCTAAAATCAAATACTATTAGTAGAGCCAACTGACTGCATGACATCTAACAAGTTACAAACCGCTCATCTAAATCTGGCCCAATAGTAGAGGAGGCCAGTATTTATGATACTTTAAACTGTGGCTAAAAAGAACTCCCAAAGGGAGTGCATTTAAGGTGCTAAATTTCGCTTCTCCTTAAAAACTCAACTGGAAGGCATACCACATAAAGAATAAACAGGATCATAACAGCGTGTTAATCTCACATTAAAAAAAAGTCTGACCTAAATTCAATCTTTTTCCCTCGGCTAGAGTAAATATCTAACCATCTGCCTACACTTGCACCTTACGACGACCACAGCTTTAATGTAGCCGAAACATACATCCCAGCTGCCCCAGTAAAGACATACTATGAGTTGAGAAAGCCTAGAACAGAAGCAAGACCTTCCATAGAATACCTTCCACTTGTCGTCTACTACTCTTTTTGTTTTAAGCCTTTACCAAGGGTTAAACAGTTAATATTTAGAGAACTAAGATTTGTACTATGTACAACAAAGTCATGAAGAAGAGAGGTTATATCACTTCTGATTTTTTTTCTCTTACCAGCTGTGAATGGTTTCATTAACTTTATATGTGTCCTTTCTTTTAGACCCTTTGCAATTATGTTTGTGAAGCTAACAGAGTAAGTTTTCAGGCATAAAGCCATAGGGCGTTCCCCCACTCTTTCTTTCACATATGCTCCTGTTTTATTCTATTACAGTAAATATAAAGAAGTGTAAGCTGTACTCTCTTAATATCTTCCACTATTTTATATCCAATCAGGCCTCTTCTTTAGAAAGATTAGAGCAAAAAGCAGTCTTCCATGCACACGTCTGCTAAAATTAATTTCTTATCTTTAGTTGCCTTTTAACTCTATTATATCTTGTTTTGTCACAACACCAAGAACGTAAAATAGCAAGATTCTCACAATTCAGCAACCACCCTTTAAATTCCAATTCCTTTCTTGACTAATACTGAAGATGTGTGCAACTCGAACAAAATTCTGGGAAGAAAACTGGTGTTTGGAAGAAGGCATGACTGCAATTTCATCAACATAGAAGTTCAATACAGTGCTGTTTGGTGTATTTTCCTCCTCATCTTTAACAAGGATTTCTGTTTAAATGGAAAGGTATATTGTAGAGTCAGTTATCCTACAATTACATTCTGTTCACCATGGTAGAGATTCATGGGTCACCTGATTCTTTTCCAGTCATGATCACCATCAACTATAACCTTGTCTGTTTCCTGGAGGAGCAAGGAATGGTCAAACGAGCAACAAAAAAAGCTATTCTTAAAATGTGTTATGAACTCTGTTTAGTTTAATGTGTCAAATGCTAGAGTATTACATGCAATTTTATCTCAGTCCATTTTTTTGAAGACTCTTGCTGAAGCTTAGCCTTCCTCAGTGATCTCCCAATCAATATGACCCTTACTTCATGTTCAAAAAGTACATGAGAGAAGAAGAAAAAAAACAGCTTTCTGTTACATTTATACAGGATTTATTTAGTATCTTCAAAAACCAATCTGAGAAAATTTTCCACTCACTGGTTTTAGCTGAGCCACTGAGAAAACAAGAAAATCCTTCGGCAAAATTCTCAATAAGATGACATTATCTAAAGACCTGAAGCGTGAAACTTGGGTTACAATAGTTGACAAAAAGCACACAATGGAATAGCTGCAGAAACTAAATAAAAACATTTCAGAAGCTGAGTAACAATACTAATTTTACAGAAAAGAATCAAGTGAAAAATATTATCAGCTGTTTAACAATCCAGAAACCACCAGTGAAGCAACTCTATTATAAACTCCTCAAATTCTCAGAATATTAACCAGCTATATAACTTATTCCTCATCCATATGCTATTTTATAACCTATCTTCAATGCAACTTTAGTTTTACACTGATTATAATTAGTTTAGCTTCAATAATTTACCTGGTACCACGCAATTAAGCCCCAAATGGTAAAAGATTTCTTTGCATCAGACAGTGCGTGCAATCTAAGAATACTCCGGTATTTCTATAAAGACCAATTACATTTATTGAGCATGTGTTTTGGGAAAAACGTACTTTGAGGAAAGGTCATAATAACTTTAATAACTTCTCTAGGGGCAAAAAAAACCGACAGGAAAAAACCCCAAAAGATTCTTCTGGTTTTATATCAATCTTCTGTTGGATTACTATAATGTAGAAATATAAATTTGATGGTAATGCATATAACTTTTCTGATATATATATATATTTATGATGTTAAGAATGAAAACTGACAACCTAAAAATTCTCCATTGAGTCTCCTGTGAAATTTATATATATATTTATGAAATTATTAGAAAGTAAGATTCTGTGGGCACTATGAATTTGGAAAAGACCACCTGACTAATCAATGTGCATGGGGAAGGAGAGAACCTTCATTCACAAAATACCTGCTGTACACTGCAAGGATATGAATCATAAATTCTCGGCCATGTTAGGTTTGTATAGTTTATTGATGAATATGTGAGAAATCCCCTTCTGTGCCTAATCCATAAAAGATATAAATTACTACAGTTCCTTAACAGAGAGACTCTTGCCTATCACTTACATTCTTAGTTTTAAAGGTTTTCTATTTAATTCTCCACATCAGCCCAGAGTCACTACACTTATTATTGACTAAAAGCTTCACAACCTTACTTTTAAGGCAGATAAATATTTCCTCTCTTGCAGGATTAAGTTGAATTAGAGAACACGCAAGGCTAATTTAGACAAAGCTAAAATAGAAGGCACCTTTAACAAACAACTATTGTAATTCATTGTGTCAGTCACATTTCCAAAGTGAAAACGGTAAATGTAGCAACTTCATCTCTGCTTCACAACCACTCTTCCAGATTTTACGTAACTGTCCTCAGAGTTCATGATAAAGTTGGACCTAGCTAAGGAACTAAGGACAGAACAGATAAAGATTATCAGGGAATATTAGAAAAAAAAAGTGCACAAAGCTAAAAATTGGACAAGAGAAACAAAGCAACTGTCAGGTTTCAAAGAGGAAGTACAGCAAGCTGAACAAGATCAAACTGGGGAAGATACGTAATGCAGAGATTAAACATGTGGAATTTTAACTAAGTACTCATTCTGAATAAAGTGGTGAAAAATTCAAAATTTGAGAAGTTCAGAAAAAAGCTGCATTAACTAAATCTCAAGTGAATTAAGCACTCAAGTTTCAGAAGAAAGTGTAACAAAAGATTAGAAAGAAAGGGAACAGCAACATTCAATATTATTGAGAATGTCATGTTCAATTGCTACAGTGTCTCTGTAGGAGTCTATTACATTCTTCTGTAGAACTGAAAGGTGAAATAACAGCTGTCCTCAATTCAAAAACACACATCACATGCATCCACTCAGAACTGAAGCAGACACTACCGCATATTGTTTGGAGAAAGCGTGTGTATGAATGTACAAAACAGAAGGTTCAACCCAGGAACAGCCTAAAAAAGAAGGGTTGAATTAGCTAAAGGCATTTCTTTCAAACAAATGAATTGTACCAAGAAACATCGCCATTATTTTCTCAAGAAAGCATAACTCACAAGAGAAGCCAAAACATGTCGTAATATACTAAGAAAAGGGAGTGTTCATTCAAAACTAGGAAGATAGGATTAAAAACATTAGTACATTTTAAAAAATATTCTTTGAAGTATTGCCAAGGATGCTGTGAAACAATTTGAAATGCAATTTCATACCTGCAATCATCTATTTGCACTAGAAACCGTACTATATCTTGATGACCTTTCAACACAAGGAGCTCCGTGTAAGGGTTCTGTATTTGTTCTTCACCAATTGTCTGTACAGATGATTTCTAAAATTCATAAAAAAGGAATTAAATTTATTTTGTACTGACATAATTATTTTCATCAGGTCTTTGTAATGTCTAACAATGTACATATAGATTACTGTCTGAATGTACAGTTATATTTGAAGTTAACATTTTGTCTTAATGAAAATAATTACAAAAGATCATATCTTATTACTTCAAGTAAATAAAATCTTTCTACAGCATGTATTTTAAATTATTATGTAGCATTTTCTGCTTATCCAAAACATTTTGTACTGCTTTAATCACTGATACACCAAGATGAAAACCCAGTTTAGTCATAAGCTGTCATGTGGAACCAGCTTCATGACTCAATTCACCATACATTCAGTTTTTCATTAAATTACATCTCTTCTGCAAAGTCTGTAAACCTCTCATATCTTTCACCTACTATTCAATTTGAAAATCCTATATGAAGATGACATATTTAAAATAAATAAGAATAAATGGTGTTCTGTTACATAAAATATAAATCATCCATAGGGACTTTATTCACAAAATCCCATAGCAAACCACTTAAAAAATATAGAGAATGATTAATCATTTTATAGAACAGCATCTGCAATTACCCCCAACTAGACTATTAATTAAAAGAACAATCAATCACTCAGAACAAGCTGATCACTAGGCAGGGTCAATAAAATATTGCACAGGACTGCAGTTTCAGGGCACAAGAGTTCTGCTAATCTCAATCATCAGTTTGTTTCAATAGAAGACACCTTTTTTATATTTAAGGTCTTCCACATTCTGGAACATTATTTTAAAAAAATATATATGTATCTAAATAGCTCAGTAGTAACTCAGTGACAGGACTCTCCTCCTTCTAGATTTATTTTACACAACAGTCAACACCATCTCACTTCCCAGACTGTCTCTTCTTTGAGGACTTCAACAGAACCTACACTGTAAAACAGCAATTGCTGAACACTGTACAACACACAGCACACATGACAGGTAAACCTATGTGAAAGACAAACATATCCTCAGAAACTTCAACATTTTCTTGCAGGAATAATAAATTATTTTCTATTACTTCTGTATTGGTACTATGATACTGTTCTTCAGAAGTTAAGAATGACAAAGTTAATAAATATGGAAAGAAATCTGTGTTTATTTTTAAAATGAAGAGGTTGTCAAAATGCTAGTTCTTGTGATTTTATCTTGGTTTTGTGCTATCTGATGCATTTCATGAAGCAACTGTTCCTCATTTTATGCAATTATGTGAGAATAGCAGTTCCCATTTAAAATAATGCAAGTAGAGTCTCTATGGTTATAAAGAAAAGTTTGACAAATAGGGAAACCTAGAGTTCAGCTGTCAAAAGCTAATCAAAGCATTCCTTTAAAAAACCTGAAAGTTCTAAAAATCTAAGTAAATCTCAGCATCACCAGATGAAATTAGCAATACTGTTGTCAGAAGACTTCTTTTTCTTTATGAATAGAAACATATCTTCACAAAACAACTGTAACACCTTTTTGACAAAAAGTTAGAATTTGTAACATTAACATCCCAATTCTATATTCTGTTGTTGCTTCTTATTCAGTACAAGGCAGTGCTACTTCTTTTGAACAATGTGCCTAATCTTATTTTTTCTAAGAATGCCTGTGAATATTGAAAGGTACAGTGCTGATTAAGTCCTACAGATAACCACAAAATATGAGCTTTTTCCCCAGTACTGTCACATAACAACCTATGCTTACTTCAGATCTTCAAAAATACTGACCAAAGTGTTGGGTTACACTTGTATTCTTTCTCTGAAGAGAACTATTTTTGATATAAGCTATTAATTGAACTCTCTTGTAACAACACCAAGTTTTTAGAAGAGAAAGCTAGATGCTGATGTTAATGGAATCCATTCCCAACTTCCATGTTTTTATGCAGGACCTGTAAGCATCACTATGATAATCAGTAAAAAACCCTACAACATTCATCTCAGCTTCAAAACTTCCTATAACCCCCATGGACCTCAA
Organism: Tringa tobata; assembly: GCA_033628505.1. NCBI lineage: Eukaryota > Metazoa > Chordata > Aves > Charadriiformes > Scolopacidae > Tringa > Tringa tobata. The sequence continues at coordinate 2,383,229 of JAHREE010000430.1, forward strand.
GCATTTAAATGTGGACTTTCAAAAGCAATTCACTGAAAATACGGATACAAGAGTACATAAACATACTTATGCATGTATCATGGAGCATGATAAATTAGTTTACATGGACCATGATGCTACTGCAGTTAGACTGCTCCCATTACCAGAGACACTCTGCTTAAGATATACACCATGGCCATCAACTGAAGACAGAGGTAAGCTTAAGTCTAACTGATTTTTGGTTCCACAGTAAAAAGTGAAATAACTAAGAAGAAAATTGCATTTCATGGATTTAAGGCAGCTTTGCCAGAGGCTTTCCCTATTCAGCCAGTGCAATGTCACTCTACATCTGGCCTTTTCATGACTGGCTGAAGCCACAGCACATGAAACAAACACCGTAAGTCCATAGCCCACACAGTACTATAGGCTTCCTTATCTATTTAAGAAGACTGTAGAGAGAACTAATGGTTACAAACATGATCTTCAGATGAAACAATATTACATAATACAGGAAAAAAGAACAAAGAGAGTTTAGGGAGTAACACTAATCACTATTTTTTCCACAGAGAAGCAAAGTGATCACCATCATTCAACAAGCCAGTGGCAGCAATGAAAACAGAAGTCATGTGGGTAGGGCTTAACCAAGCTACAAATAGCAGAATGGAAGAACTGGACCACACCTTGACTTATGCTCACACTTTATTAAATCACAGTATAACTAAACCATAGCCAGAATTTAAACTTTGGAGAAGGACACACACCAACGTGGTTTTCCAGTGCATGTTAGAAAGCTCTTGTATATTTCCCATTTCCTTTTAAAAACAACTGCACACAAACCTGCTAAATACGACTGCAATATAACCAGCATTTTGACTGATGATAAAGGTCAAAGAGATTCCCAGACATCATAATTCCAAACTACTACAGACTCAAACTTCCACCAAAGCAACTAGTTGCATTTGAAATCAACCATGGTGTTGTCATGGCCTGTTCACGTACAGCAGCTGAAAAATAATTACTTCCTCATATTTGTCTACATTACAAAAACACTAAGGAGCCCAGTAATAGGGTTAATTAACTTTTATTAAGTCCAGGCTGAGAAGCTCAACAGAGTCGCAGAGCCAAGAAAGTCCCAATAATCTCTCCTTCAAATACAGAAGACTCTTCTTCCGAGTAAGACAACACTGACAAGAAGGAAGGACGTCAGTGTTCAGTGCACTACACAGACCTAGTTTATTTTACGGATAAGAAACTGAGCAGAAACGTTAAAGACCTAATAGGAAATACAACTAGGCCGCATAACTAAGTTACTGCCTAGAATTTACATTATCGGCCGAGGGACAACCCCATCGGCTTGCGAGCTACACCACCCAACCTCCGCTTGCCCGGGACGCCGAGCAGGAGGCAGGAAGGCCGACCGGGAGGAGCTCCCGAACCCCTCAGCTCCCGGGCAACCTCAGCTTGGGGCTTTTGCTGTTTGCTTTTGTGGTTTTCTCCCCTCCCCTCCTGCTCTCCTTGCAACCCCTTCCAACCACCGGAGCGCCCCGCCGCCTGACTGCCAGCCCTGCAGGCCCCTTTCCCCACAGAGCCCTGGCCCGACCCCGCTACGGTGGGACGGCAAGGCCTCCGCTCAGCGCTCCCCGCGCCCACAGCTCTCCCCTCGGCCCCCCACCGGCGCCACGCTGCCGGAGGGCTGCTGCCCCACGGGCCGACCCCCGGCCCGGCTCCGGGCTGAGGGGACAACGCTCCCTGCCTGCCCCTAACGCTCCTCCTAGCCCCGCCGCCAGCTGCTCCGCCCCCTTCCGCCGCGCCCGCCGCCTCACCTCCGCC
>JAHREE010000430.1:2385394-2426826 GCA_033628505.1 Tringa tobata
GACACTGCTCTGTAGATCTGAGTCTACACATTTCACTTGTCCTGTTGCCTTTTCGCCCACGTTGTTTCGGGTAATCAACACCACACAATATCGTAAGACATGCCCGAGATATCCCAAATATCCAGGGCAGGAGATAATGGTGGTTTGCTAAAACATGAACTTCTAGCAGTGACCAGCCTGTGTGTGGAAAGCATGGGATGCATTCTGGGTGTAGGACGAAGCGCTGCTTTGGTGGCACTTGGCAAGCGTCGGTGGCGTGCAACCCGAACACTGCCATTCGTTAACTTCTGTGAATTCTTTGCAGCTCCTCAGCCCACCAAAGTTGATGAAAGCCATAAACCAGTTTTAGAGGAGGAGATGGTTACTCCTACTTTAGCATACACTTACTTTTCCATTTCAGCTCGCTTGTGCTAGTTTCCCAGCTCAGAGGTGCTGTTCCTGCAGACCAGCAGTATAGCCAGTGGGATTACTGTGCGCGTGCAGCTACATCTGCCAGGGTTTCCATGGCAATATTTTGTCATCACCAGTCTGCTCTTCGGCAGTCTCGCTAAATAATTCGGTATCTTCTCCAAACTAGCAAATGTTGACTCATTTTGTTGCATTTCATTTACTGGAAGGAAGGACTGCACAGCATAACACTACTTACAGCTGTATGACCTGTAATCTGCAAATACAGTATCCATAGTGATACCTCCGAAAATGAAAAAGAGAGGGAACAGCACTTCCTGCACTAGGTGCGGGGACAGGGAATGCTGTTTACTTGGGTTAGCAACATGAGTAAGGATCTTATTTCTTCTTTAACGCAGTGAGGAAAATACACTGCTTGAGTTTACCTCTTCTTTCCTGCCAAACCTCCTTATTTTAGCCTATGCTGCTATATTACAATTCACATGTCTGCAAGAGACAAGATAAAAAAAAACGCAGTGCGGTTGTACACCAAACAGCATCTTTGTAAATAAATACAGACCTTCATGGCAGCATCTAGAGGCCATAAGTGTTGGTAAAGATGTGCTGGAATGTGTTCTTCAAAACAGGAGCTAGAAATGCACCAAGTTCCCAAATGATGAATATGGAGCCTCACACAGCTCTCATAGAGTATTTGGTTTACTTTGGCAAGGTTTTGGTACTGGGGCAGGGGGCAGGGGAGGGGTTAAGATGGCGGCTTCTGTGAGAAGGTGCCAAAAGCTGCCCCCATGTCTGGTAGAGCCAATGCCATCTGGCTCCAAGATGGACCAGCCACTGGCTAAGGCTAAGCCCATCAGCAATGGTGGTAGCACCTCTGGAATAGCATATTTAAGAAGGGTCTAACATGCTCTAGGCAATCCTGCTTCAGCAGGGGAGTTGGACTAGATGATGTCTGTGGTCCCTTCCAACTCTAAAAAAAAAAAATTCAGTGAAATTCAGTGAAAGGGAAATAAACATGCTGCACAACAGGAGTTGGGAAAGAGGAGTGAGAATATGTGAGAGAAACAACTCTGCAGACACCAAAGTCAGTGAAGACAGAAAGGGAGGAAGTGCTCTAGGTGTCAGAGCAGAGATTCCGCTGCAGCCCATGGTGAAGACCATGGTGAGGCAGGTTGTCCCCTTGCAGCCCATGGAGGACCCCATGCCAGAGCAGGTGGATGTGCCCAAAGGAGGCTGTGATCCTGTGGGAAGCCCATGCTAGCAGGCTCCTGGCAGGACCTGTGGCCCCATGGAGAGATGAGCCCACAATGGAGCAGGTTTGCTGGCAGGATTTGTGACACCACCAGGGACCCACGCTGGAGCAGTCTGCTCCTGAAGGACTGCACCCCAGGGAAAGGACCCACGCTGGAGCAGTTAATGAAGAACTGCAGCCCATGAGTGGGACCCACATTGGAGAAGTTCATGGAGGACTGTCTCCTGTGTGAAGGACCCCATGCTGGAGCAGGGGAAGAATGTGAGTAATCTTCTCCCTGAGGAGGAAGGAGCAGCAGAGACAACATGTGATGGACTGACCACAACCCACATTCCTCGTCCCCCTGCGCTGCTGTGGGGAGAAGATAGAGAAATGAGGAGTGAAGCTGAGCCTGGGAAGAAGGGAGAGGTGGAGAGGAGGTGCCTTTAGTTTTGTTCTCACTTCTCATTATCGTACTCTGATTTGATAGGTAATAAATTAAACTAATTTCCTGAAGTCGAGTCTGTTTTGCCTATGATGGTAGTTTGTGAGTGATTTCCCTGTCTTTATCTTGACCCACAAGCCTTTCATTATATTTTCTCTCCCCTGTCCAGCTGAGGAGGGGAATGATAGAATGGCTTTGGTGGGCACCTGACATCCAGGCAGGGTTACCCACAACAGATGGGCTTCAGGAAAGTAGCTTTTCTTTTGTTGGTTAGACTTGACTTCAAAACTCTGTTTCTAAGCATCTTTGAGTTCTTTCTTTAAAGTAACAACTTTCTAACAGTAATAACAGAGCGCTTCCAGCTTTTTTTACTCAATCTTCCATTTCTCTACCTTTATATATTTTATGATTTTCTGTATACATTTTAAAATCATACTTGTAATCTTAAAAGAACAGTTGTTGTTGTTGTTGTTATTCCAAACATTTAATGTATTTTACACTTTTTGGAAGCAGAAACAACTCCTCTATTTCCCAGTGTAGTTTATGCAGGAGCTATGTTCATCGTGCCGTCTAGGTAAAGAGTGTGATCCACCATAGCAGTTCAGTTGCTGGGCCGAGATGGAGTGTCTTCTCCAGTATAGAGGCTTGTTGCTGTCAACCATTGGCTAGTAGCAGAGTTGTGTTAAGGCTCTTAATCAATGTGGAAATGTTGGGTCAGTTTGGATGATAACACTCACTGCCAGAAATTCGCAGCACATGTTATGATTACACTTGCAAAAGGAGTAACTCTTCCACAAACATGGCGTTTCTTGTCCCCAGGCCTTTGTAGCTGAATGGAGCAATACTTTTTCTTTTAACTTCTAGCATGATGGCTTCCCTTTTTAACTCTCCCCAATGGGATCCTGGCCTCTGCTCTAGGGATTAGGCATAGAAACTGTCACTGGGTTATCTCATCCTCTCTTAATTAACATTTCTAATATATCTGATGTAGTCTAGTGTCTTTTACTGTATCTTGTGAATAAATACACTTATTTTTTGTGTATCTTGTGTTTGGTTTGCATCCATTTGTGAAAAAGAATCATAGAATCATAGAATGGTTAGAGTTGGAAGGGACGTTAAAGATCATCACGTTCCAACCCCCCTGCCATGGGCAGGGACATCTCCCACTAGACCAGGCTGCTCAAAGCCCCATCCAGCCTGGCCTTGAACACTTCCAGGGATGGGGCATCCACAACTTCCCTGGGCAACCTGTTCCAGTGTCTCACCACCCTCATAGTAAAGAATTTCTTTCTGGTATCTAGTCTAAATCTCTTCTCTTCCAATTTAAAATCGTTGTCCCTTGTCCTGTATACTCCTGTATAAGCAGAGTGTCTTACATAGACTCAAAATGCTGTGTTTCCCTTTGCAAAACAAATTAGTTTGCTTCTTTGGTGCCCATTTCTTGTATTAAATTCATGGTGAAGGACTGAGGAAGCTGGTGCCATACAATGGAATAACACCTTCATGAGTAACACCTAAAAGTCTGACTGTACTTTGTGAAGAAAATGGAGTGAACAATTTTTTTTTTGTTTTCTCTGACAAAAAAAATCACAAGCTATTCTGATTTTAGAGTGGAGTGTGATGGCAATATAGGCCCCCAGGTGGCATTCTAACCTTGTTTTTCTAAATCATTTGTTTTCATAAGGAATGGATTTGATTCTTTTGTTTAAAAAGAAATTTTCTTCACTCTCATGGTAAATTTGAACAAAGAAATTGCAGCCGTACTCTGTTCCATTTTTTTTTTTAAGTTTCCAATTTGTATACGTTTTGGTAATTCAAATGCAGTAGCTTCAAACCCAGCTTGAAATCTGATAGATGCTTAATGGAATCATGTAAATTACACTATATTCCAGATATTAAAGTCTATAAGCTGATGATGTCCTGCAACAGCTATTCAATAAAAGATACCATTCAAATTTTAAAGATCACAATTACAGTAAAATTAGTTACATTTCAACAACTTTATGAGAAAAGTGTAAATCCAATTATGACTAATACTTTACAACACATGGGTATTAACTGATTCTGGGTCACGATGAAACCCAGGCAGAATTTGATATTATGGCTGCATGAAATCAGAAGGCTTCTGGTGGGATTTCTATTCCTTTCCAGGAGTAACAGGTAGACCTTTGGAAAGAGCCTGACTTGTACCTCATAGCTTAGGCACTTAGTTTAGGGGCTGAAGCTGCTCATGGTTCATCGTCAGCTCCCTTGTTCACCAGAGGAGTGACGGCTCCCACAGAGATTGACTCAGACTACCCCAGGCAGCTCCTCGTTGGAGTTGCTCCCTGCTGGGGCATTTCTCTCCCCATCAGTTTCAGGAGTGTCTAGTGTCGCTCCAGTAGTGTTTTTTCCCTTTCAGCCATCTCATGCAGAGTCGTTACTTGGCTGGTGAACGCCTATGGGCTTCCTACTGCACTGTCTTGAATATGTGGGAGGACTGCACACCAAAAACCCTCACTGCCCCTCTTGAATCCCTTCCTCCAACTCTCCTTTGCAACAAAACCCACTACTTCCTTAGAAACCACTGGGGTGATGTGCTGCAGGTTGTCTTTATGGCACTGGCCAAAACTGTCACCTATTGATGTGCACCATGGGCTGCCCCACCTGTGTCTCCTTGCAATCCCTTTGCTTGTATTGTCATTATATCCTCTTTGAAAGGCGGGCCATTTTAGTTTGTATTTGTGCAGCACTCAGACAAATGGCATCTTTGTCCCTTGTTAGGATTCCAGTGGGATATAGCAGCACAAATACACAGTAATCATATTTAATAAAGCAAACAGAGCTAATTTAAATTACTGCTTAAAATATATTACATTGATATGCAATAGGTCATAAATAAAAAGCGACCTACACACTGCTCTGGCTATCTTTCAGAGTGTACTTCAGGAGGAGTCACTAAGTCAGAGTATTGTCAACCACACTTCCTAAAGCAACAAAACCCAAATTGCTGCATCAGTATAAGACTGTGGGTAGCCAGGAGACAGAGAGGGAAAGTTTAAAGTTCAAACTTTCAGCTCTTTTATTGTGTTTCATCCTTAAAACTCTCAACAGTACATCTGAAAAGTCAATTCACTACATTTTTAGGGACTAAGCTGTAGCTCATAGCAGTCACTTGCGGGTGGTATCACTGGGCTTTGGACTGGACAGATGAAAAACTTATTTAAATTTAAATGGATTTTGAAACAAAGCTGTGTATGTTTGTGCACAAAGGGCTATAAATAACCCTTTTTAGACTATCTTGTACTGTGCACATGACATGTTTCTGTTTAATTATCTTCCTAGTTATATATCATGCTTTTTCATCCTGTGTTTTCTAGTGGCATTTAAGTAAAGTAATGGTTAAGTGTTAACCATAGACTTATAATTTTCATAGTCTGTCCCCTTCACAGTAAGTGCAAAAATGGTCACAGGGTATTCTCTTCTTCCCTAATTCAGAAATGGTTGAGAGATTCCTTCGACCTTACAAAAAATCCCTCTTGAGGGGTAAAGCATAACCTGACAGCTGATCATAGCAAAGTCCCATGCCAGTAGCAAAGAGGTTCACAATGCAAAAAACCTCGCTGCCTTAGCTGTAGTGAGTACTCTGGTGGCTACAGCAAAAGCCTTCAATATCTACAGCATATTTAAGTCACGGCAATGAGAGGACAGGTCACTTCTTGGTGTCCTCTGGGGCCTTGCCAAAGAAGAAGTTGTTGAATGTCCTCTACTGTTAATTGATTAATTCCCTTGGGGTGACACTCAGTTCCTGGCCATATGAATACATTGTCAGTGTAACGTGGCTGTGCAACTAATCTGTGCAACTGCAATGGTGAGATACTTCCAGTACAGATATGTGTTTTGTAAAGATCAACATACAGGATGCTAGCAAGACCTGATTCACTGGCTTATGTGTAAGTCTGGTTCTCCAGTTAGGAAACATTAATGTACACCCATAGGTGAGCAGGGAGCAGTCACCATAACCCCAAGGCTGATCACACCAGGTGACACCAGAAATTCCACTCAACCAAATACAAGTGGAAAGGGGAGAACAGCTCTCCCTGGTGTATCATGGAGGCACTAGAAGGCAGCTGGGAATTAGGAAGAGTTCAACTAAAAGCAAAGTTTTGGTGGGAAAAGCCCTTAAGGAGCTGTGCAGTGACACATGAACAGTCTCACAGGGGAACAGAGAGGATGGTTGCCCTCTTAAATCCCTTCCTATCCTCCTGTCCTGGTGCACCAGGCTGATACAAGCCATTAGGTACCCACTTCAGCCACACGGTTAGGTGGGAATAGAAGGTGCTTGCTCTGATAACTGAACTGAGGGTGGGGGTGATGAGGAAATTTCACTGTTTATTTGCCAAGGTCCAATCTAGTAAAGTATTTCCATTACATTTCCAGTGTGCACTGTCTGAATTGGGTCGCCACCATAGTGAAAGGCAAGTCTGTGTTTAAGCATGTTGCCCAAACATTATGTCAGCCACATGCTGATAACTGGATTTCATGTGACATAGCCTTTCCATTATTCAAGGGAACTCTTCCCACTCAGAACAATAAAATAAAGCCAAATCCTTGAAAAATCTTTCATTATTTCATTTATTTATTCCAATAAAGTTACTGGGAAGCAGTCAACTAAATACCTGAAGGAGTAAATCGTCAGTCATAAAAGAGGATATCCAGTCTGTAAAGTCCAGTACTCCAGTTAAGAAATACACTGGAGTGTAGGTTACACAAGCACCATATACTGAGGTTTTTTCTTCCACATTTTGGTCTGCACAGTTTGAAATAAAATGTCATTCAACTTTACATAATAAGTTCAAACAAAAATTATAATTGATGAGCCATAATGATTTAGAAGATTAGCTAGGGAACAGTTCTTTTCTACGCGTACCATGGTTAAAAAATATTACTACATTAATTCATACTATATCATTAAATAAAATGGTTTTCTAATTCTGACTTTCCTCTCTGAATGAAACTACTGAAATGCCACAAAAAGACAGCGGTACTAGGCCATATCCTTTGCTCCCTTTTCATACAAATTCCCCCTTGAAGTAATGAGTAAGGTTAAGTCAGAAGAGGGCCCCATTTTCTTTGGCCTTGATCTCATAAATCCTCACACCATGTACAGCTGGAAGCTTAAAAGTGTTGCTCTCAAGGCTAATTTTGTGGCAGAAGAGTCTGGACAGTGTAGCATAGTGTGTCTGAGTGCCAGATAACCGTCTGTGTCATTTGTCCTGTCGCTGTGCTGGCTTTCCTCGTCTTCACCCGTATGAAACTTGCCTTGGTTGTTTTCCAGAGCAAGTACAGGCAGGCGCTGAATCTGGGCTGCAAGGAAAGCTAGATGAGAGATGAGATCCATCCACCTACTGCATGAATGATTCCCGAGAGCCTGTTCTTTTACACTGTTCTCTTCATAACAAGGAGGGCAAGAAAAAGGGCACAAAGATAGTTAAGATGGGTGACCAATGAAAATGAGACCCTTGGTCAAAGGAACAAAGCTGTTGTAAAAGCCATGTGAATTTCAGGAAGATCGGTTCCCCTGACTAAATAGGGATCCTCAGAATCATACTCCTCCTCCTCTCTTGCTTTCCACTTAGAATAGGACAGGCTGTGTTGATACCAACACCAGGTCAGCTTATCTCCTCTTTCAATACTGCTTTCTTGAGTAGTGCACTGGTCTCCACAGTGTCCTGGCTTGAAAGACATTTTAATAAGCCTTCAGTCCTTTCTCACATTTCCTCTTCTTTCCTGCCATTCTTCCTACAAAAGCCTATATTTTCAGAAAAAAATTTTAAGCCAGAAGGAGCTACTACTTTTGGTAACTCTCATCTTTCACGCAACACAGACCAGAAAACTTCACCCAGACATTTCTGTAGCAAGTTTCCATACAAGCTGCAGCAAGTCCTCATAAAGGCACCCATTCTCCATGTAGAGATCCCACATGACAGAATCTGGCACGTATGTGGCCAAGCTACTCTACGGCTTGATTCACCTCACTGTTTAAAAGTGTTTAAAAACATCATTAAATTTGTCTGACTATAACATCCAGCCACAAGGATGCTGTGTCTTTTTCTGTCAGACTTCTATAGCTAATCCCTTCATTCCCAGTCGAGTCAGGAAAGTGAGTCACTAAGTACTTTCCTATACTTCTATGTACTTTCCTGTACTTCCAAATTTTATTTTTGTTCTTTCTCAGATATATTCTTGCTCTCCACCTCAGCAGCTGGGCTCTCCTTCCTCACCTCTTTGCTATACTAACGCTGCGATCTCACACACCTGTTTATGCCTCCTCTTACGTCCACAGACTTGTGAGACCACAGTCTGTGGCAGTCTTACCTTGTCTCACTGCTCATCTTCAATTAAATAAGGAATCAGAGGATGGGGTCTACCAGACACCATGTGAAATTTTATGAGATGATTGTACTTGAGGGAATCCACACAAATAACAACTTAACTTCTGAGATGACTGAAATGTAGGCTCTGAGGACTGCTGAGCCGCGTTGATAAAGATTAAAGCTTATATCTCAGCTGAACACAAGTTTCTAAAAACTAATGATCAGCTGCTTTCATAGAGTCTTACATATCCTGAATTCACCAGAAGATAACATGGCTCCTGTTTCAGCTGTGGGAACTCGGCCATGGTAACACATGTTCACATGGTAACACCAGTTCAGACGATGACACTTGCATTAAAAACATCAAGAAACATTTTTGGATGCTTCTGTTCCAAGTCAGATGCTTTTAGCATTTTGGCATGCGGCATGCAGCCAAAGAGACAGGAAGCCCAGTTATCACTGTTCACAGACACGAGCTGCTTCCTTACGGAGAGCCACAAGATAGGCAGCCTCAGCGTGGCTGAAAGAATTAGGGGACAAAAAAGACATGTTCCTGCCCTGGGGCTAGCCACAGCTCCTGTCATTTGTTGTGAGGGAATGGGGAAATATCAGGCCCATATACCCGTTCCTCTCCCACTTCTGAGGGCTTTCAAAACTGATGAAGAAGGAGAAGTGCTCTTGGGCAGACCCAGAAGAGGTGGTGCTGTGGCCCAGCAGTTGTGACCGCGTTCAGCACCCTGGCAGGCTCAAGGGGGACCTCCTGGGCATGAGCTAGGGAAACGGTGGAGGTGAGAGAGAATTGGCAAGGACTCACTCAGTTAGAGCTTAAAAAGGGAAATCTTTGGTCAATCTTGTTCTTATCTGCTAGAGATGTGTTCAGCAATTAGTCATTTAGTTAGTCAATTAGTTTCCCATCAAGAACTAGCAAGGCTCTAAATACCACTGGCCCTTTCTAGAACTAAGCTCAGTAGATTCCATCTTTAATGAGCCCTTTTGGGGGTATTTTGGTTTGGGGTGCCAGATTTTAGGTCCACTTTCAGAAGTACTGAGCACTGCCCACCAAAGGAGGGTTGCCTACAGCTGTCAGTGCTCAGTGTTTCTGGAAAACACACCTCAAGGGGGTTCTGCACAGATAGCCAAAAAATCAGGAACAGCTTTTGAAACGTGCAGGTTTCCAAAGCAGCTGAAGCAGGTCTGCTACTAACCAGCCAACTTGCTACACCGCCAGTCAGGCCTTCTCTAGCAGCAGCTTTTTAAATCAGATTTGATCGCTGAACAATTTTATTCATTGCAATTTCTGCAAGTGTTACTTTGTGAATATGGGCTTGGAACCACCATCTCCTTTTTTGCTATAGCAGTAGTTATGGCTGCATGGTATCTTAGCTGGATCGATTCTGGATCCAAATGAGAATTCAAGAGAAGCAAAGGAAAAGGATGAAGGAAATTCTTCTTTTTCCTTCATACACCAGCCAAAGAACAACCAGGCTGCCCCACCTCCACTTCCTAGATATCTATCTGGATTTCCATGGATATGCATCTGGACATCCATCTTGGCATTATCAGCAGTTGATGGCACAGCCTTTTTTATTTCAGCGCACTTAGAACTTCACGCAAATTCTTGACAGAGTCAAGGAAAATTGTGCATGCATCCCTGGGGACAGAGCTTTGCCTTCTTGTTCAAGGTATAAGAATCCCCAAAACAACCCAACTGGGTTAAAAACAAGGACAGGATAGCATTTCCTGAGCAGCAGTGTGGTTCGGGGGCCAAGGGTCAGTGTGTGCCAGAGAGAAGACTGGCTCCTACGCATGACCCTTGGCAGCACCAAGACACTTAGCCTTCAGGCTGCACCAATGCATTGCTGCAATTGATACCAGCACTGCCACCACTCACACTCTGCTCCTCGTGACAGACAGCCTTTGAGTAAGATGTGGACACACAGTTTACTGGATGACCTTTTTGCTTTCTCAGCTCTGGGTTAGAGACAGCCTTAGTGATTAAAACACCTGTGAAGCAAAACAAAGTTACTGGATCGGTGATTTAAGCCCCCTCGTGTCACGCTTTTTGATACTGACTCAGGCTGTTGCTTCTCTGTCCCCGTAGCTGCAGGCAGTGGGGAGTGTCCTCCTTGGTCTCAGGCAGCCAAGAGGTACCAGCAGCTAAGCAAATGCCAAATGACGAATACGTAAAGCTTGCAACTCCATGTAGACAGACATCCCCACCTTTGCCAGACGGCTCAGTTCCTCTTGTCATCTCCCAAGTTAGACAAAGAGCCTGTCACAGCCAAACAGATTGGTGCATTCAACAAAAGCCCCTCTGACCCACTCTCTTCTCCCGAGAGGCTTCAGCTCCTCTCAGCTTTTACATCATTAGCACTCTCAGGGCAGGCAAAGGGTCATTTCTAATTTGTGAATGCCCTTGGACCACAAGCTGGGATTTTTAATTTGTTTACCTTGCATATTAAACAGTACTTTCAAAGGTACTGTCAATAAATCCTCCATGAATAGGGATCTTCATTCCAGACCTAATCGTTACTTTAACTTTTTCGATTTGATTAGATGAGATTAAAAAAAAAAAAAAAATTCCTTGAGGGCAATCTCAGTCACCAAACACAGTGCCATCACTCAGATCCCCGGAGGGCTGAGGGCAAACCCCAGGCGTTGCGACATGAGGGAAGAGTATCGCTTTGCACAGGTGAAGTCAAACCAAGCTGCTCCTTCAGGTCCAGGAACTGGGCGCAGGGGTCGAGTCCTGCCTGGAGACTTCTTGCACGTGCCACTTCCATGACGTGCGACACCACTGCCCCATAGAAAGTCAGCGAGTGCAAACGACCCTGTCCTATGTGTCTAACACGGCAACACACGCGACGCTCTGGGGCCTCTGTGAGCTGGGGACTGACTGGTGCCACGCTGGTGGTGGGAGCAGCATCCCAAGGGCCCTGCATAGGGCCCTCCTGTGAAGGGACGTGCTGGAGCAAAGAGTCTGTGGCCACATCGGCTTGACAGACCAGGCCCCCTGAAAAGGAGAGGGAGAGGCCAGGAGAGCCCCTTAGACAATGAATTATCTAAATCAGGCACTAAGATGTAGCACTGATTGAAAAGCTTGTTCAAATTGCTTTCACTGTGATTCATAAACTCTTCATGCAAATTCATATGTTAGGATGAGCACAAAAATTAGAAAGCTGGAATAAGATTGCTTTAATTTAAATAAGAGACATGGTTGTGAATATTAGGCTTTTACACTGTTAGCAGTAACCCATCAGATGTTAACAAAATCTGATATGCAACAGTTTTACATATCCCCTTGTGGGAGAAAGATCAACTTGCAAACCGCTTTATAAATCAGCCACACTGTTAGAGTTAGGCTACTGTATCTAAATGGCTTTTAGATATGCTTCCTGTTTTAAGCTACCATATTTACAAATGAAAGCTTTTTCAAACCACGTCTTTTAATATAATTTGCATATTTAGTAATACATTGATTAACATTAAACACGGATTATTGCAATTTATTTCAGAAACAGATGGGATGCATTAAGTGAAAAGCCAGAGCGTTTAAACAGAGCGCACTCCCAGGCTGACTTCTGATGAGTGATGAATACAAAAACTTTATTAACTAACAAGAAAAAGAAAGAAGAAAGAGGAAAGGACACTTCGCCCTGGCTCCTTTTCAATCGGCTCCCTCCCTTGAAAGCCTACGAGACTGCTATTAAGGAGAATTTAAATCCAGCAGTATCATTCAGCGATGCGCACGGGTCTGTGGAAAAGCTCTGGCACCGCGCAGACAAAATCCTGACCCTGGGTCTCAGCCGCAAGGAGGAAAAAACCCTCCCGGGGAGCCGGAGTCCTGTCCCCCCGCTTCGGGCCGGTCCCCCGGTGCCAGCAGGTGGCAGCCGCCCACAAGGCACGTCTCCCCGGCGCCTTTTTGGGGGGTTTCCGCGATGGCGGGAAACTTCTGGGGCTGGGGGAGAGCTCTCCGTCGGGTTTCCCTCTATCCGCAGTGGCCCCACAGCACTTGGCTTTCAAACGCGCTGCCGTTAGCTGGCACCGGATCCTAAGGGCACCCTGCAGTGGTTTGTGGAGCTCTGGTCTATCTTTGCGTGTGTGCAAGTAGACAGACAATACATACATCATTTTGACACAAAAATAAGACGTACATAACCTGTATAAAATGATCTATGAACCAGTCACGTGTATGTGGATGTGTAAAGTTTTTTTAATAGCAAAATGAGCATTTAGAACAGCAATGCAACGTAAACAAGCTAGTCGAGTTTACAAATACTCTCCTCTAAGAGAAACCTTTCTTTCCTGAAAACACACTGACAAACCTTTTGTCTTTTATTTAGGGAAGTATATTGAAATACTTTCAGGAAGGTAATAGGCAGTCTAATAAAAAGTAGGTCCATCGTTAGCCCTTAAAGATGCGGGCTCCACACCTGGCTGAGGCCGATTCCCGTGGGCAGGGAAGTGCAGTGCAGGAGGGATTGCTTCTGTATGTGCCCAGCTTCTTGCACTCTTTTCTTAAGAAAATGTAACCACTGCTAGGCACTGATGAACCTGTGGCCTCACCCAGTGCATTGATTTGTATCTTATTTAAATTAGCTTTCTGTATAATTAATGATGCAGCCAATTAGTCTGTCAAATGCTGAAATACCATAGCTAAAACAAGCATCGACACTCAATAGATCTGTTCACGTAGATTACATAAATGTTATTTTTATGCTAGCCATTCAGTTTATTTTTGTTTTACGTATTTTACATTTCTAACAGGAATGGTCCTTCCCAAAGCAAGAGGTGGACGTCTCCAAGGGGAAGCAGTTCTACCTTCCCTCTTCTGGTCACTTTATTTCAAAAGGGGCTTCATTTCTTCTCATGCACTTTGCACATGAGCTTTCCAATTTTGGATAGCGAAGGAAGGGAAACCATTTTGCCTTCCCACACACCCTGTATACCACACACACAGACACACAGGCAGCATATCTATATTTTTTCATTTTTAGCTGCAGAACATAAGTTACAGTAGAGCTGGGGAAATAAAGACTCCATCCATTAGAGCACATAGTTCATCCTGGGGGAATGGGAAGGGCTCCCCTTAAGGAAAGTTTCATGGTAGGGACCTGGGAAAGGGAAGGCATTTTTCTCTGGAGTTAGCTTCAGGAGTTTGCTCCAAAATTTGTCCAGAGAATCCATGGAACGATGCTGGTGTTTAGCTCCCAAACCCCCAAATTTCCCCAAGCTCCCTGTGAATCCAGGGGGAACTTGCAGAAGGCCAGGGGACCCCAAACAGAAACTTGCGTGCTCGGGTCCACTGTGGGTCAACCCACCACCACAGTGGTCAAGCCCTCATGAGAGGAGAGGAGACCTCAAGCTCCAGCCTGCAGGGCTGAGCAGGGAGATGGGCCAGTGGTGGCCAAAGGGGAAGGAAGTATTTCTATTTTTCACTTCCATAGCTGTTCTTGCTTCTCTGTCCCCTTCACCCTGAGGACACCTGTAGAAGGAAATGGTTTTCAACACCACTTTCTGTGGAGGAAAGACGGAGAGCTATGTGTGACCCGGTCATCTCCTGCGCTGACCCCAGTGAGAAGGTGAGCCTGTACCTACCCATACCAGTGTGGAGGTTCCTATGCTGCACTGCTGGACACCAGGTTCCCCTCCTGCAATGCAGCTCAGAGAAGGCGCGTGTTTGGTGAGTTTAGATCCTGCCATCTGATCTCTCTTCGTCTTCTTTCAACTCAGGCAGTAGACAGTACCTCGACTGCCTTACTTAAACCTCTTAATCTCCCATCCCTCTGTTTTCCCTTCATTTAGCTTTGTGCTGCTGTTACAGTATGCAACTCTGGACGTTGCCTTGCCTTACAATTTTAGGAAAGATGCTGTGCACAACTGTATCTTCACTTAAATCTTTTTCAGCTTAGTCAACCACTTAAGGATATTTGGGTAAGTTTCTTATCATTCAATAGAGAAAATTATTACGAATAGGGAGCATTATTTAGGGGAAAAACTGAATATAGAGCATTAATTAATAAGCTTTTTAAAGTATACGAGCTCCTCCAGGACTGGGAGAGAAATTCTTTGTTAACATTTTGGGTTGCCGTGGCACAGAGCCAACATTTCAGTTACACTGCAAAAAGCACCCAAAAATTACCAACACCTCCTTTCCCCATCTTCAAAGTTTTATTAAATACTCAAAAGTATTTAAAAGGTCAGTTACCCATTTCACTGCTATCAGGGGATTACACTAACATGATGTGTTTGTCTCCTATTGTGAGTAGTGAAAATCCCCCTGTATCCAGCATGTTTTGTTTGGATTGAGATGGCATGCAGCTGATGGCTGTGACCTTCATGGTGGCTTAGATCCCTGGCTGGCACTGATTTTTGATTTAGTGCCGATCTGCTGCGCTTGTCACAGGCTGCAAGGTGCTTTCCATGCACTAATGGAACAGCTCAAGGGCAGAGGGGCCCTGTAAATGTCTATCTTTCACCAACACTGTGCTAAATAGAGAGCTGAGTTTTCTACATGTGAATGACAGACCCTGAGATTATATACAGGAGTGAACTGGGAGTTCTTTCGCCTGGGCTGATGCTCAGCGGTAAATAAATGTCACTGTAAAATGGGAAGTTTTTATTATTCTGAGTGGTAATGAATATAAGTGTACTGTGTTAAACAGAATACTTAATATTGCCTATATATCCAGATCTGATGGCAGGAACTAGCCATATACAGACCACGTGCCCCGAAAGCAGTTGTGTATTTCCTTCAAATCCTGGAGGATTTGCACCAGAGTTCAGTTTGACTTTGTCTGCATTAATAAGTCATTAATAAATCCTGTTCCTTAATGACATATTCAGCTGAAAATGAATTCACCCTGAGCTCTCCCTAGCAGGAAACCAGCACACAGCATTGCAATTGGCAAAGGATTCCGGGTTAACTCTTTGCTTATTCGGGCCAATGCAATGGTGTCTACAAAGGGAAAAAATCTCCTATTAGGGTTGATGGAAGTTTCTTTCACCTACGAGTGCAGGGGAAGGCCATTAGGTTTGCCTCAACAGTGTAGGGAGTATCACAATGCAGTTCAGTGTCATATTAATCTTATCACTCATTTTTAATAAAACAGGTCTTTCCAGGATAAACATATTCCTTGCACTCAGAAGATCATATTGAGCTGATTGGTAATTTCCATCTATCAGATGCCAGCTGGAATATTCAGATAACGTAAACAAGTGGGATAATAAATACATGTCCTCTTAAGTATAACGGACCAGATCATACCATCAGCTTCTGCACAGAACTTCTTAGTAAAATTTAAGTGAGGAGGAGCTCTGCATGGTCTTGATGAAGAATGAGGAATTCTGCTTACAAGCCAGAAGCATCTCTCTCAGCCGATCATCTCTCTCCTTATTATTGGAAAATGATCAGTTTTTTAACTACTGAACGTTTTTTTTAAGTTGCTGGTTTAATGGTTAGGGTTGCCATCACTAATTTATAAGGTGGGAGAGGAGAGGAAAGGAAAGATACCGTTGCCTCCTCATTCTGCCTCTTGACAGCTAAGTGTGTTCTCAAGGCTATTCGAAACTGTATTTTGCTGCCCATTGCCCCATGGAGAAGCAAGGGTTAATTGAGACCTGAGAGCCCTCTGCCCATGGAGTGATGCTCAGGACCAGCTTTGCAGATTTCGGGGACAAAAACATGCCATAGTAAAAGGAAACGATTCTACCCCTTTTCAAAAGGGTTTAGCTACTTAGGGGGGAAAAAAGAAAAAAAAAAAAAAGCCTTCAGAAATTGAATTAAGATATTGCAAGTATACGAATTATGAAATCAGCTCTGGAATTTTTACGGGGAAGGTAGAGGGAGTAACATCCATTATGGAATTTTGTAATACAGGGTTTTAGAGTAATTTTCCCCAAGCCCTTTTTTTTTCCAGCAATAATGAGTACTCTATGAGTTTTGTCTATAGGAAAAGACCTATAGGAGAGAAGCCATAGTCCTCTCAGTTGGTCCATGAAAGTATTTTCAGTGGTTTTGACAGGGGCCAAGCAGGATCAGGGTATAGGCTATGGAGCCTCAGTTTCCTCATCTGTGACAGAGGAGAAGTGCTTTTCTTAAGGGTGTTGTTGGACTAATCAATTACCATTACCAGACTACAACAAGAGTCTTACATGGAAGAGAGAGACAGAGAAGGAGAGAGAGATCAGTCTCACCTGGGGCTGAGCTCTCTGCTCAGCTTCAGCTTGAGCCTTGGCTCAGAGGAACATGATTTGGAGGGATGAGGGTGGCACAGTACAGCTTCAGGCTGTGGAGAACCAGGGTTTCCCTCCCACACCTGCTGCTGCCTGGGGTTCGTTCAATCATTGTGGTTGTTTGGAAGACCTTGAAGAGGGACACCTGGAGCTGTCAAATCATACACCGCCCAGAGCTGCCAGGCTGGCACCCTACCTACGTCCAGATTGCGGCTGGGCACTCAGCTCCCTCCACCACCCGCAAGGGAGCCAGCGTCTGGCAGCCCTGTATCACAGAAAGTCTGAACTCCTCCTCTCCACTTGAACTCAAACACCACAAGAAGTTCAAAACCTCACAGTCCTGGCTGCCGTGATGAGAGGGCTTTGTGTTTTTAGGATGCAGTTCAAGTCCAGCAAAGGGTACTGTGCTGCACCAAAGCCCTGACCCACTTCCAGCATGCTTCAGGCTGAAGATCTGAGGGCACCTCCTCTGCCCTGGCACCTTGTCCTGTGGCTGTCCCCATGGGCCTGGGACCCCTGGATATCCAAAATTCTGGCCGTGTGTATTCGAAAGGTGCTGGGTGGATGTGAAACTGGGATCCTGGAAATAACTGCTGTGAGAAAGGCTTGGACATCAGAAGTCAAGACTTGATGTGGAATATCATAGCAGCTGTCTGGCTACTGGGACACTGCAGGCAGGCATGCTTATCGGTGGTCATACTTAAAAGACAATATTCCTTTTGCTCTGGTATGAATACGATGCTTTTACACAAATTAGCTTCTCTGGATACTCTTATATATTCCATAGCATGGGACTAAGTTAGGGGGGAAACAAAAAATGGCCCAGTTCACCTCTTAATCTCTTAAGATATAAGAAGAAATCAGATCTAGAGAGCAAATTTTATTTGCCCCAGCCACAGTTAAACTATCACTGGAAATTCAAAACGTCTATGGACAACACATGAGAACATGGATTTACCTAACATACAGATGAAATTGTCTGAGCACGCTTCATCTTTACATTAATTTTTCCCCTGTAAAGCTGCCAAGGTCAGTGAGACCTTGATTCATCTGCTGCCTAAGTGCTGCTTGCTTAAGCCAGAGCTGCTGTGGGACAAGTCTCTCGAAACATTCCCACCTCCCAAATTTGTGAATCAGTGGAGAACCTCACAGATGTGTGTCAGATCCTTTCGCAGCCCTTCTTATCCCCTACTGCCGTTTAGGTTGTCTAAAGCAGCATATTTCCACGTGTTTCTCTGAACATACCTGCCCTCTGACACGAGAAAACAAAGCATTAGCTAAACATTTGCTTTGCAAAACTCCCTGGAAGTGTTCATTGTGCTCTTTTTTTTGTTCCTCTGAAGAGCAATACGTACAGTGCTTACTACATGGGAACCACAAATCCCTACAGCTGATCCACTCTGCAGAAGTGTCAGTAGATAGATACTGCAGTCATCGCATCCGAGGAAAGACCTTTTTTCTTAAAATCCTTTTGCAGTTGGCTTTTTTAATTTTTTAACTGAGGCTCATCTACCAAGCGAATTCCAACGTAAGATCAAATTCTATGGGAGTCTCTGGGATCGGGGTCTGAGCTGGCTTTTTTGCGTGCGTGAGGCTGAACGCTCAAGTCGCTGAAATGGCTGGAGAGTCCCAAAGTGAAGGATATTAAAACCTAATTTTCAGTCTTAATTTTAGAAAAAGCTGCTTCAGTGTTATGCGGTACAGAGATATCTCATTAGCTCTTACCAGATCCCTGCCTTTGGAGGGCTCTTTCACTGTGCTAATGGCACTTTGACATTTTGTGGATTACTCTTTCAGGTTCCATAATCAATTTAACATTAACATTCATGTAAACTATTAATGAAATAATATTAAAAAAGAAAAATGTTCCTACAATACTGCAACATTTTAATGCCTCATTAAAATCATTAGTAATGCTAATATTAAAGAACTTACTTCATCTTTCAGAGAACCCCAAAATAAATCATAATCAAATGTTTGCTAACGTACAGCCAGAGAAATAATTTATACATTGCTGGCATATAGGCATCACGTACGCTAAAGATGACACCGTAAGGTCATATTATTAAGCACTCGCAACTAGTTCTGGCTCTGGAAACTCATTGTACAGAGTATTATTTTATAATTATCATTAAACATACTGAATATTGTTTGTGTTTTTTATTTATGAGAAAAATATATAGTGTGCATCTCAGCCAGCCAGTGCTTTCATGGAATTCAAGTTGCAAACAATGACATGCTTCACTGACCTCAATGACTTACAAAAGCCATTTATATTCAGTACTCTCATTTACGCTATCTTTAAAAATGAGTAAGAGACATATATTAATAGCAAGAAACTGGGAGAATGATTGCATCACTACCCGTCTCCAGACTTATTGCAACACTTCATTCTCCATCAGTTGAACTGGCATGGGAATGTAAATGTCATATATAATAGTTATATAAAATTTTACTACATGTGTAAGGGAAGGTCTGTGGTCCCCCGCTTTGTTGGCAACTTTCACACCCCATCCTGAAGAGCTGTAGCCACAAGAGTAGCTTTTACTCAGTGACTTGTAAGGGTGAATGCCAGAGTGGAACCCCGATTTGGGGCAGACCAGGGCTTTAGCCATGCAACAGGGACTTCCTTAATGGTGGGCTGGAAGGAAAGCTGGTGCTGGTTGGGTTCACACCAGCACCCTCCGACCGTAAGATCTAGAGAAGCGATATGGCAGGTGCTGAAGCTTTCCCAAATGTGTGTATCACTTGGTTTAAACCCGTGTGGACACCCACTTACACCCACGTGCCCCCCACTCCCAGACGAGCCGTCCTGCGATATGGAGTGTCAGGCAGGTGGGCAACTGCCCGTCCAAATCCACTGCAGCACGGAACCAGAGAGAGAAACTTGGCAGCCCTTCCCTGAGCCACCCCACCCTGCCAACCAGCTTAGTAGTCCATGTGCTGGGACAAGCTGCCTCTGTCCCTGGGGGTGAGCCCCCCAGCACAGGCTGGGCCAGGCAAGGCTGCTCCAGGGGCAGCCCTAGCTTTCCCTGCCCTGAGTTCAGGAGAGCCAAGGTGGCTGCTTTAGGCTGGGGGACAAGCTGACTTCTGCCACGCACCAAGGAAAAGCGAGGTGGGCCGGGATGCTCCCTGTGTTAAGCCACAGGGTGAGGGTGCAGCCCACCCCTCCCTCTGGGGAAAAACGTGCTCAATTTTAAAAATTGCCTCCTCGCTGTTGGGGTCTGCTGGTGGCTCTACTGGGTATCTGGGACCGGATCCACTAGATTAAAGAGGAGCTTCGGTCTTAACTTCCCAAAATGAGGTATCTGACCTTTCCCAGACAGTCCCCCAACCAGCCCACTGAACGCCTCCCTCCCTCACAGCAAAGGCAGCTGGCACCTCCTCCAGTCATTTTGAGCACTGCCTG
This sequence comes from Tringa tobata, assembly GCA_033628505.1. Classification (NCBI taxonomy): domain Eukaryota; kingdom Metazoa; phylum Chordata; class Aves; order Charadriiformes; family Scolopacidae; genus Tringa; species Tringa tobata. Next base: position 2,405,476 of record JAHREE010000430.1, read on the forward strand.
ACCCAAGCCCTTGTGGCTGAAGAGGAACAGCCCTTGTTGCTTGAGGGAGCTCAGCAAACAAATCCAGCAGCACAGCCGTGTGAATTTAAAATCAGAGGGCTGATTCTGGCGTGGTTTGCGTTTTCTGTTTTAATTTGTCATTTGGACTAGATGAAAGGTTAATTGCGTTTTCTCTTAATATATTTAATACATTGTGGTAACAAGCAAGCTCTAGAAATGATAAAGTCATTTGTTAAAAAACTCAGCTACATCATCTTTAGCCATTCGTGTTCCCTTCAGAGGGAAAATTAATTGTTCCAATCTAGTAAGCTACAAAAGAAATACAGCCGACAAAGGGTGAAATATGAACATCAATGGTAAGTTTCAAATTTACCCTATTTATTTTGAATGTAAGATCTCATGACCCACTAAAATTCAGTTCACAGTGTTTTATGAAAAATAATGGCTGAAATTGAATGTCTTAATTTACATTTAATGCAATTAAGAATGGTTTAAATTATGACTGATGAACAGCACACACAGATGTCAGTCAGTTTCATCAGAATAAATTGAAGTCAGTGTCAATGAATGCTCCACTGATAAATCCCACTTTACATAAAATTAATAAAAATAAGGAAATATAATCCTTAGCTAATTGCAAAATGTTCTGGAATTCCCCTGAATTTTGGAGGGGGGAGGGAAAAAAAGTGTAACTAGAGAAAGCCACAAAGTAGCATACCAAGAGCGGTTTATTTTCAAAGATGCCCTGCGTGAAACCGTGAAATGGCCCGAAAAGTTTGCTGCAAAGGGTGTTTCTGTGCAGAAATACCTTGCTTTACTGAAACGAGCCATGGCAGGGCGAGGAAGACGCCTGTGGCGTGCAGCTGAGCGTGATGGCAGAGTGCTGTGCTCCTGGCAGCTTCCCGGGGAGGGAGGTGGGCTCTGCCTTCCAGCCCGGCGCGGGGGCTGAGCGGGCAGCTCCCCTGCTTCTGCACCTCAGCGGGGACCTGGCTTACCTTTGCCAAACCTAGCGCCAGCGAGGATTAGCCCAGGGTTTTCAACTCGGGCAGCAAACACCATGCAAGTACCATTTAGCGCTCTCACACGGAAACAGCGTCAACTCCTCCCCGCGGATACCACCTTTCAGTTGCCTCTCCTGGCACAGCGGGGTCATGGCTTGTTACTGGTCTCCCTAAGCATTTCCACAGCATGGAGGATAATTTTTCAAAAAGTAATACACATACTTGCTGATTTATAGAATGTTTTTGAGTTTTTGAGCAAGCGTACACCGGAATTTCAACAAACATTTGATAACTTTTTCATGCTGGCACGTGAGGGCAGCTTTCATTCTGCATTCTGCATAGAGAAGGTGCTGCTGCTTTCTAAAAGAGTATAAAACTTATGAACCGTTTTTCAGTCTGTCCTCCAGGAGTAAAGATCAAACATAGGGAGCCCTGAAAGCTCAATACTCAGCTTACAAAGTAATTATCGTGTGGTCCTGCAATCCTAGTGCAGGAGAAAAGAGAAATCCAACAAACATTGAAGTCAGTAGGCTTTTGAGCATTTCTTTCTCTGTTAGGACTGCAGAGGCTGATTTTAGTAACTCTAAATTCTCAGGGGAAACAAAAATTATTTCTGTAGAAGACCAGGGAAATGCAGGAAAGCATTGGGCTTCCTTAGCACAAAAGCCTTCAAGCGCTCATGACGATCACAACCACCAGGAACGTTCTGGAGGACAAGCTTATCTGAAACACATGAGCTGTTCTCTGTGATTTGAAAGTTATGAATAAACACTTTCCTGGGTAGAGGTCATGGATTACTGACCATTTGTTAGTGTATACATAAAGACAAATGCCTCCGAGATACTCCCACCTTCACATCAAGATATTTTCAGCCGAGATGCAGTTGTTCTTTTGTGTGAGGGAAACCATAATCTTCTAAGAACAAGACACCACATCTTCTAAAATGTATGCAAAGGCAATTTATGATGCTAGTATAACTAAACCTCCCAATAATATTTTGCAGTTAGAACCTTTTCTTTTCACAGGGCCATTTTAGAACAGGTGGCAACAGCCCAAGTTTAAATTGGCACTTAAATGCACACGGTATATATTTTGCATAGGTAGATAATTACTCTTTACCTCTTTCAGGATATACCTATTTCCCCTTGTATCTCTGTTCTGTGACATCAGATTTATCAGGATGCCTTAATTGTGTATTCTCTGTGTGTGTGGGTGTGTTCATTGTCTGTATGTTAAAGAGTTGAGTGTCCTACCTGTCCTTATACAATATGGCCACTGGGCCAGTCTGTGCCCTAGGTAGGTCAATTGAAATACGTGTTATCCCGGGGGAACTGGAATGATTGATGCAGCCCCTTTCTGGCGCCCAAAAGCAAAGGGGTACGAGTTCAGCCCACCGCAGTGCCTGTTTCCATTTTCTTCCCGCGTGAAGCGTTTGCCTGCCGTGCCGAGCTCACGCTGCTGGGCTTGCCTTTCCATAGCCCCGTGCCAAACAAGCTGCCCACCCAAGACACCCTTGGGAAGGACCTGCCCCCAACAGAGGCAGACCACCACCGCCGCTCCCCCTTCAAGCCAGCGGGAGCTGTGGGTGCTCCACACTTGTTTTCAGCAGCGTCTCTCCCTCCACGCCTGGAGCGCGCCGTGCCAAACGCAACTCGTTTCGTTCTTGCCAGAGACTGCAAAAGTACCAGATCAAGCACTTACCTAGGGCCAAATTCTCAAAATGGAGATGCCCAAGACTGCAAATCAAAAATTGAGGTACGCTCGCAAGTGCACTCAGAATTGCATGCAGTATTAGTACAATGTGTCTTTGCTATGCCCTTATTATCCTGTAGATATATAGTGTAATTTATGCTAATAGACTGACTCCCAAATTTACCCTTGCTGTGCTAGTTACTTTTCTAGAAAGTACAAATGGCACATTGTTAGCAAAGAACCAGAAAAAACTGGAAATAGAGGGCGGAGGGAGCGGCCCCCAGTTATCCAGTCCAGCCTCTGGCGCGCAGAAAAGCGCCTTATATTTTATTCTCCTTATATTTTCTAATGCTTTTCCAATTTAGTTTTAAATGCATAGGGCTTCATGTGATGGGGCTTCTCTGCTTCCCATGAGAAATTGCTCCAGAGCTGTATTATATATTTTGCTGTCAGGAAGCTTTTCTTGATTCTTAACCTAAATTTTTCCTTTGTTAACTTCATCCTATTACTCCTACTTATATCTCCTTTGTCAGCCTAAATAACTTTCCCACCCTCATTTGATAGCTGCACCCTTCAAACATTTGTAGCATGCCATCCTGTCCTCCCCACTTAGTCAAGCTACACATATTTTGTTTTTTTAACCCTTTTTTATCAGTCATCCTTGCCATTCCCTTACTCACATTTGTTGCTGTTCTCCACACAGTTTGCTCTTTTGTTCAGACCCGAAAGCAAATGATATTCCATACACACGTTTCTTTTGAAAATAAATGCTATGCACTTGCCTGCTTGCCTCCTGTGTCCACAGATTTTCCCCTATGCAAGCTGAACATATAGAGGGAAGCACAAATGAAGGAGGCAGGATTTGCATAGGCACAGAGACTGTGTTGGAGTGACACAGAATGCTAATAAAACCAGTTTAAGGGGTTTTTTTATGTACATTTTTTTTTCCATTTGACTTTAAGAGATCATCACTCAATGTTATTTCTTAAACTGAAGAATCTAAGGCGAATGCTTTCACTTGATTTTAAAGACATTGAATTTTTTCTGCTGGTATAAATAGTATGGACACAGTAAAAGTACTTGAGAGAGCCTAATGAACCATTTCTTACACCCCATTACCTTTAGTCTGATATGACTGAGAGTACGGGCACTAATTATCCTCTCTTTCACAGGCACCGACATAGATCTACAGTAGGTCTTAAAACACAATATTCCATACAACTCTTAGCAGTTCCTCATGTAATACATTTCTGTATTTTTTTCTAATCGAAATTTAAATTAGAGGCATGCCACTTCCCATCTACCTGCCACTTATATATGTTTTATGAACAATTCTTTAAGATGATTTCCTACCAAAAAAGTGCAGGTAGCACACGGCCAGTCACAAGGCGAGTCCTAAAAAATTAAAGGATTTTTCTTGAAAGGAGCGAGGCAACCATACTGCTCTAATGAGAGGGCAGCTCTGCACAGTGGAGACTCGCAGAGGAAGGCTGCCAGTCCAGGGAATCAAGGGAGTGTGAGACGAGCACAAGATCAGAGCTCATCTCCCCCGGGGCCCTCGGAGAATGGAAAATTGCTTTTACTAGTTTGGCTCTGCTTTTCTGTGCAAGAACAGCGTGAGGAGCCAGGCTGATCTAGGGGGGGGCAGGAAAGCACGCATCGCTCCACACTGCTTTGCATTTTGCAGAAAGAGTTGCCGGGATAATGCGGGTGCATCAGGTGATGCAAACACCCTGCCGTTCCCGGGGGCTGCGCTTTGGCGAATTACTTGTTCTCCTGTCCGACTTCCCAGGCTCAGCTCATCCGAGCAAGCCCGGCCAGCATGCTCCAGATCCTGCCCTAGTCAATCCACCTGGAATGCAAAGTGTGAGGCGCCAACACCTCACTGCCCTGGGGGCGAATGCTGCTCCCAACTGGAGTGCTGATTTGTGCGACTGTAGCTGAGCTTGAACCTTTATCTCACGTCAGACGGAAGATGAAGTTTTCTGCTGGTTAACGAGGAAACACTTGGAAACATATGAGCTGCATATTGGGATGCAGATGGTTCTATAAGACAGTACATACATTTATAAAGGAGACATGTAAGGTCATTGGGAACCATCTGCTTTAAATATTTAAATGTCCTTACACTAAACGTATGAGTAGTTTTGCCCTGGACTTGTAATATTAGCCATCTACCAATTTTTTATAATAATGGGGAAACAAAAGAAAAATGGGAAGGTGGGAGAAAAGGCATGGCAACCAATTTACAACATCTGGGCCCTACACGGACAGCTCAGAAGCAACCCAACCTGTCCAGAATCAGTTTGCACTCTTTGCAGTGGCTCACTCCCATGCAGAGTGCATCTTTTGGGGGTGTGCTGGACACAAAAGAGTTCTGACCATGGGAGGAGGGCAGGTATGAGGCAACCTAAGCATCAGGAAATCTCAATGATCTCTTTCCTCCTTGTACAGTGTATGTCTGTAGAGGGTAGTTTTGACATGATTTGTCTCGTCCAAAAAGCAAGATTGCAGAAGCTCCTTTTCTTGCACTAGTCAGTAGCCTAAGAGGAGTGAGCACTGGGGAAACGGCTCCAGAAACCCTCACCTCTGCTGACTCTGCACTGATTTCCCCGAGTAGACAGGTTCCCACCTTCTTCCAGTTACCCTCAGTAACAAACCTAAATAAACATGCTGTCTCCCCTTCTCTGTGTTTTACTCCTCACGTGTCTTTCAGACAATCACGCCAGCACTGAAAAAGCCACCGCCCTTGACTGCCCTCAGTCCAAGCTATCCAGACCTGTGCTATTTTTGAAGGCAAAATATGGCGTTAAACCACTTTGGTCCTCCTTTTCTTTTTGGAACATTTTCCACTAAGCAGAATTCCCCAGGTGGAGAGAGAGGAGCTGGAGGCCTCGCAGGAATGCAGCAATGCCCCAGCCCCGGCTCTTGGCTGCACCACTGGGGCCAAAGAGGAGGATGTCCACAGCCCTGCAGTGCTCCCAAAAGCCTCCCAAGGAGAATCAGCCCAAAAATGTCCATGTACACTGCGTTTAGTTCCTTATTTCAGCTTCTGGCATCAACATGTGAAGGCAGACAGCCATTCCGTCTCCAGATTTCTCATCTGAGTCTATCTAAGCTACGTGCCTTGGGCTTCCTGGACCAGTGCCTCCCATAGTGTTAACTAACCCATTGAAGGGCCCCACTGGGGGCAATCTGGACATGCTACTCACATCCAGCAGAGCTGCTGGTCATGCCTGTGCCCTCAGAAGACTAGTTTCTTCATATACTTTTTTGTTTCTTTAAGACTCTTCCATCAGCTGAGGAACAGCATCAACACAGCAGTTGTCAAGCAGTTCTTTCCAAATGTTCATCTGGACTCACAACCTTTGCTGGGAGTCCACACGTACAATACATATTTTATATCTACATATATGTATATGAAATATTGCTGGGATCACGCTTTCTCTGAGGTCTGTCACTCCGCCATGTCCAGACTCTCTAGCAAAGGTATGCAGGTGTGGGGATTGATGAATTCTCCAGGACAGATGGAATACTTTTGATGGTTAAAATCTGTTACGAAAAGAGGGAAAGTCAATCTATTGCTCTCCTCTGGAAAGGAGTGAGGAGTAAAACCACAACCATCTGCGAGGCTGCTTTGCCTGAATCACTCTCTCTCTGACTGCCCTGGACTGTAGGAGCAGCTCTGCCTGCAGTTACCAAAGCCTGGGAGGAGACCAGGACAACATCCTTTCCCAACACAAAGCCTTGAATTGTGCTATTGAAAAAAAAGTTGGTTGTTGTTGCTATTGCATTTCACTGATATTATCATTTAGAGCCCTGTCTTGTGCCTACTGAAGAGAAAAGGCAAACTCCACCAGCCTTCTGGGAGCCCCCATGCTCTTCCAAGTTCTCTTTGAGATTGCTTTTTTTTTTCATTTTCCCTGGGAGATATTAGTCTGCGTTAGTACAGATTCACTGCATCTATCTTGTTATCTTCATTTCAGTATTTCTATCCTTTTAAAAGATCCCTTTACAAATATTGTTTGCACCATCTTGATAGCAGCTTTCATTTCAGAGCAACAATGCAACTTCTTAATGAAATTTGTGCATCTATCTTTTCTTGGATAATATTCATAATGAGCCCCAAATGGCTACCAAGAAAAACAGTGAAGAATCTGAAGATAAGAGAAGCAGCAAAAATAAAAGATGAAAAGCAAAACTGTGAGAAATAATTGCATTGCTCTGTTCGTGCAATTAAAAAGCATATCAGAGGAAAACAGTTAAATTAGCTTACTGAGCGCTTACAGGAGTTTTAAAGCTCTACTGTCAGTTCAATTAAAAAAAATACCCTAACAACAGCACACTGATTTCTAAAGCGGATGACATTCTCCAGCAGCCTGAGATGGTCTCTGTGACACTGACAGCCTCCTCCTTTCCTTGTCCTTTGGAGCATTATAGCCTACCCAGGATGATTTCAGACTGTCAGGGCTCAAACACAGCTGTTCCTTTTCTGGAAACCAAACAGCCCAGCCTTCCACTTTCTATGGCAACAACAGTGAGCCCTTCGCAATCTGACCTGCCGAGGAAAACCTGCTGTTAATTAAATGTTAATTGCCTTAATGCAGTCTGCATTATGTGGAAAAACGCAAGTTATTTTAATCTGTATTTTAAAGAAAACATCTGAGGCTTAAAATGCCAGGGAAAGGCACCTTATAAATTGACAGCTATCTATTGCTCTTGCCCCCTTAGTGTCAGAAGAGACTCCTATGAGTTTAATAGACATGTGCTATTATTTTGTAGATTTTCAGGTAGCAACTGTTTCAGACAATTTAATTTTATTTCTGCAAAAACTACAAATGCAGCATTAATAGCCAAATTTAAATGATATTAAGATGTATGCAGAATTTTTATTACATCTATTATTTATTTTTATTTTAAAATACATCAGAAGCTGGGTCCTTTTGAATTTCAGTAGACAGAGTGTGTGATTTGTTTGAAGAGTCTTGATTCCTGGACACAAATGTCTTTGTCTTCCCCCCTCTGTGGTAGGCATGTGCTCAAGAAACCATCCTCAAAGGGACCATACGACCACGTGAATTGCTGCCAGGTGCCCCAAGGAAATAGGATTGCCCACTTCCCAACTACGAGGGTTTCTCTAGAGCAACCTGCTGTCCTCCTGCAACCTGCTTCTTAAACAACTCCCCTCCATTTAAACTACTTAGCATCTGGACAAACAGACCTCATTATTGCAGCAGTTTTTCTGCCAGCTTGGCCCAGGCCCTGCAGAGACATTTCAGCCCTGAGACTGGGGTGATAGGGAAGGGAGGAACCAGAAAGCACAAAATCCTCTTTGTGGTGACAAAAGAACAGCCTGGCCCTCGCTGCTTGCACTGGCCAAAATTCAGTTGAATGACTGATAAGAGTGTCAGCTCTGTTAAATGACATTTAGAGCTGGGAGATGTGTGATGGCTCACTCCAGTTGTGTCCACTTGTAGGGCAGACGTGACTGCTTGGGTCTCCACAGGAGAGAGCTGAGGCCCACCAAGAGCCATGGGCACAGGGGTGGGAAAGGTCTCTGGTTGGGTGCCTGAGTTTATTACACTGCCTTTTGTCCAGACTAAGTTTATTCTTCTATTCTACCTTACACGGACTGCTGTGAATGCTGTGATGGTCTGTACAGGGCATTGCAGGTGATGCAACTGCAGAGTGCATTGGAGATGTTAAGATTTGCTAAAGAACCTCTTTTTCTTGTGTTTGCCATATGTTCTTTTTTGTCCTGATGCCAGCCATGATGATATCTGAGTCTAATTTCTGAGATTTCACTAAAGGCTGCCTTGAACCGTACATAACTTCTCTTCTACTCTCTTTCTTGTAGAAAGGCCAACGCACACACAAAAAATAGAACTTAGGGGTTTATTACCGTTTACGTTTGGTTGACTCGGGAAGCAGTGTGGAAGAAAGAAAGTACCCCACAACTGATGCTTGCGTAAAATCAGTAATCATATTTGCCCAATTTTGCCCAAATTATCTTTTAGGAAGAATAATTTGGGCAGGGGTGTAAAAGACAGACCTGACAGCACCAACCACAAATGTGTAATTCTCCCTCCTTTCTTGAAAATAGAAATCCGCAATTTGCAAAGGCAAAATAACAAAGTTGAGTAACAGCAAAGAAGGGTCAACCTTTTTTGTTGGTGCAAACGGGTGTAGCACACCAAAGCTGATGAAGTTCCACTGATTTACCCCAGTGACAAACACCACATAAAATAAGTTGCATCCATGCTGCAGTGGTCTCACGGGAATATGGGAGCACTGCTTCTGTGCAAAACTATTTATAGCCTCAGAATTTGACCCCCTAGAGAGGAAGCTACTGGAAGGAAGAAGCTACTGGAGATGAGTGCTGTCTGGGAAGCACTGGCACCACCAGTGGAGCCCGGGGTCCCCTCTAAACGCAGAGAAGGCATCCATGGACACCTCAATTTCCCAGAGACCTGCCCCTCCCTTGACCACATCTGATTTTGATCCTCAATGTTTACAAAGCTGGGGAGTGTCTAGGTGGTTTTAGACTGTTATGTGCATTATTCTTCTCATCTTAAAGCTGCCCATGTAGAGAAAAATACAGGACTTCAGTAACAGTTACCAGCATGATTTGCTTTTATTACCTTTCTGTTCAAGACCCTTGTTTCCCCTTGTAGCATGTCAAATTGCCCCCAAAACCATATTATACAGCAGAGAAATGTCGTTCACACTTCACTGGCTATTGATTTACTTTATTTATTGGCACAAAATCAGCCTGAGATAAACATTTTGTCCCCCATTTCCACTATTGTAAGCGATATAGTTCACTGCAAGATAGGCAAACCCCAATGTGCTGGGTCACAATTCGACATGGCTTTCTAATCAATGTGTGAAAAATTACCTAATGAATAATGGGTTGCACATTTCCACAAACAAATTAACCAGGGTGAGACTGAAACTAATGATTATATTTATCTAATGTAATTTCACATCTGTTACTAGAGCTAGTAATTTTTTTTTCTCCTTTCCATGGCGTCCGTAGAATTACAGCCCAGCTTTTGAGAGACAGACATTTTACATCTGTTTAAATAGATAATGTTCAGATTTATTAGATACATACTTTTAAAACCACAAGATATTTGGGGAGTGTGTTATTATTTTGCAGTACTTCGTGGGGGTTGAACTGCCTTTTGAAACGCAGTGTGGTTCTCACACCAGAGCCGAGGTGGTCACTCATACCACCTCCCGTAAGAGGAACAAGAAAAGTGATTTTTTTTTTTCCAATATCCAGCCAGTTGAGATACACCCTGATAATTTTTGCTGGAGTTAGGTTAATGTTATTCACAGATGAAAAAGCACAACAGTGGGAAGGAACCTCATGGTCTCGTTCTTTATCTCCTTCTTAAAGTAGATTTTCGTCTTCCTGGTGAAATGATCAGTTTTGTAAAACAAATGTTCCCAGAGTCTGGCTGCCGACTCCGCATGGGTTCAGCAAGTGCCCAGGGCCTGATGAGGCCGTTGCTTCTCAGAATGGGGAAAGCAATTGGCTCTGTAGGGTTTACTTTTCACTGAGTGTTTTTATTCTCCGAGCACATTAAAATGTTTTGCTTGGGCTGTCAAGAGTGGCTTGGACACCCTCCCTGGCCTCCAAAATATGAAGCATTAACTCATCTGTCTCTGTCCCTCTCCTAAGAGAAGTGTTTCAGAGAAGGGCTTGTTAGATGGGCCACCGGGGAAATAGATAGACGGCGACGCAGGGGTTTCAACCCTTGAAAGCCAAGTCACCTCAGTCCCCATGGTGGATATAGATAGAGCCCCCCTTGCTGCGAACACCTTCCTTCCTTCCTGCTGCTGGGGGCTCCATCTGCTCTGTCACATCCGGCAGCTTGCAGTTGTCTTTAAATACATCTCAAGAAAACCAAAAGTCTCCAAATGATGTCACTACTTGAGTCAACATTATTAAACAATTTCACAATTTGTCTCAGTCGTGGTGGCAGCTTTCATAAGGATTTATTATCCAGAGAGAGAAGAAGGGAGGGGGCTGAGAGCGCGCAGAGGTTTGAAAGTCATTGTACCGAGAGTTTAATTATTGTATTTTTCACTGAAGTTGAAAGTATTGAGGAAAATCTAGCCAATTCCATATTACCTCATTTGATTAAAGAAGTTGTATGATTGTTCAGAATGTGTAATTGCCATTCAGCACAGCTGAGCTGAAAAAAAGGTTTTTGACTTCACATCCTTGATACTTGGCGGTATTTAGTAGCATCATTGGATTAGTCAAACAAAACTTACAAGATGACACCAGTTTTATTCAGAAGACACTCTGAGAATTGATCCAGGTGAAAATTATGAGTAACCCAATGTGTATTTCTATTTGGATTTGTGGGGCATATTTTGTAGCAGTATGCACTTTTCTTATCAACTTTAGGAAAAGTTCTCTATACAGCCATGTCAGATATGGCACAACGCGTAACTTCAAGGGTGCGTTTTCAAACCACAGGAGATAAAGCTTGACACATCACCTTTATTACATGGAGAAAGGCATTCAGACATCCCACAGTTGTGTGCCTTTGTAAGCCTATGGTACAAGTTTGTATTTGGCTTCTTTATTGAGAGGACAGACTAAATGTGTATCAATACAAATAATACTTTTTTAAACTGCAGATAGCCCTGATTCCCTTCCATGCTGGTTCCAAAAATAAATGACCTTGTTGTACTCAGAAGCTTGTGGAACAGTTGAGGAACATTCTGTCTGGGTCAGTTTTAAACTGTTTGGTTACAAAGCAGAGACTTCTTGTTCCACCGGTTGCAGAAGAGGTAGTCCATGTACTACTAGCACATTACCTAATGAAAAATGGGTTGCACACATCCACAAACAAATTAACCAGAGAAGCAGACCCTAGCAAGTGTCAGCCTGCCTGGCAATGGTTGAGCTGCTCCCTTCTCTGGTGGCATCTTCTGCAGCAGCTTGTTAACCCCCATCTGTGCAGTGAAGGACCCTGGTGTAACACCTGAAGAAGAGTGTTTCTGACCTCCAAGGTGCAAGTGGACCAGGCTAACACCTAATGTGCCCATTCCAGATGGGGTCAGGTCATGGAGACAGAGAGATGTCCTGCTGCTGGGAGAGGTAGGGAGGTGTCAGTGCTAAGCATGTCCCTCTGTGCCAGGACAGCTGACCAGCTCAGTATCCACCGCCTTGTTCAGGGGTAACTTCAGTGGAGTTCTGGGGCACAGGGACAGAAGCTGGAAAACAGTATGAAAATAGTGGGTAACATTCTAGAGATGACCTCTTGTGTAGCCACACCGCCCTGAACACTTGATTGCCTAAACATACCATTCTTCCTAAAACATCTTTTCTTCCCTACCCCGAGTGTGATGGCTGTAGCATTTCTGGGCTGCCTCAGCCTGCAGAGGCCAGGCAGCAAGAGGACTTGGACAAGGCACTGCAAACCCGTTCTATTTCTATATTCCTAAGGGCCACCTTGACAAGGACAGAGCAACTGTGAGCAGCCACAGGTACAGTTGTTTGGGGACTGAGCTCAGGGAAACATTTGATGGTTGCTAATAACGAGTGCCCCATTCAACGTACTCACTCAAGTTAATTTTGCTTCCCATTTGACTCAGTTAAAGCCACTTAACCCAAGTCAGACTTGCTCGGTCCTGGAGATATAACTCAATACAAGCAATTCCTGTTTTTATAATCATTCACTGGTGGCTGCACAGATATTTGTTGCTGGAGATAATAGTGAACTCTGTTGACCAAAAGACACAAAGGATGATGATGGAAAGAGAGTGCAGAGCTGTTCGGAGGGACTCGGAGCAAACTTCATCTATACTGAAAACACACATGGCAAGATAAACCAAGCATCAGCATTTGTAGCAGATGCGGCCTGAGTGTCGCAGCCTGAGTCCAGAAGGAGGTCACACTGGAGAGGAACGGCGTGACTTCAGTCTCTGTGCCTTTTCATGGTAACCAGGCTGCACTGTTTGCATTTCTCATTTTCCCTCTGGTAGAAATTTCTCACTGAGGGTTTTGACAATTTTCAAATAATGTCGTGGAGAGTGTGACAACATGAAATGAGAGTAGAGCACAATGATGCAGTAAATAGTTACATTATTAGAAAGGCAGATGCTGGCGCTGAAGCAGGGTTGTTGGCCTAAAAAAAAATAGATTAGGAGGGAGAAAATAGAAAAAAATCTGTGAGGTATCAGAAGCGGTTGATAGCATAATAACATTCATATGCAAGCAAGGGTTTTCTCTGGCAATGTGAATCAGCTCACATGCTAATATGACCAGTAAATAAACCATAGTAAGATTCTGGAATTGATAGTATTACTCACCACATACAACTCCAGGCCAATGAATTGTGTCTGGGATTTCATTTTGGACTCCAAGCCCTGTCACTGGATCCCAGTGCACAAGACAAAGTCCTTCAGAGGCACCCGGGTCACACCCAGCCATCTACAGACAACCTAAATTTAGCGTAAACCTCATGCTTTGCATTTTCTGTTGGCTTATTCTTGGTACTCTTTAGAGTCCCCAGAGACATGCCCTGAGCAAGGGCAGGGACATTGGTGAAATTTAGGACATTTGAATGTCCTATGGTACCATTATGGTACCTAAACTAAAGCCAGCAAAGAGTGATTTGGAGCAAGCCTGCTGCAGCTTGGTCCCTCACTTAGGCAGTCAAGAGGAACGGGATCTCCTCACCCTGCTGTGAAAGCCAGTCACCCAGCTCTTGTTCCTATCGTCCTCTCCCCAAGTGACTACAAACTGCAGTCTGAATTCAGCACATAAGGATAAACTTAAGAGTATCTATGGATTTTCTGTGTGCCTCCAGGGTCCAATGACCCACACAACAAATCTGAGGATCCGATATTCAGTGAGCCTGGGCACCACTGACTCCAGCATAAAGCTTGAAGAGTTTCAGGTACCACTGCCTTGAAAATCAGCCCCAGCTGCATTGATGCAGGCTTCCAAGCCAACCTGTAGCAAATGCAGGAGCGCTGCTACAGTCCTTGGTAAAGCCACAGTAAGGAGAGCCACCTGTTCTCTAGGAAAATGCTGTAAAGCAGAGCAGTCAGAGAGCAGTTCAACCACTCAAGAATGCTCTAGCTGCCGCCACGTCAGCTGCCTGTGCTTAAACGCAGCACACTGTAGGCCTCTACGATGTACTGCATTATGGCTATTTCTCCACAGGAATGCAAAACTGAGATAAATTTTCCTGTCTTGCTTTCTTGTGCAAGGCAGGTCAGACTCAGAAGTAAGCAGAGGCGTTCCATGCAGGTGCTCCCAAGACAATCTTTCAAAAGCTGTGAAAGTGATGGCCTGGCCCCATGCACAGCTATTCCATCCAGCACAGCTCATCTAGGGCACAAGTAGGACTCTGACTGCCTTTGCCAGTCAAGCTGCTTCCTTGGGAGCCTCTCAAGAAAACTTGCACTGAGGCAAACACAACACCTTTGGGATTTTCTGCTGCTGCACGGACCCTGATAAGAGGCAGGGCCAATTAAAACTGCCCTGGGTATGTAGAATGAGGAAGGCTTTTGCCACTAAACAATTTGCTGATGGGTCAAGTGCCAGCTCATTTGAGTTTTTTCTGCCAGTTTGGAAATAAGAATACCTAGATGTGACCTAGATGTATCAAAGTAATTTCACCGAGGTTCACTGGTGGAGTGTCACACATGATGAAGGCAGAAGGTGAGGCCAAAAGGCACAACCAGGAATGGTGCACTAAATCCTTTTTCACCTGGTGTGATTCACACAGGTAATAAGAAGATTATGTGATGTATCAAAATCCTAGAGACATCGGTGAAAGCAGGAGCAGGCAAGTAGATAATCTTTCAGGTGGAGGACCCTAAACTGCCTTACTCATAAAGTCATTCTGAAGCTAAAATGAAAATATAAGGATCAAGATGAGATTTAAAGCTGAGATGAGGCTTTGTGGCTTGGTAGAAAGAGCACCTCTAGAGCAACTGGGCAACTCTGATGTCAAAGATGGCCAGGATCAGAGCAGCACAATTAATGGAAAGAAGAGATTTATGTATTGGTAGAGACTTCGGACAGAGCAAGTTCAGAGGACGTTATTTAATAAAGAAGAAAATTCTGAACTAGTTGTGGAGTTTAGTAAGAAGCTGGTGAAGTGTACAAGACGGTTAAAATTGATGGAACTTGGAAACCTATGTTACTTTGAAGAGGAGACTTAGGTACTAAGAGACTTAAGTGCTTTTCAAAAAAATACCTGCAACACTGGATGCTTTCACTTAGCAAGCAATGGTGTAACCGGCTGCTGTCAAGAGTTATAACATAAAGAAGGATGTGTATGGAAGGCATCAACAAGTAACAGGCTGGCGTTATATTTTGGGTGTAGCTGGTTGACTATAACATCCATGAATGAAATCTACAGATTTACACCCTACTGGAGAGGCTAAGGGAAGAGGAGATAATGTATGAAGGACTATTAGAGCAATTTATTGTAGATGGGAAAAGAATCATTTCCAACAGAAATGAGAAAGGTCTGATTTAAGAGAGGATATGAAGCACGTGATGAGGGGGTCAGAAGCAGCAGCTTCTTGTGTGAGATATGAAGAAAGACCAGAACAATCAGCTAATAACACAGGTTCCTGCATCTTTTAAAAAACGTATCTGTTGTAGTGTATTTACCTAGATGGGATCCCTCAGAGCCCAGCAGCATTCACCCAGCAGATTCACCTGTGGGGATCTGTCTGGTCACAGTTCAGGCAAACCCAAGCTTAAAATTGCACAGAAGTTAAAGCAGAAATGGTTAAGTCACAGTAATATAAAATATAGTGGAATTGTCTTTGAATATTTTTTATAATAATTAACATTTCAAGAATAAAGCACGAGTCATTTATTTGCTACTGAGACCTGAAGATAAGAACACAAGCTGACAACGAATACAGTTGTAGGTGTTAATTAGTGCTTATAATAGACACAAAGAGTAGAGCCACCAACTGTACCAAGTGTAATTCTTTATTTAGTAATTTAATATTCCTCCCTGTTCATCTCAATGCATTTTTATATGTCTGACCTTCTGTAGACTTCTCATTTTGTTCTCCAGCTGAAAGAGCAAAGCTGGTTAATTTCTGGTGACATTTTGTGGCTGTGTAGCTGCTGAAATATCTTTTTACACTCAGTTTTGTTTATAGATCTGAATCACTGAATATCTGCCTAGCGACACAAGTCTGTAAGCTGGGTGACATTGCTGAAATGAGAGCCCCCTCCCTCCTGGAGAAATCCTGAGCATGTCCTGGCCTCGGGAGCCCAGGGGACACCAAAAAGCAGCATGTAATGGCTGTGGCCGTGGCAAAGAGTAGCTAAACCACACTACACCCCCTTCGAATATCGTGTCTTCTGCTTACCCGGCGTATCATTGACTTACATTGACTGTGACTGTGGCACAACCAAATCCTCTGGCTACGACGACATGGGGAGTCCTCATCTTACAGCCAAATCAAGTTTTACCTAGACTACCATATACGGCAGGAAGCCAAGCATCATAGCCTTCCAGTACGTAGGAATTTCATTATAAAGTGGTGTTTATGCCTTGAAACAGGGGAAGGTGCTTGCTCTTAATTACTAGATACAAAAAATAGGGGAGGGTGCTCGTAGTCATTCTGAAACCCTCTTTAAAAAGTTAGCAAAAAAATAAACCTTAAAAGCTTGTAAAGGAGCCACAGGGAATCATAGCTGCCACTTAAATTATATTAAAGGGCAATAAATTGAAACCAGTAAAAAAGAAATGTGTCCTTACAGGGTGCATCGTCAGCTTATGAAATTCACTGTAGCGGGAGGTCAGTGAGAGAAAGTCTGTAGTTTGTTTTTTTCCAAAGTACTTTTTGGATCACTACCATGATGCTTCTAGTGCTGCAAGAAAAAGCTAATCAAACTTCATACTCCAAGGCACAAACTGTGTATGGGGGTCAGGAGAGAACGTCACCCTCACAGGCAGTGTATTAAGCATATTCTGCATTTTCCCTCTCGACCTTCGAAGGAGGGTAAGGACCTCTGCAGAACAGTTGTGTAACCTCCAATGGCAAACCCTGTACAAATATCTCTGGATTCCTTCCTTCCAGGGAGTGATTCTCCTCTGGCAGATTTCGGAGCTCATAAAAGCATAATTTTAGCTCTGAAAGATGTTTTTAAGCATAAGCATTGATGAATGATGCAACATAAAAGCGAAGCAGAGCTCTTGAGCCTCAAAGATGGTCTCAGGAGAAGCTGAAGCAGGCACAATTTATTGGCAAATAAGAGAGGTGACCTGCCACCCATACCATTGTACAAAATCCCAGGTGGAAGACAAAGATGGGCTGATCTGTGCGTAAGCCCTGGCTGTGAGGAGCATGAAGAGAGAGACACCCTTTGCCGTTTTTGCCCTGAGGAGTAGAAGTAAATCTCACAGAGGGCCTTGTGTGGCTATCAGTGCAGCGTCTGGAGTACTGCTCAAATAAAAGGATGACGGTTAATCAAAGACAGTCCCCTATCACATCCCTGGCATAAGCAGCCCCTCTGGCTCTTGCTGCTGTTCTTGCTGTTCTTGTCATGGTGAGGTGAAAAATTAAAACCATGCTGTCCCTACACCCCACCATCACCACCTCTGTTTTCCTCTCACTGTTGCACCACTGACAGGGGTGATGATCAGTCTGTGATATTTAAAAGGAAACTGCAGATGTCACATCTTATGGAGCAAGTTCTGCTTCCCTGCATTAATCCACGGCTGCCAGCTGTCTTGCCCAGAGATTTTGGGGTAAACTGTGTGTGTTCATAAAGTCAAACTGGTTCTCAGGCCCTGGATCTCACCTATGACTGGATGAACTGATGTGGCACAAGCTGCGGTCAGACATATGAATGCATGGGTGGTCATAATTTCTTTTTGAAAAGAGAGTTCACAGAATGGGGGAAATCTCTCTGGCAGAATAATTTTGAGCACCAATCCTGCAAATCTGCACTCGTGCATCTGCTGAACTTGCAGCCAGGTCAGCATGGGCTTTAAAGGCTGCAGGATCCAGGCCCTTTGCTTCTTTGTCCCTTCTGCCCAAGCCGTAACTCTATTATGGCTATCAAACAGTTGAGATGGGTCTGTGGCATTACAGCATGCTAATTTCTGAGGACTCCTCTTCCTTTTCCTTTCGTGGTGTTCAGACTTTTTCTTATGTTTACAACACACATGAGGGAAAAACTGAAATTCCTTTGTTCTCCTTTTCCCCTTTATGCTGAAAGGCTAAATAGGCCATGCTTCCTAGACCAACTGCTCTAAGCTCAGCTTTAATGGCAGGCGGGAGGTGATCACCTCTGTGTCAGGGCTTGCTTTAAAAAAAAAAAAGAAAAAAAAAAAAGGATCTTAATTCCAGCATTGGAAATGAAGAGGAGTCTGCTATTAGCTCTTATATTAATAATTTAGAAAATACATGCCCAATCACTTGTGTTCTCTCAGTTCTCTCTGAACACAGCTGCAAACTGCATTAGGTGTTAGGGTGAATGGATATATTTCAGATGAGATATTTGTACTGAATTATTAGGGTAGTCTGTATTACAAAATTACTAATAAACATTGCTTCTGGCTCAATTTAGCCTGAACTCAGTGAACCTAGCCAGTGGTGAGAAATCAAAAACTCTGAAATACCCGATGAATGAATCTAACTAATCAAGAAGCCCTGCAGGAAGTAGATGCCAGGATTAATGAGCCAGTGGTTTCACCATGCCATGCTGTTATTTCTTCACATAAATGCCCTCAGATGAGATTACCTTTGTCATGAAAAGGAGAAAAGGAAGGTTACATACTTTCCACTGACAGGTTAACTGCCATACCTCCATTACTGCAAGATACATTTTCATGTGCAGAGATTTTTATTCTGAAAAATGAAAATTTAAAGACCACAACACAAATTAAACCACATTTTCATTTCTAGGAGCAGGGATCATTGCTGCTAGTACAATAATATAATCCGTGCTGCAATGCCATCTGATCCTTTGCCTTGCACAAACTTTCTTCCGATGTTAGTAATTGCTCAGTGAATGCAATCTCCAGCAGCGGGTGGGAGCAGATTCTGCCTTCCAGGGGGATTTGAGGGGAGGAAGAGAGGAGAGAGAGAGAGAGAGAGAGAGAGTGTCAAAGCATTTCATCAAGAGAGCAAATGAAAGGTTCAGTGACATTATTGTTATGTATATTCCTTAGACATTAGGGGTGATGTTGTGTTTAGAGTGAAGTAAACCTACATGGATATGTGTTGGTATGGAGATCAATCCATATATACAAATGTAAATCCGGGGTGGAATTGCTCAAAGCTAAGACACACCTTAAGGTAAGCAAATAAACCTAGCTTGTAACAGTGTCTGGTGTTAGCTACTTAGTCGGTAATAAGCTAATTGTTATTCAGCATAAATATTCCCTCTCAATTTATATGGAATTCACTCATTTATTTTGATCACTTTATATGAATGAAGCAAAGCTATTCCTGTTGTTAGGTAGAAATAGTCAGTGCTGTTTCATTTTTATCTTTTAATATGAGCCTGAGTGAGATTTTATAATAAAATCATTCACACACAACCTGTAACATGTATGAGTGGAACCCGCAGTCCCCTTCCTTTCATCCATGTTAAATACATAAGATCATCAGCTTAGATGTTTTATGTTGCAAAGCTTCAGCTGGTGCTAAGGGTACGTTTCAAAAATCTCCAGGACTCAGAACATGAAGATCTATTGCCATGGAAACAAATGTTGTATCAAAGCTGGATAGGATCAAAAAGCTTTGCTCATAACCAGGACAACAGTTGCATTAGAATATGGAGGAAATGATGGATGGCTTAGGAGCAAGAATTCAGCTGAAGGACCTTTGTAAGGCCCCTTCCATAGAGTTGCAGTGTTTGGTGTCAAGAGTTGGATCTTACAGGTTGTGTCTCAATCCCCTGCCCCCAGCCAGAAAGAGCATTTTTCTCTACCATTAAGAAGCACATATTTTTTAAAGATCTTCCATACCACACTTTACAACATTGTACATCATAAAGCTGTCTTGCTTATAGCAATATAAAGCAGCTGTAAAAATTACGCGCTTGTAAACAACCTTCCAATACATTTGGAAGGAGAAGAGCGAGATTTGCACTCCTCTGCTTGTAAGTGGAGACCAGCTTTTCAGCCCAGTGCAGCACAGCACGGGCACGGCACCGCTGTGGGTCGGGAAAACCAAGGGAAGGCCCGGATGGGCTCCCACTCCCCTTGGCCCACGCAGGGGCACCTGTGGGGTAAGGGGGCTGGGGGTACTCCGACCAGCCCCACTCCGTAGGAACCCTGTGCACCCACATCCCTCATGGCTGATCTAAACTCATCACGAATTTCAAACTCAAAACCAAGCCTGGGTGCAGGGGGGGCCGAGGCTGGTCTGGGGACCAGAGGGAGGGCTGGAATGGGGGACGGGGTACAGTGTCTTCTCACCCTGGGCATTACCATGGTATGGATTATGGTAAGAGACCTGTCTTGCCCGGCCTAGCCTACCTCAGGATGAGCATCCTGGGCTGTTTTGGCACCTGGACTAGCAGACTCCTGCAGAAGGGCACAGGGCTGCTTCCTCAGGTGACCCCCAGCGGACTCACTCATGGCCTGGATGGCCAATAATTTATTCTGCTTTTATTTCTCTTTTAAATTAAATATGCGTACATAATATGCACTTTGGAACGGGCAAGGACCCTTCTGCGGGTGCCTGTGGAACCGGGCACTCTCAGGTGTGTAATTAAGAGGTGTGTAATTGATGTACAAGGAGAAGAGATCTCAATGTATTGCACAGAAAAAGGCAGGGCGGGGTGGGGGGAGGCGGGGTGGCGGTGTAGGGAAAGAAACCCGAACCGGACGCTTGCCAAAGTCCTGCGGGTTTTTTTTTTTTCCAGCCGTGTCAAAATTGGCACAGGAGAAAAGGGAAGATTTTCCCTTCCGTGGGATTCGTCCTGCCCGCGGCCGCGCACCCATTCCCGAACCGGCGAGAAGGTCTGCGGTGAAGCCCCGCTCCGCTGCCGCCGCCATCCCAGCCCTCACCCCCCGGACCCGCACCGGACCCGCGGTGCTCGACAGCCCGGCCCGGCCCGGCCCGGCCTCCCGCACCCTCCCCCCGCTACCTCTCGGTCTCCCTTCGCCGCGGAACCTCGTGTCTTGCAGTTCAAAGACCAACCACACACAAAGATTAACAAAAGTTTATTAGTTATGAAGTATTAAAATCGTGATAAATGAAAGGCTTCAATGCAAAATTCAAGCAAGCAAACTATCCCCAAACTTGTGACAAAGGACTTGGTGAATCCTACAGAAGGAAGTCCTGTCTTTTTTTATGTTTTTTTGCCTGCAAGTCAAGACACTTGTTATATCTCACACGCAACATCAAAATCTATAATTCTTCATATCACATACTGAAAATGATATTATTTATCCATTTACATTAACTTGATATAAACGTGTCCGGAAAAGTCAATTAATATGTTTTATATTAGCTCAAACATTCATTAAGAAACCCAAAATGCAATAAATAAGCACAGACAATAAGTTAAAACATATCACGAATCGACCAGTATGTAACGAGAATGCTTTATCTACACAAAACATCCTATTTCACATCGTTTGTTCATTCCTCCAGCGGCCCTTGCCCAGCGGCGGGGTGACCC
>JAHREE010000430.1:2445331-2470331 GCA_033628505.1 Tringa tobata
TGGGCAGTGTGAGAGTGGTTTTAGGCTGGAGGTGCTGGGTTTTCTTTTTTAGCATTGGAGGCAAGGATGGCGTTGTTACTCACTTCCCCTCTTTGAGGGTGAGGAACTAGAGAGAAAGTCATGTGTTGGGCTGTCCAGGTTGGGGAGGGAGCCAGAACACAATGTGGGGCTTGGTTGCTTGTAATTGGCAAATCGAGTTTCTGTGTGCAGTGCTGGCCTCTCTGAATGTTAATAAAGTTCTGCTTCCTTCCTAAGCCACATCATTTAGAGCTAATGAAGCAGCGAAGGGTTGCGGGAGAGGGAGCCTACTGTAGGGGCTGGTGACATGCTGGGGGAGGAAACCTCCTGCAAATGGCCTTCTTTACTTCAGATGGCTCCCAGCTGTCACTGCTCTTCTCTCCTACCCTGTCTACCGAGTATGCCTTCCTTCTGCACTGCAGGGGGAGAATTAGAGAGGCAGAGATAAAATAGCCCAATACAGTCAGGATAAGTGTGTTCCTTTTTGAACTCAGTGTTTGAAAACAGTAGCAGGCTCCGTGGACTGCTTAGTGAGATTCCTAGTGGGAATAAGAGCTCAAGGAAGGCTTCTCTGTATATAAGCATTGGTAAAACTTCACTCACTTAGTTGTAGCTCAGAAGGTAGCTGACAGGGGGTGAATATTTTGTCTAATGACATCATACGAAGTCTTTATCCTGGATTGCAAAGCATGCTGTCCTTTGTGATCATCTTGCCACAATTCCATTTTTAGCACAGTGCACGTGCTTTCGGGCAGCTGTTGGATTTCAGAAGGTAGGGTGTGATTCTCTTTTTGGCTTGAGATATGGAGCCCAACTCTTGTGCATCCAGAGTTAGTCTAACTACCTGGCAATGGGCTCTCCAGCTCTTACTCATCTTCATTCTACCCTTTCCACCAGGGCACTTCAGTCAGATTTACCACCATTGACAAGCTGAGTTCTAGAGCAAGAAAAACAGCTAGAGATTGAAAATACCTTTTAATGTGTTAATTTTGCAATGTGTATGATTTTCCTCTTGTAAGAGAATAATTGCTTCTGCCTGGTTAACAGTATTAACTACCTGTAATACAACATACTGCATACTTAAAATATCCTGGGATGATTAACTTCAGTGCTTAAAACTGTCAAGAAGTCCTGAAGCTTGTGTTTGAGCGCAAACTTCCTAATAATGAAATGCTTTTTGCTTCTTTAGTTGAGTGTAGTTTGTTTACTTAACGTTTACCAGAGAACAGAAGAACTAAATTGAAATTTAGGCGCAAATACGGGTTGGGTGGAGAATGGCTGGAGAGCAGCCCTGAGGAGAACGACTTGGGGGTGCTCATGGTTGAGAAGCTCAACGTGAGCCAGCAATGCGTGCTGGCAGCCCAGAAAGCCAACCGCATCTTGGGCTGCATCAAAAGAATCGTGGCCAGCAGCTTAAGGGAGGTGATTCTAGCCCACTACTCTGCTCTGGTGAGACCCCACCTGGAGTACTGTGTCCAGCTTTGGAGTCCTCAACACAGGAAGGACATGAACCTGTTGGAACGGGTCTAGCGGAGGGCTACAAAAATGATCAGAGGGCTGGAGCACTTTTTATATGAAGATAGGCTGAGAACTGGGGTTGTTCAGCCTGGAGAAGAGAAGGCTCCTGGGAGATTCTGTAACAGCCTTCTAGTACCTAAAGGGGGCCTACAGGAGAGATGGGGAGGGACTCTCTATCAGGGAGTGTAGTGATAGGACGAGGGGTGATGGTTTAAACTGAAAAAAGGGAGATTTTTGATGAGATCTCGGGAAGAAATTCTTTCCTGTGGGAGTGGTGAGACACTGGAACAAGTTGCCCAGAGAAGCTGTGGATGCCCCATCCCTGGAGATGTTCAAGGCCATGCTGGATGGGGCTTTGAGCAACCTGCTCTAGTGGGAGGTGTCCCTGCCCATGGCAGGGGGGTTGATCGATGATCTTTAAGGTCCCTTCCAACTTTAACCATTCTGTGATTCTGTGAAATACTCCTGACATCACGACTGGTAGAACAAAATTTAAAACACTTAGTTTTGGTGGTGAGGTTTTTTTTGGGGGTTGGGTTGTTTTTTTTTTTGGTGGAAAATTGAACTAAAGATTGGAGAGATTGCTGAAGAACAAACCAAAACATTCAGTACTATTGGTAACCTGGCCCAATAGCAGTCTGCGTCTCTGCCTAGTAATCACTCTAAAACAAAGTAGAGTTTGTCTTTGTCTGGCTTGTCAAGCATCTGGCCAGTGTGTGAGTTTTCCTTTTGCCTGTGAAGCTACAGAACATTCTTTATATTTTCCTGTTTGAGCTTCACAAAGGACATGTAAGACTTGAAAGTAGATTGTCTGTTTCTGAAGGACCTCTATATGAAGAGTAGCACATCTCTTTGAAGTTAAGCCAGCTGTGAAGTGCTCTTGATTATAGGCAGCTGATGATACTGCAATTTTTGAGTAAAGTTTGATATTTGGAGGTCTAAATAGAGAGTATTGGTCTAGCTCCAGCTGAGTTTTTCATTAAAAATGAATAGGAGCCTTTCTGAAAGGTGATGTGTTTGGTGCAGAAGGGACTAGAATCTTCTGTTTATCCGCAGGGTGTGCAGAGTCTTGGCAAAACTGTCTGACCTTTCTTACCTTGACTCCTCATTTCAGTGATGTGTCTTGACATTGCTCTGGCAGTACTCCTTTTAATGATAAGAAGTTAGTTTAATGACAGAAAGGTGGTTTAGTGCCCATGTCAGCTCAGTTCTAGGGTCCTTTGAAGGGGCTAGTATTTAGGACATGGGTTTTCCCCTCTTACCACTCTGTTACCCATCACAGAAACGGCTCAGCCTTGGAACTCTTCGTAGTTTAGCTGTGTTTAATTTACCATATGATATTAAGGGATTTTAATTGTCACCTGCTCTCTTAGCTGTTCTTTGTTCTTATAACACCACATTTTTAAATTTTTTTTTCCATAGCTTTTGTTGCGTGTAGCTGCTGTTACACAGGGGCTTAAGTCCAAAGACATGCAAGAACACTGGTTGTCCTTCTTCTGGTTTAATGCAGTCCCAGCTCTGCCTGTCTGTGGAAAGAAACTGATTTTCAGTAGTAGCCAGGTGGTGTGGCCAGCCTCATTTCCTCCTGGCTGAGACTCTTGGTTACCTTTTTTTTAAGTCTTTGCGTGTCTCATTCATATGTTTGCATGATCATTGAGACCATAGACTCACTTGGATTATTGGTCTCCTTTATTTATGCGTCACCTGGCACAGTGAGGACCTAATGTGACAGCTTTTTAGATGCTGTCTCTGTAAAAGCTCAATAACACTCAGAAATGGACGAGGTTCACTGTCTTACCTGTAGGGTGTTGATCAGGGTCAAGGTAATGTTGATAGTTACTGATTTAAAATTGGTTTGACCAAGTAACCTGAGATTAGCTATGGTGTGAAAATTGATCAATTTTGATCATTCTCAAAGCTTTTTTTTTTTGCCCCCACTAGCTCCATCTACTGTCTCTGAGGGTACACGTGGAATTTCAGATGTCTTCAGCGTGGGTTCTCATGAATCCACATTAGCCAGAAATTTCCAGTTGACTCAATATTCCTCAAGTCAGGGGGCAGCACTCCAAAAACAGAAAAGGCAAACAAAGTGCAAGTTGGTCTCTGGATCTTTTAAAACCATATTTGTTAAAGAATTCAGTCTAGGTAGTTGTATCTTGTTTGATATCAGCATTAAAAACTTCAGCTCAATGTATACTTTCTAACTTAAAGGACTATAAAACTTAAGTTTACAGCTGTTTAAATTGCTCAACTAGGAGTAAGAACGTAGGTTTTGTTTGGTGGTTTTTTGACAAGGCAGCTGGCTCTCTTGTGCTGGTTAGAGCTTTTATTGAATGTTTTTTAAGGTGACAAATGGTATTTGATGCATTCATGGAGGTGAGCTCCATCACTAGCTATCAGCCATGATAAAGCCTTTGAGGGAGGAATTTTCTTAGCTCACCGATTTCCCTGGCAGATCTTCCAGGTTCTCATCACGGATTGCTTACACTTGCTTCTACGCATTTCCCTTGAGTATTGGCTACTGCCTTTTGTGTCCCCAACCTGTCCCCTAGCGCAAGAGAGTGAGAATAAAGCTCCTTGTGGCTGTCACAATGATGCAATCGAGTTTCCCGCATTTGGGGAAATTGCAGGAGTCAGCACCTAGGACTGTGAGGGTTGATCTTCACCCTGAGAAAACTGTCTTCCTGCCCAGGGTGTTTCCCCTGGCATCTGTTGGCGGCAGAATGATTGGGGGAAAGAGATCTTGGTCTGGTCTGGTATCAGGAGCTGTTCTGGCTTCTTACAAATCCTGTGGTGTGCTGAGTGATAGCGCTCCAGCTTTTTCAGGTTCAGCTTGGTGCCTAGACGACGCGATGGTAGGTACTGTGTAAATGACCCGAGAGAATGAAATGTAACCTTAGTCCTTTTGTGGAGGCACTGATTTTTAGGCAAAAATGTGAAGTTTATCTTCTGTGTTGAAAACATAGCACAAATTATAAAATTGACATATCTGATCAATTGGTTTTGAAAAGAACCATCTTTATTTGCAAATGGGGTCCTTT
This sequence comes from Tringa tobata, assembly GCA_033628505.1. Lineage (NCBI taxonomy): Eukaryota > Metazoa > Chordata > Aves > Charadriiformes > Scolopacidae > Tringa > Tringa tobata. The sequence goes on from JAHREE010000430.1 coordinate 2,449,909, forward strand.
TTTTAACCCACTCTCTTAGAAATGTGTAGAAGTTGTAAAACAGCAGGAAGCCAAGTCACTAAAAGCATCCAGAGGAATTTAATTTTATTTTCATAAACCAATCTACCCACTCACATCTATCTGTGTAAACTAATTACTTTTTTAATTAGGTAGCCTTTTTGATTGCTTATGGAGAGCTGTGGTGAAATTTACTACTAATTATGCTGGGGCAGGAGAAGGCCTCTGGATTGTTAGGAAGGATGAGAAAATTTTATTTCCTTTTGTTGAAACGGGGAGCAAGCAGTAATTGATACATAAATAATGTGCTTATTTTTCCAATTTCAACCTATTCAGCTTTTGTTAACCTTACTAATTGAGGCTTTTTCTGTGGGTCACTTGGTTTCCTTCCATCTAATGTAACATCTACAGGACATTCAGAACAATAAACAAAACTGTTGTAAAGTTTAAGTTTTCCTTCTTTGTGTTAATGTTTTTATTGAGTAGTTCTAAATTTTTGGACTTTGTTGAGTTCCAGTGATGTTTTCCCCAAAATACTGGATCCTAGGACATGCTAGCAAGTAATCTGCAAAGTTTAACCCCTGTTTTTTTTCACTGTAGTTCAATATGTGTTTAGAAAACTGGGAGAAGGTGGTAGTTTCACATCTCTTGTGCCATCTCCTCTGACACCCTGAGCCTTTTGTGAATGTGATTCTGAAAGTCCAAACATTGCCCTTACCTAAAAGTCAAAATATGAGAGAGCATGTCAGAAGTGCTGGTAGCACAGGGTACGTTATATTCTGCAGATCCATGAGCGTTAGACATCTATGAAGTGCTTGCCCTTGGATTCAGCGGCACTGTGCTAATCAGCTCTGCACTCTGCAGTCAGTCCCCTTTTCCTATCTCAAGGGTTTAGCAGGACTTCTGAAAGGGATGTGCTGTACCACTTTCATTCTTTTTTAATCCAAAGTATCTATGTACAGTTAGCTCTTACCTTCTCTTAAAGGATGTTGGAGCTTCCTGCCTGAAGATGTACCTTGTTTTTTGTTGTAGCTGATTATGTGCATACGGGCTTATTCTGTTGGATGCTAACTTAAGTCTTGGACCCAAAACCCAGTCTTGGGTTTCTCTTCTGAAACTGTGTTTTAATGGAGAAGTTTCCTTTTAACCTATCCTGCGTGATCTTGGTGAAATTCAGCTAATTCAACTCAATGAGCAACACTTTGATTGGAAAAAAATTTGTTATTCAGTCTGTTCCCTTTTATGCTAGTAATCTATGGCCAGGAATGACCTGTAGATAGTGATGCTTCTTGTGCAAGTGCTTTTGGGTGGGTCAGGCTGTGCTTTCCTCTGCTCCATATACTTCTTAAGTCATTCCAAAATTATTATTATTTTAGTACAAAACTTCAGTTGTCTTACTTGTGTTGGTTGGTCCCTAGTACACTGTGGCCAATTCTAAGAACTGATTTCCATATTTCAAGGAAGTGGTACCTGTTTGGCTAATAAATGAAAGGGTAAAAGGATGCAGTGGCAGCTGTTTTCTCTGCTTGTGTTTTGGAAGAAATAAATGATGTAGACGTTGGACTCTAAGCAGAGGTTCAGGGTTGCAAATCCCAGACAGAGATGCAGGTTAGTTATTGCAATTAGAGCCAGAAGAATAGGGGTGAGGAAGGGATTTGTGGCTTAATGGTGTGCTTCCTATAGTTTGTGCTGAAGCATGGATGTTTCTTGCATGCTCTTCTTGAGTGCTCAACCTGTGGTTTTCAGAAGAAAGCTAAGTCATTTTCCTGGATCTTGCTCCCAGAAGATAAATATCATAAAACCACCACTGAAAAGAGCAGTGCTAATAAATTGCAAGGTTTGCTTTTCACGCAGACTATTTTGAGGGACTTTGAGTGTGTTATATTAGAGGCCTCTCAGAAACACTGTTCTAGAATCATGGTTACTTTTATAAATAGAAGAAACTTACCTTCAAAGAATCCTTGGGAAATTATCACTGGGTAAGAAAATGCTTTGTGTTATTTACAGCATTTCTAGTAACATAACAAAAGCAACTGGCCTGTAAATTAGCTGGCTATACATAGAAGTTTTTCAAGTGAAGAAAGGAGTTCAGGACAGAGTTTCGATACTACTTTCAGTTTGATTGTTTGATCAGATTTGAGACAGTATAACTGAGGACTCAAGAAATACTAGTTTTCCAGTGAAAGTACCAAGTTTGTTCTGTAGCTGTATTTCAGATGCAGCACATCTCCTGATTCAAGGGGCAAGAATCTTAGTTATGCAAGGGTAAACTTAAAAGCAGGTAGTAGCTAGTAAGCATGTGGCAGAGCAATGGACACAGAACTTAGTAACTTCCAAATTGTTATGTTCAGTCCACATTTACTTCTCAAATCACCTTTTCTGTGTTTCCAGTCACAGTATAACATGGACTCTTGTTCTGCTATGACCTCTCAGTAAAACAAATGGTTTGTTCAACTGGCAAATAAATGAGAAACCTCGTAAACATATTCTGCCAGGAAGGGAGCTATAATTGAAAGGATACTACCTCTGTCCAGGCTGTAAAAAATGCATTAATGATAAGAGTCTGAATGAGTCTAATGAAAACTGAATGATAAATTAACACGTATCATCATATGAAAAAGTAAATACCTCTCGCCAATCTTAGGCAGACTTTGAAAGGCATCAGTAAAGCTAATGATAAAGTCCAAAAAGGACAGAGGACAAAAAATGTTGCCCAGGGGATTTTTCTTTTTTGAGACGGTCTCTTGTATCAGCTAATGCAGACTGTGTATCTCCAAAAAGAGTAGATAACTTTAAAATTAGAAATAATACGGTATAACTTGATGTGCTACTGCCTTTTGAGTTTGGGATCCGAGTGGGTAGTAACAATACTACTGTTTATGCTTAATCTTCTGTATTTTACTTTGCTATGGAACTTGGATCCAGTGTAAATGATAAATGTTTCATCAGCAAAAATAGTCTTCTTTATGAATAATCTGCACCTAGCCACTCAGAGGAGCACTGCTGGAAAAATGCAGTCTACTGTAACACATCACTGGATCAACTGTTCTGCTACCACGAGTAATGCATTGTCATTCTCTGCATGGCTTTGCCTGTCGCCCTTCAGAGGCCAGCCCTATGTTATTGCAGCCTTGTCACAATTTTTTGGTATAGTTTTTACAAGTATCATGCTTGCTGTCCTCTCAGAAGTTAAGATACTTCCAGAGGCATCTGGAGACAAGAACAGAGCAAATCCTTTCAGATATGAACATACTTTGATTTTCACCAGCGAGACTGGCTATTTGCAATGCAGTAAGTTCTTTTGGAGAACTTAGTAAAAGGGAAGAAATGGATGGCAGAGAGTATCATCTTGGTTCATGATGCAGCTGGAGAAACAACATAAGAAACAACTCTGCCCTAGAAACTATTGCACCGAGAGACTTTTCCCTGGAGTCTGGTTTATATGGTAGCTACTGAGTCCCATGTGCCTTTAACTATAAATGCCATCTTAAGCCACATCACAATGCCACTTTCTTTCAGCCACTATAGGTCATATTTCTGTTTAGCTTTCATGCTGACCTGCATTTCTTGTGGTACTCAGCAACCGCACCTCATTTTTCTCTGGGTTTGTTTTCCAGAAGTTTTATTTCTTCTGGAGAAGAGTAATTTTTATCTTAAACTGTGCTTTACCCAGCAGAATTTACACCTCCCCACACCTCCTTTCAGCCCAGCATCTATTCACCATACTCAACTCAGTGGCCACAAGCATTGAGTTACTCTTACACAGGCTGCAGCTGGTCAGGTAAAATATGCTTTATCAGCTCCAGCTACCTTTCCTGGTGAAGGCCCATAGAAGAAGCTGACTGAAATGATTATTCAAAGGCAAATGTTCTCATCAGTAGCTCTTTTGTGGTGTGAACCGGGCAGTGTCTACTGGGCAGTTATGTGCCCAGGACACAATGCTGGTAAGAAGACATCCATGTATTCTTACGAAACCATAGTAGTGTCACAAAAGGTTTCACTTCTTAGCACTGTTTAGTGCTGGTGTGGGGTCACTTCAAAAGTAGGTCACTCTGCAGTCAGTCAGAAACCTTGTAGTGTTGACGATCTGTCACAACAGAACTTGGAAGTGATGGCGGCATAGACTTATTTCTCTCAATGCACTTAAGGTACACAAGTAGAAGTACTAAAACTGCAGTTTACCCAAACTCAGGCAAATTAACAAAAGTTTTTATTAAGAGTATTCAATATAGCACCACACAAAAGGTACACTGTGCTTCCTGTTGCCTTTAAGGAACATGCCAGAACACTTTCAAACTAGAAAAACTAATGTAAAAAGCTTTCTTGTTCATCAGCAGAGCTACTGTTTGCTGTTTAGAGAAGCTATTCTGAAAGAACCACAGCTTTTGTACATAAAGTTTTAATGGTCTTCCAGGCAGATTAGGCTTGTTCCCTTACCCATTAGTTCTTTTTCATCTTCTGGGGTTTGAGCTTTTGTTTAAAAAAACGTAACAAATCACTTAGGCCAAGTGCTTTCAGGAAGAGCATTCAATCCAGAACTCTTACCAGCAGATCCAACTGACAACTTACTATGTCAGCTGCTAAATTCCATTTCTTGAAAAAGTAACAGAATTTCGATTAATGGTAACTGTGTGAATTGGGCTCTACGAATCAACCCCAGGCAAAATGAGAAAGTTTTGGAATCAGCTCTTAATTCTGTCTTGGGCTCAAAGCTAAACAAAGAGTAGGTACTTCAACAAATTACAGATAAATTGCATCACAGAAAAAGAGATGGGTGACTTTGAAGAGTCATTTAGTCCATCTCCTCTTGCAGTACAAATTGCTATGCTATAGTGGCCTGAAATCATTTCAAATATAAGGTGCTTCTAAAGTCCATGTCAGGGCGTTGGAACCAGATGATCTTTAAGGTTTCTTCCAACCCAACCCATTCCGTTAATTCTGAAGTCTTTATTGGTCCCTCACATTCTTTACATAGCTGAACTTTGTTTTTTAGCCTGAATTGTTCAGATTAAGTTCCGTATATTAGCTATTACACTATTACACTTACATTAAATAGGCTTTATTTTTCCTTTCTGTAACTGAGGTGAACTGGAAATGCTTCTATTTTGCCTGAATATGGAGTACACAGGTGCTTCAGAACATCCTTTATTTGATGCTTCTTGCAGTTAGAGAAGGGCCAGTTTGCATAAAGGGAACCTTAGCAAGTCAACAATAGTAACAGAGCCATAGTCAAATGAAAGTGTGGAATGGACCCAGTGCTAATGCATATAAAGAGAGTACTGAAAAACTTCTAGGCTTCCAGCTTCACTGACTCCAGTATGGAACGTGCTTCTTTATATTCTTCAGCTTCTTCCAATTCTTTTTCGTTTTCCTGGAATTAAAAAAAAACACCAACAAAAAAACCCTGAGTACTTTAAAAATAATTGACATGGGATTAAATTTAAGAAGGTAACTATGAAAAAAACCTGGTAAGAACAGAGGAGGAGAAGGCTGAGGTACTTAACAACTTTTTTGTCTCAGCCTTCACTGGCAACGTCTCTCCCAACACCTCTCAAGTGGATGGACCACAAGACAGGGACTGGGGGAGCAAAGTCCCTACCCTATATGAGAAGATTAGGTTTGTGACCACATGAGGAACCTGAATATACAGAAGTCTATGGGACCTGTGGAGATGCAACCCAGAGTAGCCAAGCTACTCTCCACGATATTTGAGAAGTCATGGCAGCCAAATGAAGTCCTCAGTGATAGGAGAAAGGGAAACATTTCCCCCATATTTAAAAAGGGTAGGAAGGGGGACCCTGGGAACTACCAACCTCTCAATCTCACCTCTGTGCCTGGAAGATCATGGAGCAGATCCTCCTAGAAGCTATGCCAAGGCACATGGAGGACAGGGAGGTGATTCAAGACAGCCAGAATGGCTTTACCAAAGGCAAGTCTTCCCTCATGTTCTATGATGGAGTGACTGCATCAATGAACAAGGGAAGAGTTATGGAGCAACCTAATCCAGTTGAAGGTGTCCCTGCTCATTGCAGGGCAGTTGGACTATATGACCTTTAAAGGTCCCTTCCAACCCAAACCGTTCTATGATTCGGTGAAACAAGGGCTAGATAATTATTGAAAATACTGCTTCTACATGACTGAAAGCACAGGTAACTTCTTTTGTCCTACCTAAGGTCCAGGATAATGGTGTCATGTGTGAGTAGATGTGACCTATGCATACCTTTATTTCATTCTGTTAAATATTTAAAATGAAGAACAGCATAATTGGAATGAATAACAACAGACCTCAAAACAAGTGTACCATTAGGAAAAAGCTTAAGCAGACTGACAATTCAAAAAAACATACTATACAGCTGATTTTAATAAAAGCACTTGAAGGTGAGGTAAGCACAGAAAGCAATCCTTGAAGACTTCCAGATTCTTAAAAACAACAGTAACTCCCCTCCATTCCTTGTTTTAAGTTTGTCCAGCACACTGTGTGAATCAACAGAACCACTTCTGCATGCCACTGAAATCTGGACTGTCCAACTGTCAAGTAGCAAGCTGAATGACAAAAGGACCCTAAATCCTGGCAGGTACTGAGCATCTATTCTGGAAAACAGTAGAGGCATGATACATGAGGATAAGTCTCCTTAAGTTTTCCTTTGAGAATGGTTTTGCATTTTAGCCATCAAATGCATGTATTTTAGGGTATGTATTTTCAGCCTCACAGTAGCATTCATATGTGTAAGATGGTAAGTCAGCTTTTAAAATAAGCATGATGATCTCCAAACTTAATTTCATTTCAGTGAATCTATTTGTACAAGATACTATTTATTCCTGCAGGTATTCATATCTTAAAAACGTGGCACTAGTGCTCACAGAAGTAGCAATTGACAAGGACTCAGCTGTCTTGTTTCTTGTCCATAGTATAATAAAAACAGTAAGCCAAAGTATTTTGACTATTTCAGTTCATTACAAACATATCACTACAAACATATTACATAAATCTACATGATCTAGAAAACTACCGAAAGCAGGTGTACTGCTTTTTTCAAAACTCACGCAGGAATTCAGAGTCCATTCTAGCAGTTCAGTATTTAAGTGCACATTGAGTGTATATGACCTTAAAGACAGCTTCTAATTGTCTAACACACACAGTTTCCATATACTGAAGGCCAAGTCTGCAAAGACAGTTATTTAAAATTAAATATTGGTATATTATAGGATGCTAGTCTTGGGACCTATAAAAAGTAGTTCTTCAATCCAGTTCTAATATGCTGCAATTACACTGCAGACAAGCATGTTCATCCAAGTTCATCAAGGCATTTCTTGATCAGTGTCTTTTGGTGTATACTTACTAGTAGTTGAGTAAGATCTGCATGTGCAACTTCTAATCTGCGCTGGCAGTCTGGAATCATCATTCGTGACTCTTGTAAGATCTCGATCTGTGAAAATTATAAGCCAATGCAATGAGACTGTACTCCAGATTGGAATTTATTTTTTAAGATAACTATTTACTCTAACAAAATCAGTAGTCCGGTCATCATCTAGGAACTTCAAAACAGTTGTATGAATTTTCTGAATAGGTTTTTTTATTAAACGACACTCGCTTAGCATAATTGCTTAAAACTCTGTTAATTTACAGGACTCTTCCATTTACTTTGTGCTTAAATAAAGTATTAAGTACACAAGAATATTTAGAATAATTTGGCCCTTAGCAGAAAGTACTGTCTGATAAGCTTTCCATACAGCATTTGTTAAAAAGGCTATTTAAAACAAACGTCGTCCTGCTGTCATGAAGCAGCTTCATCCAAAATGGGATCAGCTGGTTATATAAATATCTCCTGCATCTTTTGGGTAATAAAGAAAAACAGTGTTCAGATAATACCACATAGAGATAATTACTGCATGAAAAAAGTTATTGAGTTATTGATCACATTGTGTGCACACTGCAGGAGGCTCTGACTGAAAGACAAAGGTAAAGAAAAATGAAAAGCAAAGACCAGCAGGCTCATATTTTTGATGCTTATCATGCATAAAAAGTTATTACTTATCCTTGTGCTTCATTTTAGGAGAAAGATTATTCTCACCATGCACTTTGAACAAAATTACTAAACTGGCACCCACTGAATCTGAACATCCTGCCGCCTCCTACAGAAAACAACTTCACATTTATACAAGGGAACACTTATTTCATGGAACGTTTCTGGATCTGAAATTCAGCCACTGAGGAGAAAAGGTGTGCGGAGTTGCTCAGTAATGTTAAATCTATTTAGAAATGAAAATCTGTTAGACATTTAAACATGAAACCTCTTCTGCATTCGGGATAACCTGCAACAGACGGTGTTACCTTTAAATGGCTTACTTCATTCTGTCATTCCTATGTTGTGTTATCCTTTCAGTTTTAATGCTGCTGTAGGGAAGGGAACACTGTCATTGTAAAACAGAAGATAAGCTACAGCTAAGACTTTATTTCTGCATACAGGAACACCTTATGTAGTAAACAATTATCACCATGCTTTTAAGTGTCACATATTTAAGTTCTTAGTTCAAGTTATTTTTGAGAGAAAGGGTTTAAAACCTTTGTTTCTCATTTTCTTTCAGGGAATCGAGGGCAAAACTCGTCTTTTTTAATGAAGGAAAGATGGGTGGAAAATGTTATAAAAAAAATTTAAGCACTCCCAAGTTCAAGTTCTCATCGGTATTATCACTTTTAAGCATTCAGTGTTGGACTGTATTAAAAATAAGACTAGGAACTCTGCATATTACCCTTTCAGCAATGAATGAATAAATAAAGGTTTGTAACTTCCATGGAATGAGGTGTGCCATAACCTGCATGAGACGGTGCCTTCTGCTTTATGTACTACAAATTTCTTTCATAAAGAATACCTACAGGGGTAAGGATATCCAATGATGACTTCCTTGGATCAGTATTGCTAAATAGTTGTGTATTGTAAAGCTGGTAGATGATATGGAAAGTAGTAACTTACTGGATATATGCCACTCAGCAATCTGGGAAGGCAAATCTAGAATCTGTAAACTGTAGTCCTGGCTGCTCTAAAAAAAGAACGGAACTACTACAATCACTCTGCTCATAACAGAATTTGACTGAGGTCCAAAGGGCTACCTGAATTTTATTTGCATTTTCCTGCAGTTATGCAATAATAAATAAAAACCAGAAGGATGATAAATCCTGGAACTACATTCACTAGGTGCAAACAGTTACAGACTGTAACAAGAATTTGGTGGAACCAAGATTACTAATCACCAAACTACCTATGCAAACTCTGATAACTTCTGCATAAAACATATTTTTTTTCAACTAATGCCAATAATCCCAGGTAGACCATTTACTGTTTCAATGTATATAATAAAGCAAAGTCAAAAGCTCAAATAATTAGCTAAACTTTAGGACTGGATTTAAAGTGTTTGCTCTCCAAAATCTATCAAAATTCTATCAAACTTTCTGACTGAATTCTAAGGAGTTTAAATTCTAAGCAGGTCACAGAGGAAGTTATTGCATGAAACTGATCTAACTTTGAAATATCTGCAAGGTTTCTGTGAGTTACAATGCCAAATTGAAGTATTAAAAAACTGGACTAACTGAAGTACATCTAAGTACAGTATTAAGACAAAACCAATAAAGCACAAAAATATGTACAAGGAGAAGCAAATTGAATATGTTGTCAATAACTGCACATAGGACCAAAAGGACTATTGTGGCTACAGTAAGAATGAGGTCCCCTTTCCTTTAAGTGTACTGAAAGAGCCAGTTAAACACATCTCCTCAACCAGCCACATTTCTAGTCAGTTATCTTTCAGGATTGAAGATATTTCTACTAAGGGAACAGACGTCTGGCATCTTTCAAAAGAAAGCAGTTCGCTCAGATGTGATGGAGCTTTCTAACTGTTGGGGTGTGTTTAGCCTATTTGCTAAACACGATGTGGACTTTCTGTAAACTGGATCAGATGTCAAAGAACTGCTGTGCATCAGTATCAGTAGCCTTCAATCTGTTTCCCATAAATTCTAGATTGCACTAACAGATAAAGCAGAAGAGATGCAAACACAGAGATCAGTTGCTTAAGTGGAAGGGCACCATAGCTAAAATCAGACAATTATTTTACACATTCAAAATAAGCACAAAGGCCAAACACGAGTCTGTGAGAGACAGCTGAGGAGGTGTGGTGGGTTAACCCTGACAGGATGCTGGTTGCCCACTGAGATGCTCCATCACTCCCCCCTCCTCAGCTGTACAGGGGAGAAGAAACACAAGGAAAGGCTTGTGGGTCCAGATAAGGACAGGGAGATCACTCACCAATTACCGTCATGGGCAAAACAGAATTGACTTTGGAAAATTTGTTTAATTTATTACCAATCAAATCCAGAGCAGGATGATAAGAAATAGAAGACCCTAAATCTTAAAACATTTTCCTCCAACCCCTCTCTTCTTCCTAGGCTTAAGCTTACCCCCAATTTTCTCTACGTCCTCTTCCCACAGCAGTGCAGGCGGACTGGGAATGGAAGTTGCAGTCAGTCCAACACACGTTGTCTCTGCTGTGCCTCCCTCCTCAGGGGGCAAACTCCTCACTTTCTTCCCTGCTCCAGCATGGGGTCCCTCTCACAGGAGACAGTCCTCCATAAGCTTCTCTAACGTGAGTCCTTCCCACAGGCTGCAGTTCTTCACGAACTGCTCCAATGTGGGTCCCTTCCCCAGGGTGCAATACTTCAGGAATGGACTGCTCCAATGTCATCACAACATCATCTACCTGGACTTATGCAAAGTGTTTGACACTGTCACACATGACATCCTGGTCTCAAACTGGAAAGTCATGGATTTGATGGATGGACCACTCAGTGGATAAGGAACTGGCTGGATGGCTGCACTAAAAGGGTTGCGGCTCAGTGTCCCAAGTGGCAGGCAGTGACGAGTGGTGTTCCTCAGGGGCTGGTACTGGGACCACCACTGTTCAACATCTTTGTTGGAGACATGGACAGTGGGATTGAGTGCACCCTCATGAAGTCTGCTGACGACACCAAGCTTTGTGGCGTGGTCAACATGCTGGAGTGAAGGGATACCATCTAGAGGGACCTGGCCAGACTTGAGAGGTGGACCCATGCAAACCTCATGAAGTTCAACCAAGCCAAGTGCAGGGTCCTCCACCTAGGACACGGCAATCCCAGGCACAAATACAGGCTAGGCAGAGAGCAGATTTAGATGAGCCTTGAGGAGAAGGACTTGGGAAGTGCTCGTGGATGAGAAGCTTGACATGAGCCAGCAGTGTGTGCTGGCAGCCCAGAAAGCCACTGCATCATGGGCTGCATCAAAAGAAGCGTGGCCAGCAGGTCGATTCTGCCCCTCTGCTCTGGTGAGACCTTACCTGGAGTACTGTGTCCAGCTTTGGAGTCCTCAACACAGGAAGGACATGAACCTGTTGGAACGGATCTAGTGGAGGGCTATAAAAATGATCAGAGGGCTCAAGCACTTTTTATATGAAGGCAGGCTGAGAGCTGGGGTTGTTCAGCCTGGAGAAGAGAAGGCTCCTGGGAGATTTTATAACGGCCTTCTAGTACCTAAAGGGGGCCTACAGGAGAGATGGGGAGGGACTCTCTATCAGGGAGTGTAGTGATAGGACGAGGGATAATGATTTTAAATTGAAAGAGGGGAGATTTAGGTTAGATATTAGCAAGAAATTCTTTACTGTGAGTGTGGTGAAGCACTGGAACAGGTTGCCCAGAGAAGCTGTGGATGCCCCATCCCTGGAGATGTTCAAAGCCACACTGGATGGGGCTTTGAGCAACCTGGTCTAGTGGGATGTGTCCCTGCCCATGGCAGGGGGCTTGATCAATGATCTTTAAGGTCCCTTCCAACTCTAACCATTCTGTGAGTCTATAACTAGTTACTCAGGGATTATAAAGACATAATATGCTGGGCTAGGATGGTAGCATGGAGTTATAGGGAGGAGGACAGCATAGGTGATGCATGAAAAAGCTGGGCATAGGAAAGACAGAAACTCGGAGGAGATACAGCATGAAGGTGAATGCAGAGGGGAAAAAAGCCCCAACGTACACAAAAACTGCAGGAAACCGAGTTTTATTCATTCTACTTCCTTTGAAGCAACTTGTTTTATTTTCACACGGTAGGCTCAAAAGAAGCTTGAGCTGTTCACAAATACAGGATAGTAGAGCACACTGCAGTCCATTGTAGGTTGAGTTGTCAAATACATTGATCAAAACACTTCTGAAGGACCCCAAAGAAAAGCTTGTAGTGAAGAACTGGAGAACATTGCTTTGTTTCTGAAGTGATTGAGTGTTCCAAGAACTGAAACGGCTCCAGATCAACCACAAACCACCTACCATTTGTAGCATGAAAGCTGAAGGAGGAGAAAAACCCCTAAATCTAATGCCTCGGTATTTCAAATGAGCTTACTCTGCAGCTCCTCTCAGGTGTGGGCTAATCCTGTTTCTTCTGAAGCAGATGCCTTTAGGACATAAAAGCCAGAAAGGTTCCTCTGCTCTTTTTGGAAAGCAGTTTTCAGTGAGAACACCACATGACTTGAAACTAAAAATAAAAAAAAAAAGAAATACTTTCCAGAGGACAGAAGCAAAACTCCGTGTCCTCCACTGAAATACACTGTATCACGAGTTACAGATGTTGCTCCTTTAAAATTAACTTAGAGGATGATAACAGAATTACCATGAAGTTGTCATTTAATCAGCAGGCAGCACATTTCTTTCCAGCAACTCAAAATTCTACCTGAACAGATCCATGTTGAGGCAAATATAAACGTCACCCTGTAAAGAGGTGAGAGGTGGTAAACATCTGAATGAAAAGGTTTCTTTGGAACGGTGTAAAGAAAACACTGACAAAAGAATGGTTCAACCTCGTTAGAACAAACAGCCAAATTTTCTCTCTGTGCCCCCTCCTGCAAGTTTTTGTGGAGGAGGTCAAACTGGAGGAGAGGCTAAGAGGGTTGGGGTTTTCTTTCTGTTGTTGGGGTTTTTTGGTTGGTTATTAAGATATAGATTCTGAATCCGTGCTTATTGTAATACATGCTATGCTAAACGTAGCAGGCTGCTTAGGAGATGTTTTAGATTAAGCTTGAAGGTTTGGGAAGAATCCCCCTTTTGTTTTGTGGAGGTGAAATACCTGGCAAAATATTTGTGCTAAAATCAGCAGCAGAACAGATATGGGAAGTTCCCTACATAGACAGAAGGCAGAAAAGTCAAGTAAGATTTTTTTCTTCCCTCTAGAGCAGAGGAAAAGTGAGGCCAGATGAAAAAGAAATTAATCACGTCCCATCTCAGTGGCAGGTCTGTTCTACCATAGGAATGTTGCTATACGGAATTATTCCAAATACTGCACAAGTGCTTTTAATCAGAAAGCCTGGAATCCAAAAGGTATTTACACCTGCCTAGGTAAAAAGGAAAACACAAGGGAAAAGGAAGAGCACAATAATGATTTTTCATCATTTGGTCCCTTCCAGAAAGTACATTAGGCAATAAACCAGAAGTTTGAAAGCACTTTTTAATACCAGTTTTATATTAGGAATATTATTCTGAATTAAGTCCAGAGAATTCCAAGTTGTTATATTTTAAGGAAACAAACCGTACTTGTGAAAGATACTGTCCAAATACATAAGGGGGAGCATTAGACCCTTCATTAGCATTTCCACTGACTTTCTACCTAAGCAACTAGAGCTAGAGTTCAGATCATTATGGAAAGATCATCTTTTCTTAGGAAAAAAATGAAACAAAACCAACTTAGGAAAATAATCAGACTGAAGTGAAACTCTGTTTCATGGAATGTTACTGTATGTGCCTGGTAAGAAGACTGAAACTTCAACTGAGTGATTTGGGTGGAGGGTGGAAAGAGCTAAAGATGTAAAAAGCCAACTGAGCTAGGAGTATTTGATGCTAAATAGATATTTTAAAATGAAAAAGTTACGCAACATTACAGTGTTTCTTTCCGCCAGAATTCCAGTAACAAGATTAGCAGCAAAGTCTCATCTTCTACAATGATTTTCCAAAACAATATGCATTGTTTCCAGAAGAACTTCTTTTTAGCTGTTCCACGAGATACTCCACCTTCAACTCAACAAAGCAAGACAAATATTGCTGTTCTCACTAATACTTGCAAAAAACCTGTGTATTAGCAAGATGTACTTTATGTATTGTTATGTACACTTTGGCATGCAGATACTGAATTCTATGTTAAGTCCACTGGATTTTTTTTTTTTCCATCTGGAAAAGACATTACATGAGAATAATTTGGAACTGTAGGATAACTATTTTTAAAAAATGAAAATTTATCATTTATCAGTAAAAATGCTGACTTAACAAAAACTCCAGAGTGTACCTACAAACCCACTTAGAGGAAACAAGGAGTAGATACCTCAGGCTTTTCCCACATTATCAAGCTTCAAGGTAAAAGCATTAGATGGGGAAGGATGTTTATTTATGTACAAGACACATCAACAACTAGAGAGAACTACTGACTCCTACCATCAGTCTGCACTCCTAAGTGACCACAGTGTAAAAAGCTTCCATTACAGATAAAGTATTATGAAGCTCTGTGTAAAGTCTTCGTATATTGAAAACCATCAAACTAGTAGAACATAAGGCTTCATTGCAAAAAAATCCACACCAAGGTACAATTGCATTACTTGGTGCCACCAGTTAGGGTTCTTCATAACCCTCTACAGAAACTATAAGTAGAATTTACACCTGGTAGAACACATCAAAAGCCTTTTAATATTTTTTCCTAAATTGTACCAACCTGGTAATTTCTTTTAATAAAATAATTCCGTTTTTAGTAAGATTGTTTTCAATTTAGTATTTTATTAAAGTATCATGGTTGATGACAGTGTAATTTTGAGAAAGAAAAATGAAAAAACTTTCTTTCATATCCTTTTTTTCCAAGTATTGTTCTTCATTTTTTTTTTTTCTGCCAGCTTGGCTCAAACAAATTGTTACTAGCTTTCCCCTAAATTCTAAACTTCTCATCTGCCTTTCATAGGCAAAAGAATGAATGATAGCACAGTGGTGTTTATATTTTGTATTTTTTTCAAAAAAAAAAAAAAGCTGTAACTGATGGAAAAGGGCTTCCTTGACCCACAATGCCAGAGATTCTTTCTCCATGTTATACAACCTACCACAAGTAGTTCTCCCTCAGCTCAGATTCAGCTGAAGTATGTAAGTTGAGACACAGCAAATAATGCAAATACAATGTGCACCCAGGACAGTGGTAATACACGGGTGTTACAAGTGAAAATCAGGGTGTATCCCTCAGGGACAAGACGCAAGACTCAGCAAATGAAAGCTCTGGCTTTACTGAAAGCACAGCGTTACCACAGTGGGAGCCCCGGGACACCAACGCACAGCAGAGCCCTGCTCGGGGGTGAACCTGAAAGGAAAGCACTGCAGGGGTGGATAATAAAACTTGTGCAGATTAACATCTTATACATATGCAATATCCTGCTTTGGTTATTAGTGAACACACTGATACAATGCAGATGCTGTTGTCCAAATTCCATGGTGATCATACAGAGGCCAGGGCAGATGAGGGGGGAAGCAAACTCCTGGGTCACCATAACAGTGAGATAAAACGTGCTTGGGACTCTACATACTCAGGTGGGGGGAAAGGAACCACCCTGAGCAACCATAACAAAGTCTTCTCACACCCTACAAAGGGGTCTACAAATTATAATCTTGGTGAAAGCACACCAGCACTACGAGCAAACTGTCCTTTTTTGTTTCTCTGATACTGAATCTGCTCCTGATTAAGTCTTTCTGAACAGTGCAGGGGAAGGCTGGTATCTAATAACTCCCAACCACCCTAGCAGGTTACTGCCTCAGCTAGAGATCACCCGAGTTTACAGGAACAGGAACCACAAGCTGCCCCACTATACATGGAATTAGGAGAAAAATACTGAGTCAAACCCTATTGTTCTACAAAAGGACTGATCCCTCCTTACAGAGCAGACATATCCTCTGAAGTCTACATAAGCTGTAGGAATGGCATTATAAATTTTAAAGTTAAATTTTCCATAGTCACTTCTGTACTGCAGAGTTGTAACTAGAAAGCTAAATAAGTAGTACCTTAAGAAGCAAGCAATGCTTTTAAGCATCCCTCCCCCAACTCTGGATTTATTTGTTTATACATACCCAATTTAGTGACACCTCAGCTAAAATAATAGTTAAAATTATTCTCCTAGTGTGAAATTATTTAATTCATTTCCATCCCCAAAATGTTACTTTTCATTACTGAAATAAAGACTACAGCCACATTTTAAAATAGTTTTTCAGATTAGAAATTACTAACTAAAAGCAATTCTAAAAATGTCTGTCTACACATATTTTTTCCTGAAGAACTTCTCAAAGTACTAACTCTATCCAAAATATGGTTTTGAGCAAACTCTCCTTGTATTACATAATTTTTTCAGAGTAACAGATTTGATCCTATGAAAAATGTGCATATTCTGAGCCTCCAAATTCTTCATAATCCAAACTATTAACAACTTCCAGAATGCAAAGTACACTAAAAGAACAAGATGTGAAGACATCATTGGAGAAACTGACTGTTTTCAAAGCAGATCAGGCAATTTCTGAATTAATTGAGACTGTGAAAGCTTTTGTCATTGGTTTCTCAGAATACCTTCAAGTAGTGTGTAACATTTCATTTCACAGCAGAAGTTCACAGCCTCCACTGTTTTTGACTTTGATGATATCTTGCAGGTCACTGCAGAAATACCACGGTGCAGTCAAATAATCTGATGAATGGGGGACACTAAAACTGGGAATTGCATTCATTAGTTCTTGTTAGCACCAGCGGATCTTCAGAGAGACTACTATTTTGTAGGACCTTGGAGTCTCAGTCAGTGGTGAGGCAGACACAGCTCAGCTCCACAAATGCAATTCTTTATTTGTATACAGGTTCTTTATTTGTATTTCTTTCCCATGACATAATGAAAGCTAGGTAGGACATACACACATGAACTGAAATCAACTTAATAAAAAAGTCATTTTAGCTTGCTCTAAAAGGGCCTTCTCCAAGCTTGTTTTCATTAGTCTGTTATATTTGAGGATTTTTTTAATCTATTCTTCCATTGTTTAAAAAACAAGATGGGAGAACAGTAGGTTTTATAACACAAGGCCACGAGACTCTTGAAACAAGTGAAAATAACTTATTTTCAGTGTCAGTTTCTGTGAAGATTTAAGAGAAAACATTTAGGAAATGCTTGATGAAAACAACATAGTTAAAACATATTTAGTTGAAAGAATATAAAGGCCACTGTTAAACGCCGACATGCCACACTTCTGTAAAGACTGAACACAAATCTCTCGAAACCCAAGCCTTTTCTCGTACAGAGGGAAACTTCACACTCTTTCAGCTTCCTAAAGGGCACGTACCAACTGTCTGCTAGCACTATCCTTTGTGGGGAACCTTCCCAGAAAAATTTAATCATACTGTAATAGTAGTGACACTAAACCATACTCTTGAACAGATGAAACTATAGCCTTGCACCTTGTTAGTCAGTGACTTCATTACAAACTCGAGTGGCTGCATACTCATTGTTCTCCCTCTCCTATGATTTCACCAAAGAGATACCAGTGTACTCAAAAGTTGAAATGTTTCATCTTCATATTAAGTATAAAGCATTCTAACTTCACTGTAACATTTGCACTTACCAGAAATCACCTAGTTTACCTAAATGCACCCAGGCCATGTATTTTCAGGTTCTTGGTATTTCTAAGAAGGAGAGTTCATGGATACACACTGTTAAGAGAGTGACAGCCATCCTGACCCCAGGTGCAGTTGCCTTTTAATTTAACAGTTCTGGAGGAAAGGAAGTTTCTACAAATGGTTATTATGACTTTTACAACTGACAGGATTTTAGTCTAGTATTTACATAACAGGAGTCTAGAAAAAGATACAGGAGATTTATTTTTTTATTATTATTTAAAGATGACTATGATTAAATCAAAGCAAAGAAGAATTATGTGAAACCAGTTCTGGCATAGTTTACCTGCTTCTTAATTCCATAATCATCACATGCTTCAGCTTTCATTTTTTCAATCTTTTCTTCTTGCTGTTTTGCTTCTTTTTCATACATAACTTTTTCTTTTGCCAATCTGCAATTAAACCAAGGGATTATGTTAATCTGGTTCTATTACAGTAAAGTTACACCATTGATAACAAAAAAACCTGAAAGCTGCAGACCTATAGGATAATATTGTTTTATTAAAAAAAGGCTCTTAACCACCACAAAAAAATGCATCTAGGAACTGCCAAATTTAGCTATAATGTATAATGATTCTTTTAAGAATAGTTTAAATTAAAAATATTTTTAAAGATTCCATATGTGCTTATCCATTTGGAATATCCTAAAAGCTATATATTGGTACTTCATTTCAAATACATAGCAGAAACAGACAGCTGCCTTGTAGATCTAAATGACTGCTAATAAAGACAATAGTCCAGGGAAGAAAGCTAGCTATCTCAAAAAAGTCCTCACACTACAGGTAGCCAAACCAAACAGTATTAAGATGTCTGGAAAGACAACATTGTTATCATCAGCATTTGCCAGACTTTCTCAGCACCAACTAGCTTCTGATAGTTTTGTGAGTGACCCACATTGGCTGTCAGAGTCATGTGGCCTTTCCTCTTTCCTATTCACTGCTAAATAACACCACCGCGCCTGCATTTTTAGATTAATAATGATGGACATCCTTCTTAGTAGTAACTTTTTTTCAAAGTTATGACATGTAAATGAAAAGAAATAGAAGTTTCAGGTTCACAAACTATGATCCCAGAATTTTTTTTCCCTTCCCAATCACTACATTTCATGCCACTAAATGCATTGATTCCCATACTAGTTTTACTAGTTTTCATACAAAATAATGGAAAGCAAAATTCCCAAATAACACACTAGCCTGATAGTCTTCTGTTCCTCAGAGTATTTCCTCCATTTACCTTGATGCTGGTTGGGGGATATAGATGAAAATAACGGGTCCATAATTTACATTATAGCAACTTTTTTTATTGCCTATCTTTCTAAGGGAAAAGAATCCATCTTTTAATCCTAATAACAGACCCATACTTTGGAGCAGGACGGTTTTTGCTAACAAGCATAGATTCAAGAGTAATGAAAAAAATTTTGAAGGTCAGAAGGGAATATGAAGGTAGTCCAGTAATTTTTACATTGCAATCCCATTATCAAATAACATTTGCTGTTACCGAATTATATAACGCTAGATCTGGAGCAAAACATCCTTCAGGATCTGAAGAATGATGAAGTAATTTCTGATCAGCTAATACAAGACCAAAACAAAACAAACACTGAGATGCTACTGCAAACCTGAGAGTGTGTCAAAGAAAATCCTTCCCAGAACAAGAAAAGCACCACATCAGCCTATGAAGTAGGGATTGTTTGGGAAGAACTTAACAGCCAAAAGAACACAATCAGATCCAAGAAGGAAAGAATGTATTATACAAATGAAAAGAGAATAAATAAAGGTCTTGTAGAGAGCTTCATGGTCCCATTAGCACATCAGAGCAAATTAATTCCTGATTTGTCACAGTTAAGTGCCCTAGTAGAAGTGCTGCTGAGGATGGACAGAACACTACTGGGGTGACAAGAACCTTTCGTTAACTGAGGCTGCCACAGAAGCACCACTGCAGTAATATCTTGAGAAAATTCAAAAATACTGATACTAGAACAGTAGAAATGTCTACCAGCTTTTGTTAGAGTTTACATAATCAAAACTAGTTTTGCTAAAATAGCCTTAAACTGTGGCTCCACAACAGTTGTTCTAAGCTGGATTGTGGCAACGCGACCTGGACCGGTTTTAGCCCCCATGGAATGACATCAACAGGAAGGGCTTTCAGCCTTATAAAGAAGCTTCAGCAGCATGTAGAGCATGTAGTGCAGGTATCACCCTAGGCCAGTTCCTACAAGTCAGCCAAGTACTAGCTTTGAGAAGTAGTCCTGGGAAAGACAGCAGCCTAATTACTAATAATAAAGACACTAAAATCAGAGGGTGTAATTCCAACTACGAGAACTAGCTCCAGTATTAGCATCAGCAAATATTGATTTAATAGAGGATGAGTTAATTGTTTGATCAAGGTTGCTTGATTTAATTCCAGACAGTATTATTTGCTTTGCTATTTTTAGGTTCTAAAAAAAGTTAATTTTAATCAACCTGTACGACAGACGAATTTTTTTTGAGTGAGAACAGCAAATTCCCTGAGGAGCATGGGGAGAGAAATATGATTAAAAGCAGTTTTTATTTTGATTCACTTACTGAAGTGTGTATGCCATTGAACTAAAGGCTGCTTACATCGTTAAACCCAGCATTTTTAATTATTTTATTTTTTGGCTAAAAAAAATAAGAGGCACAATGTTTGTCATAACTTATGTTTCCACATCACATTTTTACATTC